>JAGWCC010000350.1:0-600000 GCA_022651775.1 Drusus annulatus | reverse complement strand
AGTAGTGTAAAAAATATTGGAAAGAAAATAAATTATACTAATTTTGATAACTCTCCACGAGAAAATTTGTAAGTTATCAAATTACAATGGCAATACTGGCGCGTTATCTCGGGAGAGAAGGGTTTACTGTAAAAAAATTGAATGAAAAAATCTTGTACGAAGCCGGGTAGTTAAACCAGCAGTATACTCGTACAAGTTCAGTACATAATCGGTGAAACAAATAGCAAGTAAAATGCTTAATCTAAGGAAATCTAAATTACGTAATCTAAGTTGGTAATCACCCTTGTGTAGTTAAGTAAATTACCTTTATAATGAATAAGTAACCAAACTAAAGTCCTTTTTGACTTGGTGGCTTACTGGGCATGGTGGTGGTTGCATCCGGCCTAGTTTAACCCATTATGCACTAATGGGACAAGCACGACCGCTAAAGTCAAAGGCAAAAAAAATCCAGTAAACACAAAGCCCGAGCCAAATTAAAACCGTGCAATGAACAATTTCCGCAATGAGTATTTTTATTCTTGACTGATGCTATATAAGGAGACGATGAAGCTAATAAATTGCACATTAAAAAATGTAAGTAGTAGGTACCTACCATAAATTCTTCTAAAAATAAATAAAATAATATTTAATGAAAATGAAATAGTGACTTTGTATAAGACCACAGATAAAATTTTATGTTTTATGACCGACCAGTTTCGCTTAGCCTAAGCATCATCAGGGTACAAAATGAAACCAAACAAAAAAACATATCGTGTGGTTATATCTAAAAGTAACGTAGAGACCTAACATTGCGAAATTTTGAAGTCGCTTTTTGACAAAGAATTGACCAAAGGAGGTATGACGTATATGCTTCCAGCCAATCGGATGCGAAGAAAACCGTAAAGATAAACATCATTCCGTCTTTATCTGTTCGCGAACAATTTTGAGTTGCTACGTGAGAAAGAAAGAGACATGGATACGTTCAGATGTTGGACTAATCAGGGAATCCCAATTCTTACAAATTTACGTCAGAATCCCATATATCTCTTCGAAGTAAAACATATTGAGAATGCATTCAAACTCATTTTAAACGGGAGTTTATTATATCCAAACAAATAATGCAAAGACTAAATAATGGTGTAGATAACAAGTTGTTTTGTAGGTTAGCATGTAAAATATTTGAGGTCAAACTAAAAAATACGAATTCTTGGATAAATACCTGTGTAAAGTGATTTTTTTGGCCCTTTGTTACTTCAGTTGAAACAACCAACAACTGCACATATAACCATATCGTTTTTTTTTAATATTGCACTAAATTCACTTAAGTAATTATATATTTTAAGCTTTTTGTCTGTCAATTCGACTGACATGTAAACTACTGTGAAGTTAGTAATATATTGAAAAATGGCTACACGGCTTTTAGCACGCCCCAAATCATATGTTCTTAATAACAATTGTTTGTCTCTTTTTCTCATATGTTTATAGAAAAGAGCATAGAGAGAGAGCTATATTTTGCGAGTATGAACGATTTGACTCATAATTAGGACGGTCTCTCTTTATTGTTACTCTAAGGGTTATATATACTCATACACACAGAGAAACAACATCATATAAAAAAATATAAAAAAGGACAGTAAGAAAACAAAAGAATGAAGTTTAAAATATAACAAAGGAAAAGAGAGAAATAGACAGATAATTATGAAATAAAAGAGGCAAAACGACAACTGAGAACGTGATAAAAGAATAATGTGAAATTTGATGTGTTTACGGGAAATATACCTAATATTGGACTACTGGACAAATTTAATTGCTTAATATTGTCTTACCCAAAAGTTTTTATTTCATTTTCATTAAAAATGTCAAACCACAAACCGATTGCTAAACTACCACCCCAATGACGATAGCATTCAACCCATTTTTTTTTTAATTTAAAAAAATATCGACATCCGTACAATGAAATTATAAATAGTTATATTATATTATTAGCTCTATAGTATTCTATGCATTTTAATTTTAAAAGATTGCGGATTTTATTTTGCTGTAGTTAAAAATATTACGTGCAATTTTTTTGTTCTAGTGTGTATTAAAAAAAATAGATTCTTTGTCAAAGATAAATTTTTCGGTAAGAAAAAAAAATAATTTTACTAACGATCTTGACAGGTTTTACAAAGACCCTACTTAGTAAGATTATTTTTTAAGTTTGATATATGGCTTTGCTAGTCTGTGTATTGTTGTATAAATACACTTTTAAGGTTTTCGTAAGAACATTGCAGCGAGAAAAAAAATAGTAATATTTGGCGTTATTGGAGTGATGGGCGCTCTTACCAAGTGAATTATTATTTTTTAACATTCGAGACTTCTCCAAATATCTCACGATTTCTTCGCTTCCATCTATTTCTTGAGACAACGTTTATGAGGACCATGTTTGCGCTTTGCGCACCTTTATCAAATCCACGATATCAGAAGTGCTGAGAAATCTTCTTGTTTTAAAAAATGTTACTTTGCTAACGCCTTTAGCATCGTCACATTTGAAAAAACAACCGCTTACCCAAAATTTTCATTTCTCAATTTTTCTGGTCTAGTTTAATTTTTCTCGTTTTAAAACTTCTTTCAAGTATTAACTACTTAACGTTTTCACAAGTACGAAGCTTGATAGCACGTGATATGACTGAATACAGTTTTTTATTGCATTTAATTCCAAAGCATTCTAAGTCAGTGGCAGCACTTGTTTATTTGTCAGTAAGATTAGTCAATGATTTTATTTATTTATTATTATAACATAGTTACTTACAATTTTAAAGAAGAAAACATAATAGTAAGTATATTTATAATAATATTTGTAAGTGTTTTAAAATGTGTATGAATGCAACTATATTTTGTTCGCTCGATATTAGTTCCTAGCTCTAGCTAGGCAGATTACCTGTTTCAAGGAATCAAATACATTCGCTACGCGACGTGTCTTACCTCTGTGTTTGCATAGTATCTATAAGGTTATAAAAAAAATATACAGTATTATAGATTAATGATAGATATCGCACACAATAAGAAATACTAATATTTATTTATTTATGTCTTGCGGTATTGTATACTCATTTTCTAATTGAATACTTATGAGAAACCACTGCTTAGCCAGTTTCAAATAAAACTTTATTTTTAATTTTTGATTGAATTATCGAACGTAACTGAATGAATTTTTAGTTGTTTTATATATTTAATTAGATTAACACCATTTTTATTTATACCAATGCCAACCAGGTTTGAGTAAAACAAAAGACAGGACGGAACAAGAGTGAAACAAAAGCTTTGTACTTAAGATGTTTCCAATTGAAAAAGAAACCTTCCTCCCCATTCCTATACCAACTCTTGTTTTCTGGTGCTCCATCCTGTCTTTTGTCTTACTCTGTTCATAATAATATATTATGAACCGTTAAAATCTATATATATATATATATATTTATATATATGTATATATGCCCTATATGCCCCAATGAAGCTATTATGGTAGCGAAACCTGATCGGCCTTGGTATAAATAAAATTGGTGTCAAACTAAGTAATTGTTTTATTTTAACTATAATGTCATACCACAAAGCGTTTGTTTCATTTGAAAAGTTGTCTTTTGATTAAAAAATATGAAAATTTATTTAAACATTGGTATTTCTTGTATGCTTGAAAGATTTTTCGTCTATCTATTCCATTCGTGTTTTTTTTATAAACAGGCCACAACATTACGATTTTTATAATTTTAGGGTCAATTTTTCTTATTACTTATTACAAAGTGGAAGCTTAAAAAATATTGATCCAGTAAATATAAATATAATATAAGATAATACCTAAAAAGGTTGTAAAAAGCGCCATGTCGCGTCAAAAAAAAACACAAACGATAGAACATATTAAGTAGTCGTTAATAATTTCATTTTTCGATCCAACGATACTGAAATTGTGTGTTCTGCTTGCGTTCTTCTCAAGTCAAATGTGTTACTTAGATCTGCATTCGTCAGTAAAATATCATATTTATTTTACAATTTGTAGTTAATTCCACAGCTCATAGGAACTTATTCCGGGAAATTAATCTCACATCAAACACAAATCTGTTAAGTACAGCATCTGTATTCGTCAGCGTATTACAGTATGCACGTATTTGATATAAATTTTGACTTTCAAATTGACTATCTAATACATTGTATGAGTGCCTTTAAATAATGTTTACGGTAAGGTGTTAAAATATCATGTTTGACTTATCATTCGATTTGTAACCTATTTATGTTTCAAAATGATCAAATACAGATTTTTCCCATGATCACTTTTATTACGAAAACAAAATAAAGGAATTAGAATAAAGTTAAGAAAGAATTCCTGGATCGAGTTCGGATCGCGATAACCTCGGACATTGAAAAGAGTACAGTTGTTAATGCCTTGATGTAAGAGCTCAAATTTATCGTTCATTAATAATAATTAAATATTTACGGAAGAAATCTGATAATGTTTTAGAACAGAAGATTCAATGATAATTTTCGAGGTTGTTGTTAATATCCAATGTTTTCTACAAAATTCTCGCTTTGAGTACAAAACTCTTTCACATCAAATTATTGACACACCGAATCAATTCTACGTGCCGTAGTTTCGTGTAACAATATTTTATATTTATTGTGCTTTCCTTTGGACAAAAAGTGGTTGATGAGCTTTTTATTTCACTTTGAGTTCGCGCCGTTACATTATCACATCAATTAAGAACCACGTCTACCTAGGATTTAAAAAAATCTATGAACATATTTATTTGTTAGAAAAATCGAAATATTACGTTGAATTGCGGGATGCCTCAATAATTCGAACAATCCCAAAAAATTTGATTTATTGAGATGTTTTCATAAATTTTTTCATACAAATATTATTTATTTTGATGTTTTTGCACATTGAGTTGTTGTTAGAGCCAATGATTCTCAAAACTGAATGTTCACTAAAAGGAAAATGACCTAATGGGGTCGATCAAAAAGTTTGTATTTTTATTCCACTCGTAAAACAAACAGTCTCGGGCCAAAGTAGTTTTAGTTAACAAACTTGACAATGACTCGGTAAATTTTTGTTTACTGCTCTTATTACGTTGCGTCGGAACTAATGAGATCAGGAAGCTTTGGAATAACCTAGAAGCCATAGCTTCAACATTTCACAAATTCAATTTAGAAAATTATATTTCCTTATTTGCACAGGGAAAATGAAATGAAATTCATTACGATTTAAATGGTTTATAAGATTATTAAGTTGTTACTAGTGGACTATGGCAACCCCAATCGGGGTATGTTGTGAGGCTGATCTTAGTGAGGAGGGGAATGACATGATATTCAGATTTGGTCATCAAATAGGGCTTAAGCCATTTCGAGCAACGTTTTAATTCGGAATGAGCATCTGCTACTCCTGAACGTGTCGCAAATACATTATATATTATTTAATATTAATTTAATGTGAAATTATACATTTTATTTAAATAAAAATTATTTGCGCACGCCAGTATTTGAACCCGCCACCTTTGGATTCTTAGTGGAACGTCTTAACCACTCGACCACGGAGGCCGATAAATTTCTCGTTCGAGATTCATAAAAGCATTTTTGTTCAAACATAAGGGTGGGTGAAGAACCGCTGAAAACCAAATAAAAAAAAACTGGCAACCGAACAAAAAAAGGTACCAAGACTTGTAGGACAAAAGTGTGTTGGGAGACCTTTAGTGTAATAGTTTATTGGATACTTGATTAGGATATGAAATATAAGTTTAAAAATGGGACCGCAGGAAACTTGCAGAACTGGAAGCGTTCTACGAGGAGCATTCAAGATTTGTCAAGTTAGTATTATATTATAGCACTGATGGTGATATTTTTTGTTTAAATATGTAGGAATCTTTGAAAACATTTTAAAATTAACCTCTTTGTGTATTGCTTAACCGATTAATAATTCGACCAATTTTCATGCAAGGTTTAAAAATGCTCTTCAAACATTAACGTTTCTCGTCTGCGGTATAAAAAATTTAGATTATGTTATGGACCTAATGTTTATTTATACTCAAAACAAAGATGAGTTAAATTTAAATATTATAATTACACAATATTAAATATGTTGGAGCTTGACGTTTTTAAACAAATCATTAGTTATACATTCCAACAAGATATGAATACTAAAATAGTACAACATCATAATGTTGTATTATGTCAATATTTAGTAGAATAATCGTTATCTGAATGCGGTCAATCAGTTATACAAACATTTCGCTAGAAATATTTACTTGAAATTTCCTAGCAAACTCGGTACTTCCATATTCATTTGTGATCGGTTCGATTCTCCAGTTTAAAATTCTGAGTATAAAGTGGACTAGATCCAATCCGTTTTGTAGAAAATCGCTATATTGATCAATAGGAATCCATATGGATAGAACGATTCGCGTTCGCGGAGCGCCGCCAACCACGAACTATTATTTGATGAACTCTGCGTAGATTGCTTTAATAGTAACTTCCGATATCAATAAGTACTTACGTATTTGGAACGTACGTGGGGATTCATATTTACCTTTGATTGGTAGCTTTACTTAATGTTCCACGGCTGCACGGTGGATCGTTTTTGTAAGATGAATCCAAATATTATATTGAAAAAAAAACACAATTAGTTGGTTACTTTGTTACTATTTATATCATTTTCACAGTTATTTTTAGATAATGACGTGTTATTAAGGCATAGTTTCTAAGTCCTCCTCACTTAACCATAGTCTGTACAGAAGACCATTTCTTTTGTTTTTTATTTGTGTTTTTGGTTAAACATGTGGGTCGGATTATTACATATATTTTAGCTGAATTATTTTACACAATTATAATTAGAGATGTATAGAATTAATTCGACAGTGCTCAGTAACACAAATAATGATTACATTAGTGGATTATGATGTTATCGTATAAACTCAAAGTCATTAATAAATTGATATCAACTTTTTTTGTTCAATTTGTATTTAATAGGGATCCAATTAAATTATGGACAAGGAAATAATAAAGTAGTTGGAGATTGACAAATAACACCACACAAAAAAACGGTCAACTGCCTGTAACATAATTTACCCACTCGTGTCTTCAGTTGTTGACATGAAAAATTGATCGATAATTTATCATTCATTTGAGAAGGTACAGTAAGATTTATCAAAGGGTGCCCAAAAATTATCTCCAGAACTTACAACCGTGACCATTTTGGTTTGGTTCGATTTTGACAGTTCATAATAATTAATAGTCAGAAGACGTGACAAATAGAAAATGTTTCCAGACCGATTAATCTACGACGGCTGTGACTTTGAGTTACAGCCAAGATCTACAGATTCAACCACTCCACTCATTTTTTTATCTAAAGAACGTGTCGATGTCAAACAGCCATTATAGATCAAACATTATTCAAACTCGATTTGTTGAAATATTGCCAAATTTTCATATGAGCGTTACGAGATATTCTGATGATTTTTGTCAATATATTTCGTAAATTTACATTAAATATAAAATATTTGCTTTGAATTTATGATTATAGATATTTATTAACGTTTAACTTAAGTTTAACTAGATTATTGTTGAAGAAAACTACGGGTTTTAGATGGGCGAGATCCGGTAAGAATTTTTAAATCTGGAAAAAGTTTAACGAAGACTATGTTCAAAGCTGGACGCTAGAAGGCTCATAAAGAAGAAGTTGTATTTTTACGTTTGACAGTCCTATCATTCTTTGAAGTTCTTACTAACCCGTAATTTAAAAGAAACAAGCGGTTGACGCATGTAAAATAAAAACGTAGGATAATTTTATAAAATGGATTTAGTTTTTTTCACTTTTTAATGTGTTTTATTTTTTTTATCAATTAGTTTCACGACATCTTCAGGGAAATTAAGAATACACAAAATAAAAAATAAAAAAATATATTTAACAGCACATTATAATCTCTTGAAGGTGTCACGAATATTTTACAAAAGTAGTTTAGACAAATATTTTAAAAAGTAAAACAAACAAAATAATTGAATCAATTATAATATATTAAGCTCTGCAAGGTTTTAGATTTTGTAACTTTTTTTTTGTGTCTCTTTTTTTTTATTTTCGTGCTCTTCGAAAAATTTCATCAGTAAAATAATATTTTTTTTTTTTTCATTTTATGATCAATAAATACGTATATTTAAGAATTAAGTTTAATACCAAAATTAGATTTCAACGAAATTTAAATTTTAAATCCATTAAATCATTGATTAAAAAGTTGTTTCTACAACAAAATCATTCATACATGGTATTAGCTCAGGCGTATATTAAAATTAATGTTAAAGACAACTTGTTGCAAAAAAAAATAACAAATAACTTTTCGAAAAAGATTTATTTTAGTTACATTTCGTTCGCATACTTATCCTTAATATTTTCTTCTCTACGGGAAATTTTATTATGGTAGCTGTCTACTAAACCGAAGTATTTTCTGTAATTATAAAACCATATGTGTTGTAATGGAATAACAGATTAAAATATTCGCTTGTAAACATTACAAGTGTGAAATGTTAATTAAATTCAAGGCTACCCTGATGTGTGGAATATTACATGGTAAAAATCAAAAAGACACAAAACCAGTCAGTGTTTACCAAAAACTATGTGACAACATATTTAGTTTGCAGAGCTTACAGTCAGACACGGTTATTTTCAATATCTTACACTGAAATGCCGTTTTACTCGTATTGTAACTTTCTATTATTTATTTTCATGATGCAGTTTTTTTAACCCTTATATCTACCACAACTATCCATTTCTATTTCTTTATTTTAACTATGACATGCCATAGAAAAACTGTTTTTCATATTTATGTAAACAAAGCTTAAGCATTAATAAAGTCAATTAGCCAATACAGATTTCTGAGTATTTTTTATGATTTTCTATTAGGAGTGTTACAGACCTATAATGCCTTGAATCTTTTCTTCCAATCATTTTCCATATGCCTATCTTACTTTTTGCCCTGATAAAGAAAGGGTGATATTGAAAAAGATAAGATAGAGAAAACTATAGAAAATCACGCAATACGTTCAAACGGAAAATATATTTCATGAAGCAAAGTAAATCAGCAAAAGCTTTGTTATGGATATTTGTGGATATTAAATTCACGTTTTGGTTGAATTTTTGTTGCCATCTCCCATCTGCCGGATAACCTCCATGAAAAAAAAAAATATGTCTCAACCAATAGCGATGATGAACTTCCTAACTGATCTTAACGCTCTATCAATTGACTTTATCTAGCTAGCTAAGTGTATTGGTCAAAAAATATCAATACTTGGAGGCATGTTTGATGGAGTAACCGGAAAGTAAGGCTACGTTTTTTAATTACATTTGAATGATCTTTAACGGCAACTTATCGAAGTGTCTAAATTAAGGTTTTTAATCAATGCATACTTGCTCAATTGACGAATTGATACTATATGTGTATACATTTTATCTAGAAGAAGCGAGAACCAAAATCTGAAACAAACAGAACGTGAGGTGGAAAAGCAGGGGTAGGCAAGAAGTAATAAAAAAATCGTTAAAAAAGAATCATTATACTTGAATACGAAACAATAATCAATTATAATATATCAGTGGATGGAATACGCAGCCGTATAATTTAATAATTTTACTATTAAGTGCAAAAATATAATTTATCCGTATGAATATTCTAATTAGAATAAGTATATGTGGGTACTTCACAATATAATTTAAAAGATTCCTGGTGAGGTTAAGATTTATACTTAATTAACTACTTTTTCATATTTTTCCCTTTTGTTTTTATTTTCTGATTGATATGAATTAATAGTGTGTATGTATTATTCAACAGGCGGATGAATATGCCACACAATACAAACATTTGGCCAGTGATATTATTATTATGTGATATGTGTGGATTGAGGGGAAAATAAAAATATTATTCCCGAGTCAATATTGGCCCGGAAAGCTTCCACTTCGGTGATGTGCTTTTTCAGCAGACAAATAACTTTAAAAGAAGAAGCTTTCTGGAGGCGCGAGTATGTTTTTTCACTTGTGCTGTCAGAAAAGCACTTCCGCGTGTAAACAGTTTGAGGAGATATATGAAGCTTTCCTATGTAGCATTAAGCCAATATGAATTTGTTTGCCGTTCGACACCTTCAATGTGACAAGCAAATCAAATTGGAGTTGCATTGTAACTTATGAGACATTTTGAATATAACACTGAATGTTAGTTTATTTGCTTATTTCCATCACTAAAAATACAAAAAAATTACACATTAACATAATTTATATTTAAATCATTCAATCAAAATTGATCGAAAGTCGGCATTTGATATCTTATAATATATCGGTAATTGAATATTTAGGTTGTAATATTGAAATAAAAAGAGTCTTCCATAGGATTGTTCCTTTCCAACGCTGTGGCAGTTCCGAAAAAGCTGCTTAAATTGGTTGAATTGAAAGGAGAAAAATTTTAGAGTAAAGACTTTAGAGTTTTGGCAAATCAGTAGAAGTTGATAGTTTTGAGGATGCCTGAAAGAGTAATATTTCAGACTTTGAAACTGTTGCTAGAATCATTATATTAAAAATCCTTCTACATTCCTAATTCCAGCGATGTGGAAGTGATGTGTAAAATAGTTAAAATGACATCCCAGATTATAATATCCAACGTATTACAATAGGTATTGTGCTTTATTACGGCTAAAATCTACAGTGGTATTTTGGCCTATGGAGTAAGTTTATGAGTAAATCGTTCTTTGTCACATTGTAGATTTTGTTTTGCTTTCATAGTTGCAACCAATACTTTTACTAGAAAAATCATTTAATAAAAAAAGATTATTCAGCTATTTAGGTTTTGTTTTGAGTATTTTTTTCACAACAATAATAATTCTAGAGCAAGAAAGAAAACAAGCTATTCTTGGTATACGCTCCGAGATTTGCTAAGCGACCAACCGTTTTTCACGTAAATTTCGCACAGTACATTCTCACACACACAATGCGTATATAAATACACAATACATTGATGCCAATAGTTAAATATTAACCTGTAGATACCTATTTCAAGAAATTTCTACTAAATCAATAAAACTCAATGTACTCACAATTAATAATAATAAATAAAATGAATACAGGTGTTAATTAAAATATTTTACAACAAGAAATAATGACAGTCGTGAAACAGTAGAAGTAAGTTTCCATTGTTCCAGAACTTCGTCGGTCACTTCCATTTGCACGAGTCATCGCTTGAGGCGAATCGCCCCTTAACTCTGTCAATCATAACATGGTTGTTCCGCTTTAGAAATTTACAACAACTCTTCTAAAAAACATCGCTTCGCTCTGTTTGTGGAATAGCCGTATTTTATAGTCATGTTTATTCAACAGAAGATTAAAAAAACATGTTCGTGTTATGGAAATGTGTTTTTTTCAAATTTTATTTTAAAACAGCAAAGCAAAGCAACTGGAATAGATTTATATGTATCCTTCAAGATAGACAACCAATTTAATACTACAAGTATGTTGTTTGCAAAACACTTCTTTCAGTAACATTCAAGCCAAAGTAAGCCACTTTGACATGTTCGGAAGTCCGTGATAAATAATATTTCCTAAAATTCTGCAATTATGAGAGTAATCCGAGTGGGCTTGTAGCGTAGTTCTCCAATTGTTACTTAAATTACTATCAAGTGAGCGTAAGCAAGTCAGATGTGTAAAGACCCAATAATATGATGAGATAAGCAATTGATTACAGAAAATGTGTATTTATATTATTCAAAGAATATGAAAATAGAAAAAAGTTACAGAAGATAAAATGGTTGGGTTGTGACTGAGACACGAACTCGAAACCTACACACACTATCCGGGCTAAGCGCGTCTACCAATTATGCCATCCTAATCGATTTAATAAGCGTCTTTTTTATCATCACGAATCACATATTTCTTGAAAACTGATAATAATTTTTTTAAATATTTTTCCGTTATTTTAGTATTTTTATTTTATTTTATATTTTCGGCAACTATATTTATAATCGTGAGCATAGCTCGTTTAAAGTCTCTTTTATTTTCATATTCTTTAAAATTGTAAACGTTATTTCAGTAATCAATAATATAATTAAACGTTAGATTAAAGTAAAGATAAGAAAGTATTTTTTCATAAAAAAGGATAATTACCTACTTTATTATTTGTTTTCTGAGTATGGCTTGCGTTTTTTAAGAATACTATTTTTGCTAACGTGTGCGAGATCTACTTTTTATATTAGTGAAAAAAATACTACCCGAAATTTTGGTTCCGTCACAATAATAATGTGTGTTTTCTTTGGTAGATACGTGCTCATTGATCATCTCACGTCCCAGCAGGTAATGAGGCGGCTTGATGATATAGTAGGGTTATAAATGTTTATTTTAAGTAAGACAAACATTTCCACCCTACGAATAACCTGACGAACAACCCGCAATACCTAGCTTCCCACCCTGGTGCTTATAGCCACTACCCGGTCTCGGTGGAGCATTAGTTCTTTTAACGGTGTAAGGAGCTTGTGTGTTAGAATACGCATGTTCCTAAGTATGTTTATGTACATTTTCAAAACATGGAAAGATAGGTACAAATTAATATTTAAAATGTAAAACAATGTTTTTATTAGATTCGTAGAGGCTTTAAAACGCTTTTTTAGAAGTTCAAAAGTAATGACTTCGATTTTATATGCTTAAACAAGATGATATTTAGTCTTTTGTAACATTTTCAATTAAATCGTAGCACTCCAAAGAAATTTTCAATTAAGTACGCTGCTGGCCCAAATGAAGAACGTAAGAACTGACTTCAATACCCTGACTCTTAGAAATAAAATAAAAACACATTTCCCTTTTTTATATTTCAATTGAATTGTAATTTATCATTCCGTTTGAGAGATTCATTAAACTTGCAAATAATATTTTATCACGGAAGCCGTTTTTATAACCGGCTGTTAAATCATTATTCGAATTTTTCAAATAATGTTTCAATGAACTTATTTATTCAACTTTTTACGTTTATGTATTTATATGCTGATAATAATCAATAGTTTATTTCAGAGGAACAGAGGTTCGGTGCAACCCTCTGTCTGTCATATAAATTATACATTAGAGTAATATCAAAAAAATAAAGTGATAACAATCGTAATAGTGTCAAAATATGAATTTCGTATTGTACGCGACTTACATAGCTTGGAAAAAAAAATGGCGCTTCAACCCTTTTGCCTTTCCAGCGACGATATACTATCGGAGGTTGACTTCCATTAAGGTAGTCTTCACAAGAACTTTTCCAAAAACCGTACTCGTACGAGTCACTTAAGTTTCAAAGGCATGAACTTTGACGTTTTCCACTGCCACGACTTCCTCCAAGCTTCCCCTGAGTTATTAATTGGGTGATCTTTAATTTTTCCTTCTTTGATACAAAACAATTATTAAATTATTTTACTCTTGGAAAAAAGATTTTTTTTCCTGTTTTGTTGTTATTTTTATGCTGAGGAAGTTTTTTTTCATATTCTATCTTTTTAGGAAAGAGATTACTTAGTAAGGTTTTTCCCAACAAATTATAGTTTTATTGTGCATTTGCTAGATAATAATCAAAGCTTTGCTACAATATTAAACACTCAGCCAGTGAATAAGAAACTTTAGTAAAATGTGTTTGATTTATAAAAGAAAAGATAATATTATGGCTTTCAAAAATATTTTTACATGGCATAATAAACGTAGATTCTGAAAAAATATGTTTATTTATTCGTACAAAAATTAAATCGATTAAAAAAAAACAATTGAAAAAACAACTTTTTCAAACGCCCCTGACGTCGCTCTATATGGATAACGACGCCATTAATAATACAAATAACAGTGAATTTATGTGGCGCAGTTTCGTGTTAGTTCACCTTAAGTGCGTTTCACACTAAATTACCTAACCTAATACATAACAATGAGAAAATAATAAATAACAGATATGTACGCATATTCAAAATTTAAAATCACGACCGCTATCATAATTCATGGATCTTTGTGGTGAAATAATGTGGTGCGATTGATAACTATTGTCATGTCAATATACTTAAATCGTTAGGAGTTCCACTTGGACCAGATTGAAACGTAAATGAAAACGTAAAAAAATATGGTATAATCGGACACGGTGAATATTATTAAAATTAATAAATTAACTTAACCAAAGTTCCTTGTTTTCGAATGCGTTGAATGTGTCTTCAAAATACGTGTCCTAGTAAAATGTCAAACTCAAAGGTTAATAATGTCAATATGTACACGCGATGCACAAATTAAGATTCTTTAAAAAGTTTTTTTTTAATATTTTACAAAAAGGAAAGGGGAACAAAGATCTTACAAGAACATGTCATGCGTTAATACTTAACCGTATTTGATTTCGAAGAAATTAACTATTTTGAAATGTATTTTAAATAATTTCATTGCTTAGCAGGCAAAAATGTTTGAAGAATTTAAAAAACAGGTTTGGAAAGTCTGTACTTTTGAGCTAGTAAAAGTTTTCCAGTGAATCCTCTTGGGTGTAAGCCAGATATAACGATTCGATGACTGCTGCTATAAAGTCAGCAAGAATGAAAGAAACTTTCAATGAAAATTGCCAACTTAAGGGTTTATGGTGCCTATGTACCTACCTACAAGGCTGGTTAGTAATCCAACAATTCAACTTTTCTCATGAGATGGACTGTGCGGACATTCTGGATAACTTCTGTTTATATACCAATATCTTCAAATCCCTAGAATAAAAACAGAAAAGGGTGCATACTGTCCGAGTGAATGTATAAAAATCGACAAAATTTTCAATTAATTAAAAAAATATACTGTATTCAGTAACCCTTTTTGTGACTTTTTTGTTATTTAAACAAAGCTTAAAAGAACATTGTGTTTTATTCCAGCTTCAATCTAAACTGGAAATAAGGAAGCAGGAATAATAGTATTTTTATTTGCAAATTAAACGATCTGTTAAAACATAGAAGAAACTTACTTTAGAATGTAATTATGCAGATAAGAGTCCGTTTGAAACAAAACATTCCAACACTGATTATTTGATTACTTCCAGAGCATAGCTTAGAATTAATAAATTAATTAACATGTTTAATATTTAATTAAATTCAAGCTTTTCAAAATGACCTAAAAGTTCAAAA
Organism: Drusus annulatus; assembly: GCA_022651775.1. Classification (NCBI taxonomy): domain Eukaryota; kingdom Metazoa; phylum Arthropoda; class Insecta; order Trichoptera; family Limnephilidae; genus Drusus; species Drusus annulatus. The sequence goes on along the minus strand of JAGWCC010000350.1, from coordinate 584,883 downwards.
TATTAAAATGTGATTTGTATGTAAATTAATATTGCATTTTTGTCAGTCACTAGATATCTTAACCCATCTTTAAAAATGATTTTAAAAAGCACAAACGCCAGTTAAAGTATTTTCAGTATTGATGTTTTGCATTTTTAGGTGAAACAAAACCTCGGAAATTTGCCGTTCACTATAAAATAAAAATATCAAATTGATATTTTCCGAGGATGTACTAAAAAAAAAAGATTTACAAATTTAAATTAATAAGAACTGACCATTTCCATTCACATTATAACAGTAAAACGTTTTCAAAAATGTACAAATCGTTTTCAACATAACATTAAGTTGACATAAGAGGTGAGGAACAGATTTCATTTTTTTATGATGAGATGAATAATGTGGTTACTTCCCAAGAGATTCCTTTAAAGCATTTAAGTTTAAAGTAACATTTTCATCAGAATCTATTAAAATTTACAACTCGGGGAGAACACCCTTCTAGGCCTGCTACAGTAAGCTCGACCCCATTCCCCTTCTGTCTGCTTCTTCTTCCTTTCGAGTTACGTCGTTTTAAGTTCAGTTGCTGCATCACAGCGGGCCAATAAACACGTCAAACCTGTTCTTAACGTCAGATGTCGTGATTTTAAATTTTATTTTGACAAATACTTTTCATGAAATTTTATGTTTTTTAGCATGTTGACTTCACTTATCTGTAAATAAGGGTTATTGTGTTATTTAAAATGAACGGAAAATAATGAAAAGGATTTTTTTTTATTCTCAGGTTGTTTTTTTTTGTCTTTTTTGGAAAGGCTCTTCGGCGATTAATTTCTTTTTATTTATATCTTCTTAACAAAGACGTTTTTGACATTCAATGTTCTGGAAAACTGCTAAAAAGGAATCGAGTTACAAAGCTAGCGAACAGAAAAAAAATCTAAAGGATTTTCATTTTGAATCCGAATGGATTTAATTTTAAAATCTCAACTTTTTGCATCAGATCAATTTTTGAATCTTAATATATTGCAAATCGAAAAACCTTTTGGGCCCTAACTCAAAGAAGAACTTCATTGACAACATAAATCTTTTAAAGGCTGAGAAATCAGTGGAACTAATCTAACTTTTTGATCGGCCGCGCGCCGAGCAGCAATAGCCACTCACACCACTTATCTGATTACACTCAAATTACTTTACGGATGTGTGTTTTGCGCATGTTCGGAACAGGGTATTCCTCATTTTCATTTGGGCGAACCTTCAGAATATTTCATCTTTTCACATTCTGGCGAAATCGTTCCGATATAATTAGTTTAATCATATTTATGTATGCTTAACATAACATTTCAGGATTATAAACTATGTTTGTTCATTTGACTGGGGGAGATTTGCATAAGATACAACGCTAGCCAGGCGCATTTAAGGGATAAGTTAGCTTAGAGAATATTTAAAGTGAAGGCTCCTTGTTTCCTTCCATAGTCCACATAGTATTCCCATGGACATTCTGTTGAAGTAATACAGCCTGTGGGTGTCTGGTCATGAACCTTTCCGACGTCAAACATATATAGCCTCAAGTCAGTAATATTAGATACTGCTATCTACTACCAGAGATCTGGCATCAGAGTTACCTTTTACTAGACGGGTTGCCTCCTAAGGTTAAAGAAATCCATCTCCCTGAGAGATAGATGCACTGTGTTTTAAAGGCGTTGGCGGTAAAATTAATATTATTAACGTAAACAAAACAAATCACTTTCAAAAAATCAAAATCATGTAACATTTATTCACTGCACGATAAAATATAGCTACCATCTTAGCAACGTTAAATTTCCTATATGGGTATTTGTTAGAATCACAAACAAACAGTTAAAACAAAATACTGTTTTATTGTTGCCTTAAAATGCTGTTGTTCCTTTTGTCTTATATTTAAGTTCATTTATTTTAAATAACAACGAATTAAAAAAAGATCGCATTGGTTGAAATTTTGGTCGTCTGCTAACCTTCTTGGAAAACTTTGTCACTCTATTTTGTGATAAAGAACAGCTCCTGAAAGAGACTTCGAAGGTTCTGCATTCTAAGAATAGAATTGGATGTTTTGTAAAGGTAACCCCAATTCTAAATAGTTGTCCTAATTTTCCCGTTGTTGGTTTGTTTTAGCATAATGTATATAGGTTGGTACTCGCCAGTGTCGTGCATTGCTCTGTGACTAAAAGTAAGCTGTATTTAGTTTTTCATGTTTGGGTATGAATTATTGTGAATTGAATATTGTAAAATGGCAATTTAATTATTTCCTTAAGCTGATTGTTGTGATCATTAGCTATTTTTATACTCTATGTTTTATAATAGAAATCGCTTTTTTACATATCATCGCCGGAGAGGCAAAAAGGCTGAAGCGCCATTTCAGGAAGTTACACCAGAGCACTTTAAAGTATTTTTTGTTTGTTTTACAATATAATTCATAAGTCTTTAATACCTGGTTGGATTTTGAAGAAAAATATTAATTCAGGTGAATCAATGCTCTCACTGAGTTACCTAAAGCGATAAAAAGCTAAAAAGTCCCAAAATTGTGTTGCTGAACTGACTGAAGGGCCATAAAAGTCATCAGAATCAAACAAGAGTCAGAGTTTTCGATGCAGAAAAAAATGTGATCTAAACTGCATATGGAATTAATTGTTGACCAAAGTGTCGCTTAAGCCCTTTTGCCTTTCCAGCGAAGATATTTAAGAGAAATAACGTATCAATCTTACACTATACTTTTAAATTTACCTACTTGTATTTATTTATTTACATAGCAATTATTTAAAACTATGTAATTTTTTTTAATAATTTTGAGTATTTCGCAATTTGTTGTGTATTTGTTTAAGAGATTTCATATTATTATCATCTTCAAACATCTCAAAAATTATTAAAAAATATCATATTACAAAATTTTTTTTTCACAAACTACAAAACTGGCACTGAAAAATAGCATTTTAGGTGTGAGCTCTTAATAAAGCGGTTAACAAAACTAAAAAAGCGAACAATTATTCAATAGGTTAAAAAACCTTTTTTAATTTTTTCATATAATTTTCTAGTGAATTTACATGAAACTTTTAGAAATTATTTACGTAATGTCAAGTTTACTAACGCAATCGTTGATTGACATATCAGCAATCGAACTAACCATTCTGTTTCCATTACACTATATGATTGAACATGCGATTGATGGTTTGCTCTTCTTTCATAAAAAAAGATTTCTATTTGGTGACAAGGGGTAGTCGTTCAAACTAACTTGTCTTACATTCATATTTAGATTCAGAGCAGCAATAGTATGAGGTACACTGAAAAATAAACGTTAAAAAGAGCCCTTTAATCGTTTAAAAAGGCAACACCAAAATGGTTAAGAAATAAAAGGATTTTACTTTTTGTACTTTGGGTATAAATGGTGTTCAGAAATTCGTGGTAAGTACTTTCCAGAAGATATTCTACGTCATATTCTAAGGTAATTTAATACTCGAACTTGTTATTTTTTAAGCTTGATGCGCGAGATAATTGCATGTTGCTTGTATTTATGTACAAATTAAAGAAGCCGGCCATTAGAATCTGAAAACAAAACTATGTGAAATAAACGCACACTGTAAGGAGTAAAAAATCGTTAAAAAAAAGAGTATTGCCGTTTTTACTGAAAAATGTAAAAGTGAAATTCAAGTATAACCTCAAATCAATGCAAAAATTTGACAAAAACAGAGTTACACGATGTTGCGATAGTAATAAAATGAAATAAAGCTCCCCTTTTTTGTTGTTAATCTATATATCAGCTGCCTCGTATTAATTGCTTTTTTCTTAGAAAATAAATTAGAAACTTCAAAAATAGTAATTAGTAAAATTGTACATAACTCGCTGCTTGCGGCTTAAATGGATGTGAGTGAGCACAAGCTTAATCGGATAACCTGAGCGTGAACTGAAAATACTTCGAATTAATTAATGCTTTGCCATAATTTCATTACCTGCTGCACAACTTTTATCTCGTACATGGTGTCAAATTATTAAAGGTAAAAACAAATACAAATTCTGAAAGGATAATAATTAATTTATGAACACTTATTATCATATCGTCGCTGGAAAGGCAAAAGAGCTGAAGCGCCATTTTGAAAAGTTTACACCAGAGTTCCTTTAGGTTTTTTTGTTGTTTTACTATAAAATTCAGTACCTGGTTGGATTTAAAAAAAAAAACACAAATAACTCAATGTTCTCACTGAGTTATCTGAAGGGTCAAAAAGTTTGAAAAGTGCCAAACTTGTGTCGCTTGAGTCAAGCCTTTTTCCAAATGGTAAATATATTTTAGATAGCTGAAGGGCTGCAAAAGTCTTCGCAATCAAACGAGAGTCAAAACATTCGATGCAGAAAAAAACAAGTAATCAAAACTGGATATTTAACTGATTTTCGATTAAAGTGTCGCTTAAGCCTTTTTGCCTTTCCAGCGACGATATGATATGAAGTCATTATTAGCATCTAACCGCTGCTTTATGTAACATAGAACCGCGTTATACAAAATTTCCGGGGTGTAAAGTGCATTAACTTCGGGAGGTAATTCTACACGATAACACTGGTAAAAGGTAAATAACTTTTGTCCATACAAAGTTTGTGTGACCTTTCATGAGTCAATTTCAAATACGTATTCCTTTAGCAACAATGAGGTACGTAGTACCAACATATTAAAAAGACAAGTGGTTTTGCATGGGTTTCATGCAAGTTTATTTTGTCATATGTGATAGTCAGCTAGATTAACGTGTACAATTCTGAACAATGAATAATATTTTTTCGCAAAGAATTTACCAGGCACACTTTACTTTAAACTCGAAGTCGTTTAGATGACGATGCATAATATTCTGAACCTAATGACAAATAATTACATTAAGTACCTACACTTAGTGCGCTTGGTAGAGACCAATGATACGAATGATCTATGATGCCATTACTCCGTGATTTCATTTCGCTCCACTAAATCTTCTGTGCTCCTGCTAATTGCTTTATGATAATTGTTATGTATATTAGGGTATACTTACTTTTATTCCCATTAAATTGTTTAAGGATACCTTTAATGTACTCTTCAGTGCTGATGGCGAAATGACAATAAATAAATAAAAAATACATTTAGATCACTTACATGGATAATCTCTAAAAGTCTAACCAACACCGTTTTGAAAAATAAATCATGTAGCAAATTTGCATTAGACTTATTGACTCCTAAGCCCCAAACAGGTCATTGAAATTGATTACTTCTAAAGCCTCACAAAATAATAAATCAATTTAAAGCAGTCTATTGTTATTTTTTTAAAGCATTTGTATTATATTTTATTGTTAGTTTCTACCCGTAAAAAATCTGACTTGCCAAGATGAACTCTAAAAAATTTTACACATTTCAAAAATAATCATCCTGTCAAATATATTACAGGTAGGTTCTTATGTCTACATTTGAAAAGATTATTTTTTATTTTAAAATTTCTGAACACACACATACCTACATCATTTTCATTTTTATAAATGCCACACACAAGGAATTTTTCCTTTACTTTACCTTGAAAATACTTCAATTCAATTCTTTTTCAAATCAATACGATTTGAAAAAGTAATTTTACCACTATGGATGCTAATGTATTCGTAGAATTTTTCAATTTCCGAATCCGAAAATAAATACTGGAGATAAGATGATTGCCTTTTTATGTTGACATGTATAATCTTCGAAATAAACCACTTTATAAACTCTATATAAACTGAATATTTCAGGATCTGGGATCCCAGTAACACTTGAAATCTTTTTTTTTTATTTTACTTGTGTTTTATTATTTTAACATGTTTTTAAATTTTCGAGCGTACAGATTTTTTGAATTATTTAAATGAAAAATGTGATGTGAAGAGATAGATGCATTCCTGAAACATCATTTTACAGTGTGAAAAAGTTGGTACTTAAACGGAAAAAAATCCACGCTCTCTCAAAACAAATACACGTAATTTTGTGCTAGATATTATACGCCGATAAGTTCTTCAACTGAGCTTTCCTATTTTAAAAAAAGCTCTGAAAATCCCACACGTTCAGTTTCCGATATTTCGTATTTCTATATTACGCAATTCCTACAATCTGCCTCGCAACGTTTCCCATCATAGGCGTGATTTAAGCTCTGGTAGAGTTTGTGCTTTTGCGTAGGTACCACGACAAAGATAAATAAATGAAATGCGATCAACGAAAAGCTTTTTGCGGAGAGATCTTTCCAACGATATATACCGTGATTGTTATTCATGAATACAAGTATATCCAGCAAGGGTGGCTCTAGCCTCTGCTAGGGTGGTGTAAGGGTGGACTCGTCTGATATTGATAAGGGTCACTTGTCATGGTAATGTAATGGAAAACAAGCAGTGGAGGTGCTCGTGTGCGTCAGGATAAACAATAGAATAAATCACATAATACGTTCAAATATATTTAAAAGGTTGTTTAAAGATGTTGTATGCTGACTCTCTCTCGTTGCCACGTTGCTTCCCGGCGACAATATCACACAATCTCACTGCCAAACTGTTTAATTCAGAACTGGGTTTCTCGTGCAACAAAGCAATATTTAAATGTTTTAGGTACCTGGGTATGTCACCATTATTATAGTTGGAGTAAAGTCCCAAGCACAGAAGTAAAAAGTACCAAGTGAATAACTATGCTCCAAAGTATATCATTCCTTCAGTATTGCTTTTGTGAGAAGTGGATCATATGGAAACTCTTATAATACATGTTATGATTTTATGCACAAAGCACTTTGCTGTTTGAAGTGTCGAATACATTCTATAAATCTTTATTATTAATTTTTGTCAATATTATATCTATTTAATAAAAGTTTGTAATGTAGCTATAAGATTTTTTTAAATTAAATTATCATTGTTATGATCCTGAAGTAAAAGCAAACACTGTTTAACTTTATTGTAGTTCATAAATAAACTTTACTTTCATTTCACGTATTGCAAAAGCCACTATAACGAATTTTATAAACTATTTGTGAATGTATTAGTAATGTATTCATGTGATCCTTTTTTTATAATAGGCATCATAATATAAAAGCAAACTTTTATGTTAATATCCATGATCTATTAATCTGGTTCAATTGTGTTTTCACGCAGATAAATATTATTTTTAGTTGTGTAAAAAAGTGTATGATGTGCTGTTCAACATAATGCCAGATTAAAACAATACATCGTTTACGACTGAAATCATTGCCGACTCACGTCGTTTATCTTTGGAACAAGTGTTCTTTAGCCGCAGGGATTATTTCCACAACGGCTCGAAAATTTATCTCAGCACTTAAAGCTTGCACAAGATCCTCGTTTTTCAGGAACACTCCACATGACAAAACGCTGTATTGGAGAATTTATTCGTTTTGCACTGCAACTGCGAATTATTTTGAAAAACATTTTTAGTTCTCGCAACGTGGAGAGATACATACGAGTATATACAGCATTAATAAAGTAGGTTTTTAATAGCAATAACTTTAGACCTTAAGAAACTATGAAATATAAAAAAATAAGTTTTTTTCATCTCAACGATTTAGTATTTAAGAGATTTTGATAACGTCAACAAACCATTATGAATTTTTGAAAATATCAACTAAGTGTGCATCACTTTTTTGATAATTATGTACATAATAAATAGTTGGGGATTCAAAATAAATTGTTTTGTTTACTGATCCTTCATTTTTGTTTTAAAAACTGCCGATTCGTTTTATTTCACCTTAAGTTTAAATTCACTTTTTTTTCGCAGTATCATAAATTTTCAGATTAAGGTAAAAAATCAACGAACTTCCTTGGTGTTTTTTTTTAGACGAGATTTTATGTGTGTTATTTTATTTTTTTTAAATTGACTAAACATCCAATTCCAAAATTGTATTTCGAGGAAAACAATCACTTTGTAGTTTGACACATTGCAAGATTTGAAAAAATAACTTTGTATTAGACCACGAATATTATTTATTTTTTATGACCGACCGTTATAATTAATATTTTTTTTTTTGTAAAAATTTAAATTTTATTCTATTGTTTTCTCGTTGTTTTGTTATTTATTTTTTCTTGCTTTGTATGTTTATATAACCGCACACTTTGTATTTTTGTCTAGTTCGATTTCGTACCCTGATGATGCTTAGGATACGCAAAACCGGTCGGTCATAAAAAAATTAAAAATTGATTTAAAGTTATTTTTTCATCTTTTAGATTTTCAAATTTATAAAAGTTGCGCTTCACCTGGTTAACGGTTACCGCACTAACCCAGAGTAAATTCATTGGATTAAGGTAATATTCTTAAAATTGAATCCAAATACAATAAATCATCCTTCGGTATAAGTCAAATAGAGACATTTTAGTGTAATACAAATACATTTGTTTTCCACCGACCACTTTGAGAGCGCATTTACCCTTAGAAATGTAATGACCATTTTATAAATGTTGTTTTTTTAACTTCTCGAATGAATATTCTGTTGGTCCGCTCACAGAGGGATTTATTTTCGTTTTGTATTAGCGAATGGTTAAGCGCTCTAGATTTGATGTCCATATAAGCAGTTGGCCCCGCTCGGGGCAATATATCGCTTTGGAAAACAATTTGCTGGAAGCAAACCGAAAACAATTTGCCTAAAACAAGCAGAGGATAAGTTTTAATCTGTTTCGGAAAAGCATATTTGGAAAGGTTGTCGGTAGATACATATTGATTTTGATTGGGTGAGTAAATGTGGGTTTGGCAAACAGACCGAAATCTGCGCTTCAATCTGCGATTTCCTCGTTGACCGAGAATGCACAATAATTTCACCAACCATCATATGTCATTGTGGTTTTGAATAAAAGATAAACAATATTTAGCAATTGATTGAATTTGTTCATAAACCTTTTTTGAATCACAAAAACATATTTTTATGTTGCCTATTTTTTTGCATTATCTGGGGCATATAAATAATATATATTAAAAACATATTAATAAAATTTTTAATAACACATTTTATTTTACAAGCCTAAAAAGCGGTAGAGTTTTAGTATTTGTAGAATTTTTTGTCAATTTCGTAGTTGCAGCTATTTCTAGTTAACGCCTTAATAATGCTAGCATACATTGTAATAATCATCTATCGTATTAATTTAAAATATGGTTTAAAATAGTATCCAGAACTTTCTATTCATTTAAAACTCACGTTTATTTGTCTATTTATCATTAATATAGCTTCTTAGTCAAAACAAAAACCAAAGCATATTTCCGTATAATCTTTAACGGAATGTTTCAAGATTTATAAACCAATTGAAACACTCTGAATTAATAAGTGGCCTCGAGTTGATCAAGAATGCTTCATAAATTTGGTTCAAACCATTTTGCGTCATAACGAATCGTTCAAATCTCATTTAAATTTGATTATTGCAAGGGCCATAGTAACAGGAAATACACTTCTGAATATTCATTAAGTGCTTTCTGTTGTGGCTTATTAAAGAGTTATTGTAGTTAGTACTGGAAAGGTCATAAATATCAAGCTATTGTGAAAAATCACACTATATTATTTCATGTAAATGATATAAGTCTCGGGCTGGAAGTTAAACAAACCGCTTTACAAGAATATGAAATACTAAAAAAACCCTTGTGATTAAGGTACATGATCCTTAATAAATCTTTAAGGTTTTTTATTCCATGACAATGAAAAAAATTAAATAAAATTACTGAATTACACTTGAAGAAATGATATTGGATATTTGAGAATTAAAGTCTCGTATAAAAGATACTCATTGTTAAAAGATAAAATATGTAACAATAGACCAAATCACCATCGCACATGTCCTTAATTTATTCGAAACATAATCATATAATGTCTATTTTTAACATTATCACGAACATATTTTGTATTTTATTATTATGCTCATTACTTATATTTGCGCCATCTTCCATAGTTGCAATTACTTTTTGTATCGCCCTAGTGAAACATAACTATTTAAAATTGAAACATTGCTTGAAATTACTACAGCCGTGTTTAGTGACGAGATCTGAAGAGCCCGGTACTTCTCAACCTTCATCTTCCACATCTCTTCCCTCTTATCTTTCTCTTCAGCTTCACAACCTACCCCAATCGGAAATGCTATAATCATAACAGGCAGTTTTTATCATTTTATTTTTTTACTATACTAAGTCTTTTGAGCTTTAAGTGCAAGTAAATGAATGAATTATTATTATCATAGAAACCTCTCAATCTTGAATTCTTTTTCTATGATTAATAAATAACAAATTATTTGGTTTACCGTATATTTTTTGCAAACAACATCTTAATTGGATAATAAAAAATATTTGATTGTATTCTACAAACTAAAAACGGACACAAAAGACACTTCGAATGGTTTGTACAAATATATTAAACATTATTTTATATCGTTCCAAGCTTCTTAACTTTTTTACCAGACGGTAAAATTTAATGCTGTAGTGTTTCGGTTTGCACGGTATTGGTCAAAAACCTGTGCTTCTAATTGTATCATCTAACCCAATCTAAATTCAGTTCTTTGATAGAGACAAAAAATGTGTGGGTTTCTATGTGCGGGTATTAGGTTATTTTATCGGGGGACCAATTCCAAGTGGAATCACGAGCACACTTCTATTTCAGGTATTTGTAAGGAAATCAATTTGGAAAGTGGCGTTTGACTCTTAAACCTTTTCAGTCTTTATTAATTTAATATATTTTTAAGCTTGATAAGAGCGTGAGAGAAATATACAAATATTGTATTTGGAGTTGCAAGGTTGCTGATTCGATTCCCATTACTTTTTTATCGATTTTCACTATCAATCAACTCCTGAAGTTTTGCAATTTGAAGGTGCAGCACAATATATTTTTGAATTTTATCAGAAATTAATAATATTGTTTATAATTGTGTAGACGACACATATTTTTATTTTTGTTTTGTTTCAGATTCGATAAGCAACCTGACAACAAGATGGCAATTGAAAAAAATATTGTTGTTACCCACGTGAAGGTAGAAGAATGGTCTTCCCCTGAAATATCGGGTAAGTACTTTTGAACTAACCATTTTTATAAGTCAATATGTTCATCACCTAAAAACAAATCAGAAATATGGTTTAATACCGAAAAGAGTTTTCGTTGTTTTAACGAATGTGAAAAATACCCATTTGTGTGCGAAATAATATTCCGTTCCGTCAAAATACGGGTCCAGATCCATAAAACACAGGTTCGGTAATAAAATAGATTGTATTTCACTAATTTGTGTTTCACAAATAATTCAAATTAAATAATATATAGCATTATTAGTGTGATTATCTCTCCTGACCGCTTGGGCCTCAATCATTTTCATTATTATTTAATATAACAAAATAAACGACCGTTTCGAGCCACCAAAGCTCGGTTTTCTTTTTTTTTCTTACTCTTCCCGAACGGCCTTAACCGAACGGGGTAGGGTGAAAGGTTGTAAGGGAGGATAGAACTCCTCCCCTCTACCCTGTTAATTTCGGGGAGAGAAAATGCTCCCCGCGAGAGCCCTCTTCACCCCTTCATTTTTACTTCGGATTTCCATCAAGCCACGTTGTGTACTTTTTTGTTTCGGCTTATCGATAGTCATCCCTTTATATACGTGGTAACTCTATTCGTTCTAAAGAACTCAGGGTATCGCAGTCTGTTATCATCGAGCTAACATGGCAACATTGTGTCTAGCTAATATCTGACTGGTTATCGTCCTTGCGCAACTACTATAAAATTTGCCCTAAAGTGTCCTAACGGCTTCAATAACTTCGCCTGCCTCAGACGACCTCCTTCAACCTGGCTTTTCACTCCAACATCTGAAATAAGATTTAGTAATAAATGAGAACATACCTTGTTGCAGTCCTTAAGAAAGCTCGTTTCTGCGTCATGTTTTAGAGCTGTCGAGTACTGCACTAATTTATTCACTATCAAGTGGGAATAATTTACAACAGATATGTTTATAATTTGGTATTGCTACAGTTAGCTAGTCCTAGGTTTAGGTACATCTACGATTGTACGTTTGTTATTGTTTTTCATGCTAGTGTTTTGTTACTTGATAACGGTATTCTAGAGGTAGACGTAATCAACTATAAAGCGTGGTATTTTGTAATGTTCTATTTTCTTATATATTTATTTCGTTTTGAATAGATGATTGACTTAAATTGAATTGGACTGACTATAAGAGACAACACATGTAATTTTGCTACGGTTGGACTCCTCCGATATGCCCAATGAGATAGCTGGGGATGCTTTGCTTAGTTAATTAATCAACCAAGTAGCACCCGGCAAATCCCATTCCAACCCCAACGCCTCCAGAGTTTAACGTGATTATATTTTGAAGGAAATTCAAGTGATTTAGATCCGGTAGACATGTTTTGCCTCTTGTCAGAGAGTTAAATGAAGGTTGACCAGTTTTTCAGGATGGTGGCCTGATGGTGGTGATCCCATCTTGTAATATTGCATACAAGGAAAGTGTGTTCCATTTCAATAGGCATGGTTGGCGTGTTTTGAAGTTTGACCAGTTTTACATAGGATGGTGGCTTGGTGGTGATGTTGGCCTGTTGGTGTAGAGATAATCAGAGGTATACAGGTGGCGCGACAACAAAGTCACATCTCCTCCCGCTGGAAGTACAGCTGTGGTTTCGGCGTCTACTCTGGGGTAATAAAATGGGAAGTTTCCTGCGTCCAAGTTAAATACCGAGCCTTATTAGGATTCCTGCGTCTAAGGTCAACTGAGAGTTGCCTGTGATGGTAATAGGCCGGCATCCAGGATCAATGGAGACATGTCAACGGTGGCTGTTGTAATCTTCGGCTCCTTTTCCATCGAAACGGCATTCAAAGAATATACATATTGTAACATATGTGAATTATTTCGTATGGCGTTCTTCCATCCACGTTCAATAGGTCATTGTTCAATCTGAGGGTAACCATCTCTAAATGGGTACAAGGTCGGCAACAGAAGCAAGTTTTGTGATGCTGTACCTCTGATCGCCAATCTCACACCCCTTCTTCCACAATCGCCCCCGTATTCAACTCCAAAATTTGAATATAATTATAATCTCCAAGTTACATTGGAAGTTTCAGAAAGTCAGAGATTTCGGTTGTGAGTCGAACACCTCTTTCCATCTTTCACACCCGCCGTATCGCTCAAAGTCAAATTAAATCCCTGTGATGCTATTTGACCTAACAAACACACTGTTAGAGAAAACCCCTCCTAAAAGCATGATCCCGCGTGAATTCGACAAAGTCGGATCGCCGAATAAGCGTCGAATCAAATCGTTCCCTTCGTTTTACCGCTGAGAGGTCAATTGTCAAGGCGTCGAAGAATATAAAAGCCATTATTTAGATCTCCGTATCTTCGCTGATCCCAGAAAAAGGATAGGAAAGCCCACACCTTTGCTCGTCAACTTCGTTGGTATGCCAAGACATTACTTAGCCTACTCCCCAAGATCCAGGTCGCGCAGTAAAAGAGCCCCCGCGGTTACTAGTGGAGAGATACCTCGAATCCAGCTTCACCTGGTCCTCCTAGGGTTCCAGCGTCTAAGTCCGAACCAAGAGGGGGTTTTATCCATAGGGCCGTCCGGTAGTCAGGTTTTGGTCAGGCGTCCTAGACGTAACAATAGATGAGCTCGAAGGCGCTTCGTCCCCTTCGCCCCCTTTCTAAAAGAAAACCAGTAGTGTAGCCAATCCAAAAAAATCGTTCAATTCGTCCTCCTTCAGAATCCGTGATCCTTGTGATAATATCTCACAGAAATGACTCTAAGGAAATTTAGAATCGTGTTATTCAATTTTGTATTCAAATTTAACATATGCGTGTTGATATACCAAAGTTAAGAATCTTTGAGATAAATTTCACAAAATTGGTGCTATATAAATTTGCCGAGTATTACTTATTTCAAACAATCAATTTTTTTATCCTTAAGCCCCTGCCTACGTAGTCCTCCCTGGAATTCATTTTGACTTAAGATCGACACTGTAAAAGTGTATGTGGGATATTGAATGAATGTGAATATAACAAGGTTTCCGACCCTTGAGATAATATCTCATAAAAATGACTCTAAGGAAATTTAGAATCGTGTTATTCATTTTTGTATTCAAATTTAACGTATGCGTGTTGATATACCAAAGTTAAAAATCTTTGACATAATATTTCACATAATTGGCGCTATATAAATTTGCCGGGTACAACCTATTAGAATACAATTATAATCTCCAAGTAACATAGGGTGTTTCAAAAGGTCAGATATTTCGGTTGTGAGTCGAACATCTCTTTCCTCCCTCCTAAAAACATGAGCCCGCGTGAAATCGACAAAGTCGGATCGCCGAACAAGTGTCGAGTCAAATCGTTCCCTTCGTTTTACCGCCGAGAGGTCAATTATCAAGGCGTCGAAGAATAGCAAAGTCATTATTTAGATCTCTGTACCCTTCGCTGATCCCAGAAAAAGGATAGGAAAGCCCACGTCTTTGCCCGTCAACTTCGTTGGTATGCCAAGACATTGCCCAGCCTACTCTCCAACATCCAGGTCGCGCAGTAAAAGAGCTCTTGCGGTTACTAGTGGAGAGATACCTCGAATCCAGCTTCACCTGGTCCTCCTAGGGTTCCAGCGTCTAAGTCCGAACCAAGAGGGGGTTTCACCCATAGGGCCGTCCGGTAGTCAGGTTTTGGTCAGGCGTCTTAGACGTAACAATAGATGAGCTTGAAGACGCTTCATTCCCTTCGCCCCCTTTCTAAAAGAATCCAATAGTGTAGCCAATCCAAACAAATCGTTCACTTCGTCCTCCTTCGCACATTGGCAAGATATCCTCTCTCGTTAGAATAGAGTAGCATTAGACCGTGACTTATCCAAATTCGAGATCAGACCACATCGTCCTCCCAGGAGTCCGTTTTGACTTAAGGTCAATACTGTAGGGTGTGGGTGGTATGATGAATGAATGTGGATATAGCAAGATCCGTGATCCTTGCGATAATATCTCATAGAAAGGACTCTATGGAAATTAGAACCGTGTTATTCGTCTACGTATTTTAAGGACGATGTATATGCCTGGATAAGGCAAGGTTCGCGAACCTCTGAAATAATATTTCACCAAAACTGACGTTATAGAAATCAGAATCGTATTATTCATTTCCGTATTTAAAAATAACGTATGAGTAAATATCAAAGTCCGAAAGCCTTGAGATAATAATTGACAAAATTGGCGCTATATAAATTTGCCAAGTACTACTTATTTCAAACGATTGATTTTTTTTAATCCTTAAATTCCTGACTACGTCGTCCTCCTATAAGGTTAGTTATTTAACATGCTCAATTTTAAAGTCTGCAACTATTTAAATTAACCTTCATGCATCTCAGTCTAGTCATTTTACACATGCAAAGGTATAAATGTGAAAAATAAAATGTACAATTTTACTCAATAATGGAGACTTGAATCTATTTTCAAGTTTTGAGCCTCTAGAAGTAACATATATTTAAGCTCTTCAGCTCATGATTGAACTCAGAAAAATTCCAAATAAAGCATTCCTCCAAACTGGGATAGGATTTATTATTATTTAGAGAAGCATATTTGAATTAACATTCAATCTGCGGTGATTTGATTATGAATTCCGTAATTATGTTTTACATATCGGTATTGTATTTATGAAAACAAATTGTGCTAAATAATTAACACATTTTAAATTACACATTGGCAGATCACATTTTACCATACCAAATTAAGTTAATATAAATAAGGTTCGTAACTTACAAAAACAGCTATTTTTTTAATGATAAAACTCTAAACAAAACCACTTCCACCAATTCACCAAATCACTGACACAACTCACAACTCCGCGGCTGGTGTGCTCCACTGCATTCCCTAACCGGCTTCGACCACGCACCCTCGTGTCGCGACACGAGTATTCCTACCGACCCCTGATTCACCAACTCACTCACGCGACTATGACTCAAGATCTGAAATACGAGCTTCCCCGCAGCTGGGGCTCCACTACACTCCCTAACCGAGTTTTAACTGCCCTGCAATTCCGTCGATGACTAATCCAACAAACTCACTCGTGACCCAAAAGAAACTTGACTAATCCAAATTCGTCCTAACCGATTAATGGCTGACTTCTTCACTCTCGACTGCTCGATTCTGTGGTTTCTTCCCAACTATCCCTCATCGAACTTCCTGACCAACCTACTAATTCCGCGATTCTTTCCCGACTATCCCCTGATCGAAACTCCTCGACTAACCTCCTCAATCCGCGGTTCTGTTCCGACTATCTCCTCGAACCCCTTGATCGACCTTCTAATTCCGCGGTCCTCTCCCGACTATCGCCTGATCGAAACTCCTCGACCAACCTCCTCGATCTGCGGTTCTGTCCCGACTATCACCTCGAACCGCCTGATCGACCTTCTAATTCCGCGGTCCTCTCCCGACTATCTTGATCGAACTCCTAAGTCCTGGTTCCTCAATCTTTGACCTTTTTTTCTCCCCCTTCCTAAATGCGTATTCATTAGCTGTTGCCAGGGCCGAATTGTAACACTATCCTGTATTGAATTTTATAGTAGGTATCTAAGACCGTGACCTGTTACAACTAATTGACCTCCTCTGCCAGATGCATCTACGTAAGGGTTTAGCCCTCTTCCCTAACCCTTTGAGATAATATTTCATAACCTTAGAGATTTATTGATAGCGGTTAATAAGTTGAATAAATATTGTTAAAATATCCGTCCTGGATAATTACACCATCAAGTGTAATTTATTCGCTTAATATTAAAAGCTCCCTTTTACTATATAAACGTAACTGCGCACATATAATGACGACCGATAAATCATCCTATGACATCTGATAATAGTCTGCCTTTGTTTGACCTCGGAATCGCCTTCCTTTTTTTTTCTAATTCATTACCGAGTACGTACCTGACTGATTTTTTTGCATCCTAACCTAGGGGTGTAAATTTAGACTTAACGCCTTTATTTTTTTCCTCTCTCTATTTTGTGTATTTTTTTTGAGAAAAGATAAAACTATTGTAACGCCATCAAAAGAGCTATAAATTCAAATTCACTTGAAATGTCACTTTGGCTGGTTTTAAATAAGTAATTTAATATGTCGTCACCAATCCTAGAGCCCAGTGTCGTACATATTTGCACTTTTGCAATTAGCCCAAAGTTTTTGCTTTTTGATCCATTTAAATCAAATTGCTACCGTAATTCTCGTTGGTATGTTAGCATCGTATAATAAAAATTAAATATCTTCCTCCTTTTTTTCTTGTATCTACCTCCACGCGTAAATTAGCTAAGCGATTTTGCCCATTTAGGCGGCAATCATCCACCTCACGCGCCGCCTTTTGAAAATACATTCATATTTATTGCTCGCTTTCCGTGTTCTGGAATTTTGTTCGATTTCGAAGTGTCCAAATAGGGTGCGTCTCTTGTTTGTTTACTTATCATTTATGAATTCCAAACTAACGTTTGATGCATTTTGGTTCCCTTTTTTTCATTTCTTAGATCGTAAATTATATTAAAGAGATTTTTATTTTTAATTAGAACCCCTGTCATTTAAAAGATGTCTCTCCGTTATCCACTTTATGATTCCTTCGCGGAGGAATATTAACCAATCATCGGTAGGTATATCCTAGATCATCACATTAGCGATATGTTCCAAAGTGGTGTATTGTCTTATAATCGCCCTGGTGAAAGACCAAAATTAAAAATGGAAGCGTTTCTTGAAATGGCCTTATCTTTCATAAGTGACTAGATCTAAATAACCAGGTACTTCCCTTCCCACTCTCTCAAGGCTCACAACATACCCTTACTAGGGATGGCATTGTCCTGCTGACTACGGAAAGAACAGACAGTTGGAACTCTTGTGCGGTCTTCACATTTTAAAAAATCACCGATGGCTGTCGTAAAAAATAAACAATTTATCGAACAAAGTTACCACCATGCAGTGTATACCACTATCGAGTTTTATTTTAATAATCAAATAACTAATTAAGTAATAAAAGAACTACGTTATAACATGTATTTTTTTTTTTGAATTCTAAGCATTCTTTTTTAATACTATGCATTAAAAAAAAATTGTGCTTGATAAATTAAGTTAAAAAAAACCTTTTGAGACTTAAGTTCCACTTAACTCACTAGTAACTAAACAAAACCAAATTAAAAAGTGGAACTTTTAGTTTTAATTTATGAAATTAAACAACAACTTTTCTTTCAACCAGGTATTTAATTTATAACATTATCACCTACTGATTTTGTCTTGGTCAAGCATTTTTAACGAACTATCTAATTATTTTAAATATACTACCCGAGGAAATATAACTAAAGTGAAACAGTTTAAAAAAATTGACATAAAAAATTGATTGTTTAATTTCGTGTATAACGTAAAACAACAAAGTGTTTGCTTTTTACGAAAATACAAGCCACGAAGGTTTTTAAGTCATGAATTATTCATCTTCCACCACGAAATAACAGTTTAAAAATAAGAAATAAACTTATTCGAGTTGCGTTATTTACTCGTATTATATTAAAAGAAAAAACTTTGACAATTATTTGTATAAGTGTTTCGTTGTCATCTATTTCAGAAATTTATGTGGGTGCCTAGCTAAACTATTTTTCAGTATCGAGAGTCGATTCGCTGAAGTGACTTTAGTAATAAAAGAGGAACGCGCTGGATAGAAGACGAATGCTCGTTATTTGGTTAGGACTGCTATGAAGGGACCTTGAAGTGCTTGCTGGTAAAAACAGGTGCCATTTTATCAGTGAGAATTTTTTCAGGTTGATGATGGTAAGCGTTGGATGTTTATTAATATGAAACGCAATCAGTTGTTAGCAAGGAATCTTAGTTGAGGTGTTGAGTTGAATTTGGATACAGAACTATATTTATAAATTTAAAAGTATTTATATTTTTGCTTGGATTATTATTATTACATACAGTTAAGTTTAAATGAACAATAAAATAGCGTGATTGGCACTATAATAATAATAATATTTGGACGATTTGCATAGCGCCGTTTTTGTGAAAAATCACCTCAAGGGCGCTGTGCAGATCTTATTTTCTATCATTACATATTAATTCCTAGTTTAAATAAGAAAATATGCAGGAACATACTTACCTGGCAGGTCCCATCAGATAGACTCAATTATAAACTTAAAATAATGATTATGATTTTAATTTTTTAATTTTATTTTAATTTAAAATTTTTTTTATTTATTTATTTTATTTTTGTTTTATTTAAGCGTGTAAAACAGAGATGATTCCCAAGAACTTACATGCATAAATGTTTTTCTTTATAAATTTTATCTAACATGCTGTTGTAAGTGCCTAAACCAGATTTGAACAAAGAATAGCGTTAAAACAATAAAATTTGAAATCAAAGAGGAAAAACTAAATTAATTGAATATAGGCCGTACCTAAATAATATATATAAAATATACAAAAATAATAAATTTGGTACATGGCTTGAATAAATATTTAAATTTGGGTAGAGACAAAATACAATAGCTTTCGAACTACAAGAAGTTTATAAGTGATTATTTTTTAGTTATAATTAGTATATTCATTGCTTCGTGAGTTCAACAATGAAAAAGAGTATTTTTTTATTTTCCCAGTGAGACTATGGCATCCTTTTTTCGAGTATGTTGTGAGGCTGAAAACAATAAATAGAGAGAAGAGATAGGAAAGAGGAAGGTCGGGTAGTACCTGGCTATTCAGACCTGGTTACCAAACACGGCTAAATACATTTATAGTAATGATTTCGAATGGTGGTCTTTTACCAGGGCGATACGAGTATCTACCACTCTGGAATGTGCCGCAAATATACCATATGTTTTTTTACACAAATGAAATTTTGTAAAATAATATACGATTTGAATGAATTTCAATTGCGTACGCCGGGATTTGAACCCACGACCTCTATATTTGCAGTCAAGCGTGTTAACCATTCGACCACGGAGGCCGTCAAAAACCACCTCTTAATGAAATAAATTTTTTTGGGTATTATATCATTATTGCATAACTCGAAAAAATATGTTGTTTTATTCTTGAATCCTTGAAAACTTGATACTTTGGAAACTGAATTTATTTCTCCAAAATATTCTTGCCTAAATAATACCTGCAATAGAAAATTTTACAAAATTTGAATAAAAGTAGTAAGTTTTATTAACTTCCCCTTTACTTTAGTTTTGGAAGATACAGGCGTTATGAAAAAGTCACAATATTTTCGTTGACGTATTTTATAAAACTTGTAACTATTTTGTTGAATGGTAAAAAATAATTTATAAAATCGCTTTATCTTTGGGTGAGCTACATGTTTTTTTTATTAAAAATACTTTTTTTAGTCAAATTCTTGTAATCATTTTTGGCATAGTATTGAGAAAAAAAAAGATGATCTTTAAAATGGTTAATTACTTAAGCATGAAATATACGGATCTCAAAAATACCAAACAAACAAACAATTGTGGTTCTTTTCATAAAAGTCAAATTAAAACTCATTATTCAATGACTCCGATTCCGGAGTGTTGGAGATTTTTTAAAGAGTGATGGACAATATCCCGCCACAGTTCAATTCATTCACAATGATCCGAATTGTAAAAAAAGCATTATTCGCGTTTGGTTCCGTTGGTTTATTCGGAAGTTGAATGGGTATCATTTCCTTTCCAGAGTGGAAAACGCTGTTTGACCCTTTTCGTCGTACTCTCGGCACAAAATCGCTGTCAAGTGATCCGCTATTGGTCGGTCACGTATAAAAAGCGTTACAGCATCCACCAATCACAAGTCGGGATTTATAACCGAAAGAATGCACGTTTGAATCTGGTTTCCAGACAATCTACGTGTTCACACAAATTTAAAATTCGAAGGGAGGATATTTCATGAGAAAATTGATATAATACAGTCCAACAAAGCATAGTTGAAAGAAAATAAGAGCGCTGAAATCGTTTAAGTTTCTACAAATGACAAAACCAAAATAATTCACAGATTAAAGAGTAAAACTTTTAATTAAACATTACGTCGACTCACATATTTTCACTATATTTTTAGGGAGGTAAGTATGATATTTACTAGTGAAATTTATTTTTCGATGTTGTTATTTTTAACGCTTTGAAAGCGGAATAATTCTATGGAAAGTTTATTTAACATTTTTCATAATATGTACACCATCAAATATTCATTTATGTTATGTTAAATAAAAATAACAACGCACCCTTCAGGCAATTACAATAATTTAAAACGTGAATAAATAGTTATTTCGTGTTTTCTGTCAAATAAAAAAAATACTTCCAAATGTATGTTGCCAGATGGTAATGAAAAAAATGTCATCCATTTTATCAAATCAATGCATTTTACCATCAAACAGTACATTAGTTTATCAATTTTATGAATGTGAGCATGATGTTTCACTTTTGATATGACCAGTTTGATAAATCGTAGCTTTTATAGAATTATACTGAAAGCAGACTTTTCGCAAACATAGAATGATCTGGGGCAACAAATATAATTGCAGTTAAAGTACATTGTACAGCTTACCTATGAAAAATAAAATCTGAAACTGCGACAGCACTCAAATGATGATTTGTAAAGTAACTGATTTTGCACTGCTTTTATTAATTCAACATTTTTTTATCAAAAACATTTCCAATAGCAGCTTTCACATATCGTTTGTTAAAAAAAAATATCAGTTTTTGTTAAAAGATTTTGAAAATCGAAAAAAAAAAAAAATTAAAGAAGTGATATACATAGCATTGTGTTATTGATACGTTTCATTTTTCACACTTTTTTGCATAGAACATATTTACCTGTTAGCGCAAAAAAACTGCTGGATAAAATTTTAACATCAACTTTTAAATGGCTTATCCACGAACTCGTAACTTTTCATTCAGTAATAATAGAATCTTTATCAAACTGCATAATAAAAAGTTATACAGACATTACCCATATGTAACTATGTAATAAGCAATTCAAACTTTTTAAGCATTTCAAAATATTTCATCTGAATAATTCAAATCATTTTTCAACGGTTCGGAATTTTTTGAAATATTTTTTCGAGGTAAAATTTATTCATTTGAGCAAAATAGAATCATTAATTGTAATAGTATGGTTCTCGGTAATGCTCGATGCCACTTTGCATTCAGTGTTTACTCCAGTTTTGAAGTATAGCTACTGTTGTCTAATCATTATGTTGTCAAACAGTACTCTACGTGATATTTATTCTTCATTTCGTTTTAGTATCAAGAAATTAATACGTCTTCCTTTTGTGTTGTTCAAAACAAGGTAGTTTTATTTTGTTATTCAAAAATAAAACACATAATAAAATGGCACTTAAAGCTAAGCTCTAGATTTGGGAAAAAGACGATTCTATCTCTAAGTGCTGAATAAAAGTAAGGGATTACTTACCCTCTCATACACCGGTAATATTATTGTGATAATGTTTCCTTTCTCTCAAACCACTTACCCTTAAACTATACCTTGAGGTATTCCAAATGGGTTATAATGTTTTCCTTTGAGGTTTTACTCCCAAATATACGCTTAAAGATCGATGGAATCGACGATAACTGAAACAATGAAGGATTGATGAGTGATATTGGAATTTCATTAATATTATTTGTCAATTTAACACAATGATGAACCAATACAAAATTTCCTACAAATAACAAATTTAATATAATGTATGTCTATAAGTTTCACTAAGACCAAAATTTCAACGCCTTGTCAAAAAATATTTGCGTGTCTTAGTAAAAATAACTGCGATACTTCACATATTTCTAAAGCTCGCATGTTAAACACATGACAGTCGGAGGTAAAAGGTATATTTGACATCAAAATAAAAGAAGCTTGTGATAAATATAAAAAGAAGGTATTTAATGTAATATTTGAAGAAGTATAAAATTGTCGACGATCTTTTATTAGTCACAATATTAGACAATAGACATAAGTCAAATGGGATTAGTAGATTTAAAATTATTACGCAATATATAATACCTGACTGTCTGACTGACGTACTAATGGTCATATTAATTAAGGTAATTCTTCGTCTTTTCACGGCGAACAAATATGTTTTAATGAATAACATGTCTACTGATTGATGAATGAATAAGTATTATTTATCACCCTACGGAAAACAAACTAGTGATTTGTTGATTTAACGATTCTTATTACTTTATTTAATCAACGGTGCACCGTGTTCTGTTTTCGTCAGAAATTCCAACTTCGGAAATATTCATAAAGGTTATGAATGATGTATGACGAAATCCTTTACGTCAAGCCATATTTCCAACTTACTCGCGAATCTGGAGTGAAAGGATTTATTGCAGTGAGCAAAAGTCAATGCATTGTTCGAATTTTATTTTTCTAGCGGAGGCAACATCTATTTTTCTATATTGACATCGGTAGGAAGATATTGGTGCAATTAATGATAGAGGAATATTTACAGGTAACAACTTGCTAAGTACTCAGCCGGCTGTCAAGTATTCTAGCCTAACTTATATCGTAAGTACGAATCCAGTTCAAAACCGCATTTGCAACGGAATAAACAAAGTAGGTTGACACTTGCCTGCATAATCTCTAACCTAGCTAGAAACATAGACCCAGTGACACCTCGTGGTGAGTTTACCAAGGGGATGGTTTTCATTTAAATTCACCTAATGTAAATTTAGAAAATTGAAAAAAAAAAAGACTTTTTCTCTATTTATTGAACAAATAAATAAAAATGTTTTTTTTTTAACTTTATTGTACAAAATATTGTGAGAATATACTTTTGCTTATTTATATATTTTAGAAATAAAAAAGGGAAAAGTGAACAACGGGAGTAGCTTGTAAGTTTATTTTATTTCCAAAACCTTGTTTATATTTTGTGAAATATGGAATATTTAAAATATTGTAAAGTAAAACACACGTCATTAGAAAATTAAAACGCACGGCACTGAAAATTTATAAAAAATCATTTAGATATAATGTTTGTTACTGTTATCTGTAAGAATTCGTTTTAGGTGTTTAAATGGAATTTTTCTTCTTTTTTCTCAAATTGTATTGAATCGTGACAGGTGTTTGATGTTTCATTGTAAGTTGTTATATTGTACTTTAATTGCCAATTAGTGAAGTTTTTTTCGGAAAATAGTTGGCTGGAAGTATTAATTTATTTTCCATAGATCGTATTTTATGTTCAGCTTTTTATTGTTTAAGTGCAAAACTGTCTGGAGATGACGACCTTAAAAATGCTTATGACTCCAACACTTATACTCAAGTGATGGTCATTCACTTTAAGAATCAATTCTAGATTCAGTCATTTTTCTTAAGAAAAATATTTTTTTTAGTAGTTTGATTGAAATTAAAGTGAAAAATGTCTAATATTCTTTGAAATGAACCATATAAACAGGAATGAAAGTCACCACTGCGTTGAACCGTTGCACAGCTATTGCTCTTAGACCTGAGATATTGACAGTCTGTAACCTGCCTTCAAGAAGCTTGCGGTCCCCAAAGCAAGACGCGCTGCTGCCGTCAATCTTTTTAACTCGAGCGAGGGTGGAAATAGTTCTAATTTGATTAGAAACGTCTGGATTCAGAATGCAGTTGACAGTATTTATCCACTCAATTATTAATAATTACTGTGCAAGCTGCATCATACATCAATTGATGCTTGTTAAGTTAGTCAAGTGAAGTAAAGCAGAAAGCTTATTGACTCTGTACCCAGGGGTTACTGGTTTACAGTCAGGCAATATAAAGTTTGTAAGTTCTTACACTTTCTTTTCAACGCCTGCAATTCACTGTGTTCTAATTTTATGCGGGTAAACTAATCGTTAGACAAATTTTAAGCTCAATTGATAAAACAGATAAGTGTATTTTACCATGCATACGTAAGCAGGTTCGCTAACCATACACAAAATACGTTAGTAAAATGAACACCTCAGTGGTAAAATGGTTCGGGGTAAAGATACGCCATTTAAGCATAGCAACAAACTACCGGAATATTAAATAAACGTTACTCTATAAAGTTTTGCATTTGAATAGCCAGAAACTTCCATCCCCGTCTACTACTCTTCCGTAACGTTCTAAGGTTTCATATTATTCCTCGAATTGGGACATGATATCACATGAAAAAACATATTTCTTTTTTAAAGTATTCGTCACTATGATAGAAGCAATCTCAAATAGAATTTAACTTTTCAGAAAGAGAATCTACATTAAATTCATAATTTACATATTTCATTTTCAATATCTGGGAAACATGTACTCCGATTTCGTTGATATATTTAACACGTCAATATCACACTATAAGTCTAATTTTGTACAGTTTTTTTTCATCTGGTAGAGCTAAACTAATCGTTGAAAATATTCAATTCTGGACCTGTTAGTCAATATTATTTTTTTCTTTTTTTTCCTTTTCATTATTTTTGAACCTGTTATTTTTTAAATATTAAAAGTTATTTTCATTTCCAATATTTTTGTACCTGTCATTAAAAATTCCTGTTTTTTTTTTTTACAATTTTTTTGCACTACTTATGAGGTTATTGTTTTTTAAAAAACACAAACATTTTTGTAAAAGCCTTTAACCGGCGTAAAAAAAAAAAAAATACATTTCTTTGATGTTAAATTTTTTAATATCGTATCACTAACTCTTATGTAATAAGTGATATCAAATATCATTTTATATCAAGGCCAATCTGCGTGTTTAAATAAACTTCTTCGTAACAGACATACGCCATTTATTTATCTTAAAAAAATAAATTATATCGTTTACCGTATTTTTTTTTTGTACTGAACGATTTCGCCTTAGGGTGTCCTTCCGTGTCGGAGGTCACCTATCATCGTTACAAATTTTTGTTTATAAACTGAAACCGGAAAAACTGAGCGTAAAAGTAATCGTACCAATTGTGTCGAATTCAAAACCATGGGGAGCGGCGTTTACAGTAGATGAGCAGAGATATCCCGGTCGTACCAAAATCTTACTTTATTCCGGTTGTTTTTCCAATACATATCGAAGATTTTTTTTTGGAATCCGTCTTTTGAAAATGAAAATGTTTTTAAACAACTAAAAATAACTGAGTTTCTAAAAAAAAGTTTAAAATTTCGGTAGATTATAAAAACATTGGTGGTCAATTTTTTTTTTTAATTATTAATTGCAATATCAATGCAATGTGGCAGTGATCTCTTATGATTACATTTTTTAAAAGTAATCTAGAAACAATGTTTATTTTAGTGCAGTTGCTTAAAAATATCCGCTACACCGGTGAACATAGTGAGGACATTTTTTTTTACTTTTAAAGTGAATAGGGCACAAGAGCCTCAACTGCTCCCAATCGTCTAGAGACAGTGAGACTATGGTCTTCCTAATTGGAGTATATTGGGAGGCTTAATGAAGTAGGAAGAACAATGAGATGGGAAAGAGGAAGGTTGGGAAGAACCTGGCTATTCGGATCTGGTCACAAAACACGGCTTAAGCCATTTCAAGCAACGTTTCGATTATAAAAAGTGATATTTCACCAGGGTTATACTACGAGTATGCCGCAAATATACTTTAGATTATTGTGTATGAATTAAATGAAACTAAATTAGTAAATTTATCCACGTACGCTGGGTTTGAACTTACGACTCCTAACAAACCTAGCTAATCAAACAAAGAACCTGCATTATATCACGAAAAATCAAATAAAATGTTCTCGAAAATATCTCAAATAGAGCTTTGTTTCGTCTTTAACTGAGGTTTTTTTAATTTTAATTTTAATTAACTTCACACAACTGGGGGAAATTATTTCTCCCACAGAATTTTCTGGGGCCTTTGTCATGTTTGAGAATTTTATGTTAAAGGCCTTTTTGAGGGAAGAAA
The DNA here is from genome assembly GCA_022651775.1 of Drusus annulatus. Classification (NCBI taxonomy): domain Eukaryota; kingdom Metazoa; phylum Arthropoda; class Insecta; order Trichoptera; family Limnephilidae; genus Drusus; species Drusus annulatus. The sequence continues at coordinate 558,128 of JAGWCC010000350.1, read as the reverse complement.
AAAGCGAACTTAGGTCTTGAAAATACCCTCGTTATATGAGGGAAGAAATATAGAGGCCGGCAAATCATTTCACAGCCGAGTTGTTGAAGCGAGCCGTTCTCATGAGGCAAATTTCAACCAATTAGAAATTACGAGCGCGCGTTTAGCGTGTTTCTCAGCAGTGGACTGGTGCCAAAGAGATCAATGACGCGAGTTCCTCATTTTCGATTGAAACATAAGTAGAAAAAAAAGAGCATTACCACCTGACGTCTGTGCTCTAAAAATTGCAAACCTTTTGTATGGTTGGGAGAACTTATCAAATGAATTGCCCGTTTTTGCACAGGATCAAGTGTTGTTTTCAGGTGTTTTGAAAATCCAGATCAGAATAAATATCATATTTCATATAAAAACCTTATCGTGTAAATACGGTGTCCCATTTTACCGTTTATGGGGATTATTTACCGCAAATCGAAAGCGAAGCGAAACACCATTCTAAAAGCTAATTTGATTTTAAACTACGCATTTATCAGCTAGTATTTTAATTTAAAGTAACTATCTAAGCATTTTAAATAGTAATTAAATGTGAATTGGAAACACATTTAGAAAATAAAAAAAAAGGTTTGGTTACGAGCAAGATTCGAACTCCCGAATATTCCGCATAGAGGGTGGACGCGTTACCATTGCACCACCAAACGCACTTTATATTCTGTTGCTTTCATCATTGTTCCAATTTATTTTACGTGAATAGCACCTATTTTATGTCAGCGAAGATTCTATTCGAACGAAATTGAAAACTAGAAAAAAAAATTATGTATTTTCGTAGAAAGTAATTATTATGTGGTATTATGGTAGTAATTGTAATTATTTTGGTAAGATTTTTAATGAAATGAAAACAAAAAGTTTGTAAAAGACCTTATTTTATTTTTTTATGACCGATCGGTTTTACTTAGCCTAAGCATTATCAGGGTACAAAATTAAACCAAACAAAAAATACATAGTGTGGGGCTATACATACATACAAAAGGAGAACACAATATAAAATAAAATAATAGAACAGTAAGAAAACCATAGAATAATATTTTAATTATAACAAAGGAACAAAGATAAACGGATAATATTAATTGAAAGAGACAAAACTGAAAAGATGATTTTATAGTCTAGACTTGTATTTTTGACATAAAATAACAACGTAAGTTATCATTTATTAGGTGAATTGTAATTTCCATTTCTGAGTTATTATTTTATAGCACTCGTAGAACGTTATAAGGGCTAATTTCAATTCCAGTTCACGGTTTGAATCTTAATTGGAGTCGCTAACAATGCGGTACCGATCGGTCGGAGGCATTCATATAAATACGGTCGGTTCAATACTCACCACTGCATTATATAAAGCAAGATAAACATGCGTTTTTTTCAAACATCTACACGTAACAGAAACGGCGTGCCGCTGTACATTTAAAAAAATGTAAAATTCATATTTATGGAGATGAATCTCAATCTGTATTCGAGTCAAACCTTAAAAACTTACATGGATTATATTTAATTTCATGAGCCTTTTAGCCACTGAATAGATTAACTGATGAATGCGTGTTGTAAATGTGTCTAGTATGCCCAAAATAAGATCAATTTTCCCTATTTTAGGGTAAAATATTGATCAAACTTTTTAACAAATCGAAATTTATTCTTGGACAGATAATCAGTTTCATTGACCTCTCTTAGAACGCTTAGAAGGCTTAGAACCCATTTTATATAAGCGAATAAAGTATTAGTATTGATCACAGTTTTTAAAACAGTGTCTATTTGGTACGTAGACTAGGTCAAAGATTTTAATGCAATTTTTTTATTTAAATGTAATCTTGAGCAATTCCAAGTAAATCCATAAGTTTTTGAAAAAAAAACGTTACAGTTACGAATTATTGGTTCAGATCGTAGACTGACTGCGGGGCATTAAAACTCTTTCACTATTTGCATCATTCTTGGAGTATCTATACAGAGTGGTAGATATTTCAGTATCGCCCTGGTGAAAGACCACCATTCAGAATCGAAACGTTACTTGACCAAATCTGTATATCCAGGTACTTCCAAACCTTTTCTTTCTCCATCTCCATCTCCTTCCCCTTCCCACTACCTTCAGCCTCACAACATATTTTAATTGGGAATGTCATAGTTCTTCTGACTGCAAACGGTTGGGAGGAGTTAAAAATCTTCTATTTATTATATTATTCATATATTTTTTAAATCGACTTACCTATTCGAGAATGGTTTCACAGCAACTAGTGTTATTAAAACAAAAATTCGTAGTAGTGTGTTCACTATCCATTACGTGCGGCATTGTCTTCAATAAAACTGCAATTGGATAAATCACCTTGTACCAAACAAGCTCATATGTCACATTAGTTTAACATAGGTACATCTAGAGAAAACAAAATAACACCAAATCTACACCTAAGTTGTTTCTTTGAAATCAATAAAATTATAAATACCTTATTTATATAATGTTGTTATGAAGTACTGAATTATATACACTGGTCCACACACCGAAAATTTTGAGTAGCACTCATCTAAGAGATAAATGCTTTTATATAAATTGGCACTATCACGTTTCTTTCAAATTTTCCTTAACACTTTTTTTCAACACTTTTTTTTCAAATTGATATGGATCAAACTTCTAGGAATTTTCTGTTTAATGATTCTGGGTTCTGACGTACAACTTTGAACATTGGTTTTCCCAATTATTTTATTGTGTCCAGTTTTACTTATTTTTGGTATCACTCAACCATACTATTATAAATGTATAACTTCTGTTTCTCTTTTGTAACCAAAGACGTCATCAAAACATCGCAAAAACAACTATAAATTTATACACGCTAAACAAAATAACAAAAAAAGGAAAATACCGAAGTTGGCATTCTTGAGCTTTTATAAGATGCGAAAGGTTTCCAAGGTAAGTATAATTAACTGAATCTTCTTCTGAATATATAATAAACAAAACAATTATATTTCGTAAAATTTTGGTATATTTTTACCATTTTATAATTAGGATGGTAGGCACGCCTCTGCACACAAGGGGGTAAGTATTTACCTAAAACAGGAACAACTCACGAAAATTCGCGTTCACAGTCATCATAAGAGTATTTTCGTCCACCGTATCAAATATTGTGAACATTCACAATTGATAATATTTTATTTGTTAATTTTATATTTAATTTATATTACCGATATGCAATACGTCTGTTATTGTATCATCCAAAAATAATTATGGTTGCTGAATTAAGCTTGCACTAATTAAGGTGTTCATTCCAACATATTATTAATTCATGCGAAACTCTATTAATGGACGACTGAACGCTGTTGGCGCAAATAAAAAAATTGTCGAAAGAAGCGAAGCTAGCAGTCCACAATGAAGTTCTTATACCAACCCCGATATGTATGGTTCTGAGGTATGGAACTGGCAGAGGAAGGATGAAAGTAGACTGAATGCTGTGGAAATGAGATCCCTGAGACGTATGTGCGGTAAAACTATGTAGGATCGTATTAAAAATGTGGATTTCCGGAAAGAATGCAAGGCTGATGTGAGCGTTATGAATAGGATCAAGAAAAGGACGCTTAGATGGTTTGGGCATGCAGAGCGAATGAACGAAGAAAGGAGTGTGAAAATAATATATGATGCGAAAGTGAATGGAAGAAGAAGTCGAGGACGCCTGAGGAAGACATGGCACGATCAAGTAAATCAAATACTTGAGTCGGGGCATGTGAAGAGTATGTATGAGACGATGTATGAATGTGAATAAAGCAAGGAGTGTGTGCTAAGACAGTTATATGGCGGTCCGTCCTCTCTGCCTACCCCTGCGGAGAAACGGCGTGATGGTTAATTGGTTAGTTAGTACTATATTTCTTTATGTAAATACAAATACTTTGTGCGAGATTTTTACAATGTTCGAGGTAAAGTTCGTAACTTACCCTTTAATGAATCATTATATGTAAAAAAGGCAATTATTCTTTTTTTAACCAAAAATGGTTCCTATTAGATACTTATCAGTAGAGATTCAGAATAAGTAATAGAAGAACATTTTTAAAATTGCTAAGCCATAACTAACTATTTGTCTTTTCTCGTTCGCATCGGTAATTCAAATATTTTCTTAAATATGAAATTAAGTGAAAAATTAAAGAAATAGTTTAAAACATCCAGCGTTAAAAGGCGAATTCGGGCGAAAATATATATTTTTAAATTTCGAAACACGTGAATGCAATAATATAAAATTGGTCGTTCGGAAATTATCCCCAACGGTTTTTACGTAAGCGCTTTGAGCCTTGTTTCCCATTTACTATCGGCGTATTGTGTCGTAAAAAAGGTAAGCTAAATTTTACCGTCTCTCCGGTGATATTTGATGGCGATTGTATTCCATTTATTAATTTAACCCACGAGAAATAAGATCCGCAACATAAAATAATATCGGTATCGATTATGAATAAACCACTGTAATGGTGCCTGAGAGGGTCGTTAATTTTTTACCTGCATTATTTTTAAGGACTTTGAGTATGCATGATGCATTATAGGGTGTGCTATTCATGAATTTATCACTTTAAGAAAATAAAGTATTACGAAAAATAACCAAAGAAGGTAATTATTTTTTTAAAAGTAGATAAATAATGATTTAAATAAAAAATGTTTTAGTTTTAAGCTACTTTATTTATACACATATAACATTCGACCGGTTTCGGTAAAACTTAACCTTCTTCAGGAAAGTATATATATAAACTATATATTGACAGTTAATAAACACCTGACATCTTTGTTTTATTCCAAATATTAACTGAAATCCCGTCGAAAAAAAAATCAACGCATACATAAAATAAATAGGAAATCAGAAATCGTATTTGATTACAAATTTCAACGAAAATAAAATTTCCATTCAAAAAATTTCTGCTTTGGCAAATAAAAAAAGATGTTATTGGTATTACCTGTTAGTTTCCAGATTCAAATGTAATTAAACCTTCAAAGCTTAAATTATTACTGAGAAAACTTTCTAATTAGTATTTATGACACTGCGTAAATACCGCCGGTGCACTTGTATTTAATGAGAGCTTCGTAAAGTACCACATATTTCTAACTAATCGGATCACAGAGTTGTTATCAGGGAGTAAATTCAAATACCGAGGTTCAATTAAAATATCTCTTCAATTCAAACTAAGCCATAGCAAGATAACCACTCTTACTGTTATGTCTACAATTTGCAAATTTTTTTTTTTTATTTCGGCAACGGTAAAGTACGATTATATTGTTTTTATTTCCGCAAACGAAAGGAATATTTTTATTACTTTAATGGCCCGGACGGAATTTTTATTAAAGCAATCATTCAGAATTAACAATTTCAAAGGCACAATGACCCAATATTGACTAAAACTAACAATATTTTGGTGTTACGAGTATTTATTTAAACGGAAATATAACCAATGGGTAAATGCGAAATATTTGTTTTGAAATTAATTGAAAAAAAACGTCACTGGAAACTACCATTTATATGCTTAGCTGGAAATAAACTCAGAAATTGCTGGTTAAAGTCTGTCGGGAACATTCTGCAATACCTGTTTAAACAATAGACAGATGAATTTAATAGATTTTCACAAAATAAGTACAACAGTAAGATGTTTATTTATGGCTCCTAAAATTGGATACCTAAGTAATACAAATTTATTTATTTATTTATTTATATACGCCCTCATGGGCTTTTACATAACATAGGTATAAAATAAAATAAAATAACAGTGACATAAAAAATAACAATGACATAAAAAATAACAATGCGCCCAAAAACATTTGATGCGACGATTTGATTACGCCCAAGAAAATTAACACTAGTATTTTAGGAAGAGGTATGTTATTATAGTCTTCTTGTAACTAGGTTCAGTGCAGTTGAATATATCTACTATTTCAGCGATAGAATTACTCACTGCATGCAATCTAGGTACAAGCGAGTATTTAAATGACTCAGTCCTGATATTGTTGTTACATTTAAAAAAAATTTTGGATCGAGTGGATCTGTTAGGTACATAGAAGGTAATTAAGCTAAGTAAATCAGGGCTGTCTGTAATACCATTAACAATTTTAAAAACAAAAGTCAAGTCGGAAACAAGCCTCCTGTCTGAAAGTTTTAGTAATTTTAATTCTTTCATTAAATAATTATAATTTATGGTTTCAATAGGTAGACCGAGTTTATAGTTGATGTATCTTAGAAATTTATGTTGCAATTTTTCAATGGAATCAGAGTGGATTTTAAAGTGAGGGGACCAGACAGAAGAATTATATTCGACTTGACTTCGAACTAGTGAAGAGTACAGGATTTTCAATGTAGAAATATTTTTAAATTCATTGGCATTTCGAAGAATAAAGCCTAGCAATTTTAAACCTTTACTTGTTATTATATTGATATGTGAGAGAAAATTTAATTTAGAATCGAAAGTAATGCCGAGATCATTAATTTCATTGACAGATGTAAGGGAAATATTATCAATTTTATAATCATAGTCGAGAGGGTGAGTAATTCTAAAAAATCTGATTGACTGACATTTACTAATATTTGAAAAAAGTTGGTTAAGTTTACACCAATCATGTAACTTATTTAAGTTAACTTGAATGTGAGAACAATCATCTGTGGTTTTTATGAGTTTGAAGAGTTTCAGATCATCTGCGAAAAGCAGCACATGCACATCGTTATCAAATACATTAATTATGTCATTTACAAAGAGCAGAAAAAGTAATGGGCCTAAATGTGAACCTTGGGGTAATTTGAATTTTTAAGAGTAGTATTGAATTAAGATTTATTTAAAACACCTTATTATATCATCGCCGGAGTGGAAAAAGGGCTAAAGTTCTATTTTGGAAAGCTTACACCAGAGCAATTATTTTTTTTCTTGTTTTGCAATAAAATTCATAAGTCTTCAGTACCTGAAAAAAAAGTTTACTCAGGTGCTTTCACTGAGTTACCTAAAGCGACAATAAGCTAAAAAAATCTCAAACTTGTGTCAATTCTTCTCCCAAACGGAAAATATATTATAATATATATATAAGTCTTCAGAATTAAACGAGAGTCAAAGCATTCGATGCAAAAACTGATCAAAATTGCATATTTAACTCATTTCTTCACCAAAGTTTCGCTTAAGCCCTTTGTCCTTTCCGGCAACGATATGTTCCGCGGAATATGTATTGATATGTGTAGTGCATTTATCAATGCTTTTAAAAACATATAAAAATAGATTTTTAAAAAAAATTATAAAATTGCAGGAGGTAGGAATGTTTTTGGTTGATGCATTTTTTTTATTGTTTCACGAATAGAATCGCAGAGTGAATTTAAAACCGTATTAGGTTTTTTTTAAATATTTATACTTTTAAGAGTTTGATTTCTTCTGCTATCTTTGTATGGTGTTGCAATTGAAATAATTGATTGAATAAGGTTTAAATCATTAGTAAAAAAAAGTTTGCTTCTCGTGTTAACACGAAGCACAGTAATATGTGTGTGTTCGTGGTAGTATTTGCTCAGGCGGGCTAAAGGCACTACTCTTTGTTTGTCTTAGGGAAACACTGGATAGCAATAATTCTTTATCAACTCGGAAATAACTTCAACTAATGCCGAAGTAAAACGATTTCCCTTGTGACTTCGATCGCTTACTTTGTGATATTGTTGACATTGGCTTGTGCGCCTCTAAAGCCACGACACACATAATATGTTGTGTAAGCACAACTTAAAGTAAATAACTATCTAATATTACTTCGAGCAGTAATATCTACTTCGATAAGACAGGCTCGTAAAATAATAAAAGTCGATTTGAAATGTTATGAAAAGTCACAGTTTTGTGTGCTCCTACGATCGCCGGAACTGACTGTAAGAAAATAGTTTTTTTTTTCAACATCACATCCTTTTTAACTGTTCATTCTTTGTAAAATTGTGTGATTAATTGTTAATTTGGAAGTTTTACACGTTCTAGTGAACGGTACGTGTTAATGAATTCAAATGTGTTCGACGTAAGATTTAATTGACTGCAAAGTTTTCCATTATGAACCCCTGTTTTGAGGAGGTAATGGAATACTGGGATATTTTTTTTCCACTTTACCTTCATATTTTTTTATAAAAAAGTATTGAACGAAATTGGGCGTAGTTATGCAGAAAGCATCCAATTTTAAAAAGATAAAACTAAGAAAAAGGGGTGTGAAAATGCGATAATCGGCATTTGTAAATATCATTGTTTAAAAACAAGTTACTATTTCTTTTGTTATCTTACATTTTATAATGTTTTTAAACTTCAATTTAAGTCAAATATCTGCAATATGCGCTAGTGTAAAATTTAATAAATGAAAATTATTAGCAATTGAAGATTGCATGTTTTCAGCAGATATAAATCTTGTATTTTTGTATGGAAAAACATGTAAAACTCGATTTTGGCAAATTGTGGGTTGGAAGCTTTTTTCATAACAACATCCAATTGAGCATGCTGTCATTTAATAAATGTTATGGAAAATAACGTTATATAATATGATCATCGTCTTATTATATTTTCTTAAAATTGTAAAGTAAGATCAAAGACTAAAATAAATTAAAAAGTTATATTTCAATTGTGTATACATAAAATATTTAAAATTTGAATTTAAATTAATTAAAAAGTTCAGTCCGATTTATCAAGAATGACGGAGACGTTGAAATTCAATTATTTGAGTAATCAATATTAGTTCAGATTTGACAACTTCAGAGAATATTTTTTTCAATGGCCCCAAATATATTTTTTCCAAACTAGCAGGCTAATATTAGGGTCTTACGCTTATTAATAAAAGATGGCGCTCAAAAAGCAATCTGGCATGTGCTTAAATTAAAAATGTATAGTTCCAAAAAGTTACGCAATGGGGTTTTTGATCATCCCTGAAAATTTAAACTTTCCGAAAGCCTGATAATAAAGCCATACTTTCATTAAACGCATATTAAATACTATATTAAAAACGAAAAGTTAATTTTCAAATATCAATTTAGGAAGTATTTATAATTACTAACCTTGCTTCAACATAATTATTAACACAATGGACGTAGTTTATTTGACCTTTAAATTTTCCTATTAACTTGATTAAAGTAAGCTCTAATAAAATATTTATTGAATGTTGACAATGTAAAGTTAATAAAGCTACTTGATTCAAGTTTCGTTGGGAAGTACCTGGCTATGCAGATCTGGTCAAAAAACTTGGCTAAAGCCATTTCAAGTAACGCTTCGATTCTGAATGTTGGTCTTTAACCAGGGCGATACTATGAGTATCTACCGCTCTGAATAGTTATATTCATGTTATATATCTGTGTGCGCAAGGAAGAACGAAATTAGTTAAAAAAATCAAGCTTTGAGTACAGTATGCAGAATCGTTCCTTTGATACACATCAATCAAGAAAAATGAGATGAGTCAAAAAATAAAATAAAGTGCCATTATTTTTTTTTTGAAAAGGAGATGTGACATAATGACATGGTTACATGCAAAATTTTTCTTAATTTTGTTTTGGCTCTCCTTTAAATCTGCGTTTATTGACTCATTCCGTTATTCCCTGCGCAGACAGATATTTACTCTGTTTAAAGTAATAAATTGCAAAGCAAGATGTTGGTTGGTATTTTCCAAAAAATAATTTCAATTTTGAATTATCGGAGACACAAAAGTGGAGTGTAAGATTCTCCGGGATATAGATGCATACTTTCAATTTTAACGATAGGGTTGCCTAACATGTGAGAAACATTTCACTAAACTTTAATAATAGCATCCCTAACTCAGATATCTACTACTGAAAATAAAATTTGCTGTCTTTAATAAAAACAAAGGAGCCCGACCCTTTTTTGTTTCATTTTGAGTGTTTTATTTTGTCGAACAATTTACTGTTTTTTTGGGATCGCTTAGGTGCAAGTTTACAAGGGGTAGGGTTGCCTTGCCTGTCCTACACAAAAACACCCAGTAAAATCTATCCCGCCGTAAATTTCGATGATTGGCACATATCAATCAGGCCGTGACGCGTCGGCTGCCGTCGGTATCTGTCAGGAGCGTAGACATCGGCGTCGCCTAGCCTCGGATCTCGGCATCTCTCAAGGACCGTATTTACATCCATATCAAGCTAACTTGCTTCCGTGTATTATGCCAACTATGATATCATTGATGGAGTACATACGAGAAAGAACATGGTTATATATTAGGGCGGAGTGGTTTTTTTATATTTACGTAGTAAGCAATCACTTGGTGGTTTGACATATTTAATGGAAAAGAAATATTTACTTTGTATAAGACCAGAGATTTTATTTTAATTTGTATGACTGACCGGTTTCACTTAGCCTAAGCATCATCAGGGTAAAAAATTGAATGTTACAAAAATACATAGTGTGTGGGTATATATACTCGTACATACAGAAGGATATAAGCTTACTAAGTTCAGTTGGCAAGCTGTATGGTAGAATATTAATTGAAAGGGTAAGAATGAAAACAAAAGACAAAATTTGGAACATTCAAGGTACTTTCATGAGTGGAAGGGGGTGCATGGATCAAATTTTCTCATTGCGGATGCTAACAGAGAAGTTTTTGGAAAAAAACCAGAAACTTTTCTGTGCTTTTGTCGATTTTCAAAAGGCGTATGATCGAGTTGATAGGAACAAATTGTGGAAGGTATTATCCATGTATGGAGTTAACACAAATCTTATACAATCAATCGCGTCCTTGTACGAGGGAAGTGTTGCATGTGTTAGAGTGAACGGTGTTTTGAATATTTGATATTAATTGATATACTTGAATACTTGAGAACGTAAATGTGAAGAAAAATCTACCGCATTTTTAAATGGACATAAGTCAATATAATTTCGCTAATTTAAAATTTATTATTGGTAGGTACTATAATTATTTTTTGTTATGTAGGCTTTTACTCATTTAAAAAAAAAGTTTAATATAAGGGTGCAAAAGTGTATTTCCAATCCTATAACGTATTCTTTAAAAGAGAGTCAACATATTGCGCTCGAAAATAAAACGCAAATACTTAAACTACGCCCTTTAACGTGACGCGAAGTTAAAACTTGCATTATATCTGCCATCGGTTTTCACGTTACATAGGAAAGGGATGATTAATATTTATCGGATGAAACCCCGACACGTGGCGCCTTGAACTCCCGGCGGGGCACGGGGTCTAAGGCCTAGGACCCAAAGCCTGCGGCTGGGGCCCGAGTCCTGGGGCCAGATGGAGCAGGCATGTGGGGCTGTGACTGAAGCCTCAGCTTTCACGATGTCCCTATGATTTGATTTGTAACCATTTCACGTATCCTAACTTCAGTAACACGCCTGTTCATTTTTATTATATAAGCAAATCATGTCCAGATATTTCTGCCAGTTATATAAACAAAATGTGAACATCACCTACATAACATTGATAAAAAGGGTAATTGCCATTCGAATATACGAGGAATAATGTGAAAACATGTTTTTACAATATGTTGAAACACGCATATTAACAACTCGGCGTGATGTGGATTCCACGTGGCTCGCATAGAAACGGGCTAGGGACGGTAAGGATCGCAATTCCGAGAAACCAATCGTTAACCATAGTATATGAAAACTGAAATTAGAATTTTTAATTGAAATTAATGTGCGTAGTTTTTCATACAGGTTTCAGCGATAGTGGGTAAATAAACTGAATATTTTCGAATAATGTATTTCAAAATTTATTTTCAATAAATTACCTCAATAGTGTTTGTTCTAAAATAGCGGTTTCAATTGTAATTATTCTACTTGAATATTTAATAAACCTCTTCAAAAACCCTGAGGAATTTTTGAATAGATAAATTATGCGAATATTTCGTTATTGTTCGAAATAGTTTTGGCTTGTAAAACAATTTATTTTCAATGATTTATTTTGACAATATTGTTTTTAGGTACCTAATAATTATCTTCTTGCGTTTCGTATAAAGCAGTTTGTTCTGTTGATAATTTACATTTGAAGCGTGAAATTCGTTTTAAATATGTTAACATAAGTTAATAAATTTTAATTTAGAACATATATTTTAAAACGTTCATTAAACTCAAACCATTTATTCTTCTTTGAATCATAAGATAAATTGAGTATGTCATAATATACAATCTCATGTCGTTACAATTCAAATTGGAACATCTGCCGAGCATTTATTCGAGCTATGAAATGGATATGAATTCATAACTACTTTTCATATAACCGTTCGTCGCTCGTCGTTCGTCGCTCGTCGTTCGTCGCTCGTCGTTCGTCGCTCGTCGCTCGTCGTTCGTCGCTCAGCATTTATGACATTCAATGAACCCTTCCGTTTTTCACCTACACCTCCCTGCATAGCATCTCTTACCTCTCGCTTACGTCATTGTGCCACTAATTACGTAGGGAAAGCTCGGTGTACCTAATTGTTCCGGCTGCTTTTGTTTTATGACCAACCAACATGGCGGCCGTGGCTGATCTGTCAGGGACCGAGATAATTCCAGAAAATTCCAGATAATTCTGAAAATTCTACAACAAACGCCGCGGCAATTGCTCGCTACACGACATGAAACTGCGTGGACCCTTTTTTCCCGGTGACATTATCACATCTGCGGCCTGGGAGAAACGTCTAGAGGCCGTTTTTGTAAACGAAGTATTCGGCAAATTACTATCTACACGAAATAAAAACTCGATGTCCACCAGAAGAGGGTGAAGATATTCTAAGGGCTTTTTTCTCGCACGGCTTCAACTAACCTTAAATTTCTTCGGAAGGTTTTTTTAATATTATATTTTCTCAGTCCATAAATTAAAAGTGCTTATTTGATATTCCTACTTGCCGAGTTATTTCCGAGCTTGGATTAATTTAACATCTTCAATTTCAGGAGTAAAATAATCCACAAAATGAAGAAACAAGTCTCATATTTTTATCCAAAGGTGCTCTGAAAAACATTATGTACTCCATGTGGAGGACTTTTGTATTACTTTATGAAAACATTACACTTTTCGCCTTTTAAATCTATAGGCAATGTTCATAAAAAAATCTTTAGCATTACTTTCTACGAGGTGGATTTTCATCGCGAGTGTTTTTATTTCGTGTTATATTTCAGTATTTTTTTACAATGTTATTTATAAAATCTGTGTTATTTTGTTTCTCCAAAACAAACAATGTTCCCATATTTTTTGTTATTCACTTTATAATGGGTTTTTTTTAAAGCTCTTATTAAATATAAATCATATTTGCGAAATATTACTCCTCAACTTTTACTTTAGTTACTGCCTCATTGCTCTTACATATAGTAATATTTAAACAGTTCTTTTGACATATTTAAAGGTCTTAATTAAAGTAAGTAAACATATTTTATATTTTCCTGTAGGCAAGCGACACTAAGGGTAAGGGCTCACTGAAAGCTAGCTCAAACACACAACCAAATCCTTCCATACAACCAAAATACCTATCAATTTTGGTTGTATGGAAGTTTGAATAAGGTAACATAGACAGCACTAGAGCCACACAAGAAAATAACAATAAAACTCAACAAGATGGCAGTGTTCCTTAAAAAAGTTTAAAAAATTACAGAAAATACCTTAGAAAAATAATATGGAGCAACTAATTGTGCTTTATACCTAATTATTCATTAAATAAGAAGTAGACAAAAGCTATTGAATATTAAAGAAGTGACCGTGGGTAGGGAAAATATGTCAAAGATAAATGTATTTACGGTCTGGAGGAGCTTTCTTGGTTGACAGAGCACGACTTGACATCTTTTGTTATCGGTGTTTAGGCACCTTAAGAAAGGGATTTGTGCAAATTATTTGTCCCGGTTGATATCGTATAACATACGAAATAAACTCGACATAGTTCTGTCTTTCCACCTAGCCCGGCCTTAAACGTGTTGAGATCTCCTTTTACTCACCCTCAATATTGGTCGTGTAAATACTAGAACCTCAAGGGAGGCTGTCCATGTGGATATGACCTTAAGCCTTTATAACTTTGTTTCACTTGCTTATTTAAGATGGAATTGGTTTCAATGGTCCAATTTTAATTTACTTTTGGGTATTGATAACATCCAGGTCACGGATGAAAAAGTGGTTAAAAATAATACATGGAAATGCGTTTAAATCAACATGTTGGATCCTCAAATCAACAATTTGCTAGGTCATAACTTGATCCCTTGTTTTGTCCTTGAACTTAACCATCCCTTGTCAATTTGTTCAACTGCCATGCACTATTTGTATGGCCGGATAAAAGTGTATTGAACAGCCTGTTACAAATGACCTCCACCCCCGGCAACGAAACACAAGACAAGGACGTCAAAAGCGGCATTATTTGATTCCCGCCGTCAGTCTATCGCACTCAACTCGTCCACATCGCTGGGACCACCCAGGGACGGCGCCTCGTTTCGCATCCGTCCCTGGAAGATTCGTCACCTCAACATTCATCGGTCGGGCAGACTGGCCGGCGCTAATCGCAGACACGGAAACAGGTGAGCAAATTGGCAATTCCCATTACTTTTCCAAAATACATCAAATCATCAACCAAGTTATCTCATCGTTTTACAGTCCATTTAATTCACTCAAGTCTTTCCAAAACCGATTCGCGGTTTCTGGATCGAACACAACAGATGGCGCCTTTTCTGCCAGCTGACCAACCCCAGTACTATTAAGTACTCGTAAGTCGTAAGCGCTTTTGCCTAATTGTATCTTATTAACTATAAACAATTTTCTTTCTGATTACGTACATACGAGTACATACGTAAGAGTAAAAAACTTTTCAAATTTGCAACTGAAGTTAATTGAAATAATCAAATTTTTAAAATAATCGTTTCAAATCCCTAATAAAGTATCTACTTATATTGTATTTGTATATATATTCAATGTACTCTAGTCCAATGTGTACCAATTATTTACAATAAACTTGTCCAAGACTCATAATTTACTAAGATTAGAGAAACATACCTATTTGCTGGTCGACTAAGCTGGTTGAATACCAGACCAAACTACGCTCCCTTGATGCAGCGGGTCTCGCGGATCTGCCGACAGAGATAAGTTTTAAGATAATTTCCAAACACCATTCCAACTGCCATCTCAGCTGCATCAAGCGAAGTTTCTATAGAAAAGGAAAATCTGCCGAGAAGGTAGTCTGAATTTCATGGCAAAGAGATGGCCCGTATTCACGACAGCTCACCAGTCACTGCGAGGGGTAAGTTTCGTACCGCAGACGCAGCAGTAAACACTACTCGATAAATAGAATGGCTACGTACTTAGTACACCCGACGAGTACTAGAATTAATAAATAAAACCGAGTTGTCGTATACTTTAACGGGTCACGTCCTTTGTCTCTTGGGGAATAAAATAACATAAAGCATTCAGTGTTTTAAAGATCTACCGACTCGGGAAAAATGTAGTTATTTAAGCTTCTGTACGCTTTTTTCTCGACAAACATTTTTCTGAAAAACGTCTCCTGAGAACGTTAAAACGTGACATTAAACAAAGAATAATGAATAAATAAATAAACAAATAAAATTAAAATGAATAAAACGTTTTTCCCATAAAAAAGACAATATCTTAATTCCATACTGATACAGTTTTATTAGTACTACTTGTAAGGTTGCCGTAATTAGTATGATAAATTTAACATCTTATTCATTGATTTATTTTAAATTATCTCGGTGAAAGAATGAATTAATTGATAAAAAAAATAGCTTTGTTCCTCTTTTACTCTCTTACAAAGAAAGACAAACATTCCTGGGATACGAATAACCTAGTAATATTTGAAAAACTCCTACTACCATCATAATAAGTGGAAAATGTTGCTTGTGCTGGTAAAGGAATTGAACCCACGATGTCCGAATGGCAATCCGACGCGTTTGTCCACTCAGCTACCAATTTTACTACTACTGGTTTTCATTTCTTCTTGTTAATGACATCTTTAAGGCTCGTTTAGAAAAACATAAATCAAAAGTTTGATAAATATTATTAAACACATTTTGATCGCATACATATCACAAACCAAAAAAACAACATTGTCTTTTTTAAATGAGAGGGATTTTTTATAACTCATCGGGATTGCTATGTATGTTAGCAAGACATTCATTTTAAAACAATAAAAAAAAAAGATATTACCAAGGGTAAAAATTTTGTGTTATATAATAATTTGAATTTTTTTAATTTAATTTTTGTAAGTGCCCTGGAGATTTCATAAATAAGCAGTAAGACTAGAAGGCAAAAAAAATCAAAACAGGTTAAAAAATGTCTGAAATAAAGTTATTTAGTGATCAATTGATATATTTTGTAAATATATTCATTAGAATAAAGCCATTCTAAAACGTGGTGCTCTCGGACAAAATTCAACTGGGAGTTTTTGATTCAATAATTAGATTTATGGAACTCGAAATAGCCGACTATTGGTTTCTTTACTTTAATCTGAAGAATCGAAGGGTATCAGTTTTTGTGGTAAGACAGTGTGCGGGTCAACACTGCATCATGGGGGTATAGAACTAAAGGGAGACACCAGGAACTATCATGAGTTGTGGGTTCGAAGATAATAACGCCACTGATGATGAAGCATACAGTAAAAATGATATTTTGTCAATATATTTATTAAATTTCGTAATTGCTAGTTCATTTTCTGTAACTGTTCATAAGAAAGAGTGAGCTTCGCTATAATAATAAAATAATATTCGTTATTCTTTCACAGACGCGACACGCAAAAAAGCTCATATTTTTATGAGATCAAGACATTTTTGCAATTTCAGAAACAATGGAGACATTTCGGTAATTTAAATAATAATGTACAAACAAATTTCCTTGTAAGCGATAAAAAACACACGCAGGTATAATAAAGCCCGCATTCGTTCACGCTAGAGGAATCCTCGGGTGACTTGTTTTTTGTTTGGCAGAAAGACAAGTAAAACGAAAAAATAGTAAAAATTTTCGTCTGAATTTTTTTGCACCGAGATCTGGCGGAGTTACCCTCGATCACTTAGGGACGTGACAAACTTTCTCAGTTCATGACTTTCCCAAATTTTATAAAGACAGACTCCAGAGGCCTCGTGACAGGTATGAAACAAATATCACAATAGAGAAAAAGAAAAGTTTTAGATTTTCGAATCGACTATAAAGAATACATACATTTTAGAGAGATTGTTTTCACTTTGAGTGATATGAGATTTAACAATTTATCTCACTCTGGGATTTTATGTTTTTTAGAAGCTTAATATATTTTTTACCTGGATCTTATCTCTTACTAAGTATATTTTAAGAGTATCTCTTATATCAGTCAGAAAAAAATATTACTGCTTAATTTAACTACCAAAAACTAATTATCATAGGCGGGCTAGGGAGACATAGACTTAGACTAGGGACATGACACCACCAATGATCGAATGTTATGTGGTGAATAAAAATGGTAGAAGAAAAATAAGTGGAAAGCAGAAAGTTCCAACGACATAAATTAAACTAAATTAATCAGCCATCTTTCATC
This sequence comes from Drusus annulatus, assembly GCA_022651775.1. NCBI lineage: Eukaryota > Metazoa > Arthropoda > Insecta > Trichoptera > Limnephilidae > Drusus > Drusus annulatus. The sequence continues at coordinate 540,677 of JAGWCC010000350.1, read as the reverse complement.
AAGGTGATACGTATAATGAAAGAATTTTCTGCTCTTAAAAATTAACTCAAAGTGTAGTTAATCACGAGCGACAAGAAACCTTTTATTTTAGTAAAACGTCTCTCTCGTAGAAACTTGGTATGCAAAAGGGCTTACTGTGATGTTTTGGGTCTTTTCTAATCATTATAATTGCTAGCTTTATTCATCGCATTCATCCAAAGAATCATCTGCCAGAGAGAGGAAACTCAGTGAACGCGTAACAATCTTATTGAAACTAGGGTCCTTCATATTTCCACGAGTATAATGTTATTCGTGAAGAAGTTTTATCACAAGTTTAAGAAAGGATTTTAAATATTGACATATTATCACAAAAAAAAAATGATAAAAGGAAATGACGCAGAAAATAAAAAGAATTAGGTCAAAATAATAAATAATATTATCGGGCTTGTAAATAATATTAATTATTTTCAAGGAAGTATGAGATTGAAAAAAATGTCGGTTTTTAAAAAAGATATCCATAAATCAATTGACAAAGACGTTACTTCCGGATAGAGTAGAGGTTCCGAGTTGGAAACTCGGTCGCGACCTGATTTTTTTTTTCATATACTTGAAAATTTGTGATGTTATTTCAGAAATATTATTAAAATAAAAAGCGTAATTTTTTTAGAGTAAATTACAATTTAAGTATGATTCCATAAGTGATTTTGTACTGCCTGCAAGATAAATCATCTACTGGAACTAATGTTCAACGACATTCTTTATTTTATTTGCAGAAAACATAGTAAACAACTAGAGAAAAAAGGACTTCCATATATCATTTTTGCCTCGTTATTATTATGTCAAAATAACCGGAAACCGTAGAGAAACACGAGTACTCTAAAAATGGTAATATCGGAAAACGGTTTATATCATAGATCTTCAATTTTTCCCATGTGCAGGGGAAACACCACCTGAAATTCCATTCGGAATTTGATTCAAACAGAATGATTAGGTATTTCCATTAATATGTAATGCAATAAGGTCGAGTGGAGTAGTACTCGTGAAGTAAGTATTGCACTTGGGTTCGCTTCTCGGATAATGCAATAAGCTTGGTTTCCCGCTGCCTTTTCCCCGGGAGATAAAGAACAGTATGTTCGACAAGACGCGAACTTGAAGACTTGTAAAGTCTCGACTCGGTAAAAGCTGCTTGCTGGAAAATGACCCCGTTAGCTCGTGATGCTATTGCCACTATACAATGGCACTGGAGTAGGCTGTCTAGCCCGGTTTCCTCCTTTTCTTCAGTGGTGGAGATGCATCCTTCTCCTTTAGTGCTTAATTAGCCGCAGCGGCACCGAGTCTCACTGAGTCGATAAGATATCTCAAGGATTTCAAATTAAGCTTAATCTAAAGTGCCTTCTGCCAACTGCTTTACAATCCAATTGTGCTCGGTTCTCTTTGGCTTTTGTCCTCTAACTTCTGTGTCTTACAATTCATGCTGATGTTTTATTTATTTATAAAAAACATTTTTCCACTTTTATTAAAAACGGCAAAAGTTGAAAAAATGATGAGATGAGAGAAACTAAAAACGCCGAAAAATCTCGATTAATTTAAAAAATTGTACCCCCTAGTTTAAATTATCACGTAAGATATTTATTTCAATAATGACCGTATACCATGTTGTTCCTCTTTGCTATGGAATAAATAATTAGGTTCGCAGTGCCATGATGTGTTCGCGGTAGTTTGTTGCTTTGCTCGAAGCTTCTTTGTTCATTTTTTTTTGTCTAGGTCCTCTCACATTATACAAAGCCATTCAATTATATCAAATCTTGTTGTTAACATGTAGTTCATATCCATCATATCTTTTAAACAACTATATATTTTATTGTAGACGTTGACTTATGCAATATGTTGGTGTTCTTAAAATTGAACACACAAAAAACCCAACTATCTTCCATACGGAATATATGCTCAAATTATTACTTAATCCTATCATTTGAGATAAAAAGCACAAAAGTGCGGGCTTGAAGTAACAATATATGGAGAGAGAGCTTATATCCTTTTAAACAACCTATACGAATTTTGGATAAATCACTTTCTCCGGGTTTTTACGTCGTACACCATGAGAAAGAAAGAGACAACATTTTTTCCCGAATAATCACACCGCTTTAAAGTATTGTTAGAATGTTCTTCGTGTCCCGCGTCTACGTCGACTCCGCCCACACGTTATCATACGTGAAATAAATTGACATAACTCAACGGTTTATTAGGTTACATGTTTTATACATTTTTTAACAATAATATGAAAAAGGGGTTATACGAATAAACAAAAACATTATGTCGACATGTGCTGTTAGTGGATGTATAAATACTCTAGCCCTAGTCATAGCCACTCTCAGTTTTAGCCGAGTTCGGCAAACCTCGTAAAAACTGACTACGTCTCTCTCTTCAGCGCTCTATCTTGTATATTATTGCTCTGAGAATGTGAGCTAGTGCATTTTATATTCTAAAACTTAACTACATACAGAACCCAGCAGAGTTCCAACGGGTCCTAAAAATCAAATAGTTTAAAAATCTTACGTACAAAAGGTAACTTATTAAAATTAAATTTCATTAAAATGTCCTTAATTTAATTTGTTTCGGTTTTCTTCTTTCTTATCTTTACAACTCAATGTCCTTACTGTCTACTGAAAACCATTTACTCATTGTCATAAAATATTTATTGTTCTTTTGTTACTTGTTATATTTACACTGTTTGCATTTTTAGAATTTTTTACTTATATTACTCTAATATGAATGTTTTTAAGTGCCAACATATTAACTGTCCTCAATCTATTTTTTTTTTCTTTGATTCAACAAATATGTTAATATAAATTCATACGTTTCATCTTGATTTTTATACCCTTATATCCAGCTTCTGGTAAATTGTTTTTTTTTTCAAAATCTATTGATGTGCACTGCACTACATGCACTGTTATACCCATACCTGAACCTTTTTTCTCTCATAATTTATGACAACAATCATGATTTTAGATCATAGTTTTAATTTGTGTACATATAATTTTTTTTTTCTCCTTATTAGTTAGTCTTGTTAGCATAATTAATTATGTATGAAGGTGCACTTGAGGTGAAATATCACCAAACTGCGCCATATAAGTTCACTGTTTTTATTTTTATTGAGACTATGTCGTGCCATATTATTAAAGGAATTACTCCCCCATACATTATTCCCTTCTAACGTGTATAAGGGTTAGATTTTAGTATGCACGATTAAAAAAACATTAAATTTTGTGGTGGCATATTTGGACTGGCACTGGAACATAATTAATAATATAAGTTTTACGCTATTTTACATGTTTAATTATTTATTATACTATATTTTTAACAGGTTATTCACACGTAAGTGAGAACAAATTTACCATAAAAACTCACCATAAGATACATAATACTGAGATACCAAGGAGAGAAAAAAAAACAAGATAAAATATAATAGCTAGAGGTACTGAAAGCAAGCAGAGGAAAAAACAAAAACTAGTGGATGAAAACACAAGCAAATATATAGATAATTCGAATTTCAAAAAATAATAAAACTATCATTTTTAAAAGTATGAACTCTATACCAGGTTGAACAAACATTCTTTGTACTGATATTTTCCGAGCTGAAATATGTGTATACGAGTATATTTATTTTTGATTAAAATTATTATGTAGATGCCCAAAGAAACAAATATGTTTCCCCTTATAGTACACATATAAAAAATAAACTCATAAGTAGCAGATCAGAAATCAAGTATTACTCCATGGTGTTGCCATCTTACAAGAAGCAGGTTGTTTATTTTTTCAAGATTGTTGACAACATCTAAACCTTGTAAATATGTAAACAGATTGCAAATTCCGAAATACTCCGGGAGTATTTTCTCGCGAGGGAGATATTTGCGGCAGATTCAGATGAGACATATTACTTCTTCATCCCCGCTTCTCGCTGGCTCCATTATGGAATCACGTTTATCGGAGGAAATGGAAATGTAGCGCCGCCATGCGGTGGGAATACCAACTAGCCGGCACCGGGTACCGGGTAGACTAGCGTAGAGGGTACGTCTCCCTGGAACATTATGCTTTAGACAGCAGAATTGCGAAAACATTGCGACAGACTTTGATTTCCTAATGTTCTTAAATGTTTTAGTTATTACCAATTAAAAAAAAAAAAATAAGATGGATTTGAATAGGTTTTTAAACACTTTCAGCATTTAAATATCATACTTTAAACGTGAAAAGATCAAGAAAAACGATTCCTTACAAATGGAAGAGGGGGCTTGTTGATTGAAGAATGATTTCAATTTTCATGCATTTATCGAAAGGAGGTGCCTATACACTAAATAACTTAATGAAAGAAAGATCTTATGTAACTTATGGTGGGTGTCAATATGTTTTGTTTTTACTAAAACTTGTGAAACTACTAAAATAGTTTATCCAAATGCACATAATTACACTGCTTTTAAAAAATATGTCATAAAAAAAAAATTTAAAGATAGAAGTATTGAATTTATTATTGTTTCTCGCTTACGAGATACAAGTAAAACTACAAAAAGTTAAAAACACAAAATATGTCGTTCACAAATGACACGATATAAATCAAGTTCCATCTCACTTCCTGTTCTATTGTTTCAAATTCCGTTTCAAAACAATGAAAATACTACACGACCATTATCTTACATAGCTCTTTTTATTCTTCACTTCATTCCGAGCAGATTTCGTCCCAAACTCCCTCACTTGTTTTGATTAAAAATGATGTGATAATATAAGGTTTCTTGAAAATTCTCATTTAAGCAGTTCGAGCCAAGTTTCAATGTTTTTAAAAAAAGAAATTCAAATAAATACCGATCAATTTTTCACTCGGTAATCAGGTTAGGATGTTCTCTATCTTTTTTTATTACAAATGAAAAAGAAAGTTTCTGGAAAATGGTTTAAGAAATACTTTTGTATTTTCCATCCGTTTCTCTTATGAAAATATGAAATCGCTTGGAAAATAACGCAGCAGCGTATTTTGCAAGGCTTCATATGGAAATGTAGGTGTGAGGCACTTTAACACGGCGCCTCTTAAGGCGTTAATGTGATTTCCTTGTCGATGCTTGAGAAAAGCCTCATCGTTCTTTCAACACACCCGACAGAATAATATTCTGTCGTTTTTGTTATGTTGTCAATGCATTTTTCGTAGTGCGGGGACAATATGTATACTTTAATTTACTAAAATAAATTCAATTGAAAGTGGCGGCTCGTATTTTTTTTGCGCTGGTCCTTTTTTCAGGGGTCATCTTTGGAAATGAGATATTTAATTAAAATATATGGTGTTAGATTTTGGAGTATTTATTGTAAAATATGTAAATTTAAAGACATCGTTCAGATTAGTTTTAAAAAACACGAATATGTATATTTTTTATCGTGGAAGAAGTTTTCTAATTTGATTTTATTAAATCTGAAAATTCAATTTCCGGTAATTCTTTCAAGGGATTAAACGTCTATCATGCATAGTAAAAAACACGTGATGACGTAAATACATTTGTTCAATAAATCTGTAGTCTACAGGAAAATACATGCTTCAAACAGAAGGTAGACAATACAGGAAAACGAAATACTACGGTCATCAAAAATGAGAACATAATATTGTGTTCCAAAATTACGTAAGAATATCCTTATTATTCAACAAGTTGTATAATAATAACAAACTCGTTCTATTAAATTTTAAATGCTCAGCCCGCTTTATCCCTATTCATAAGTAATCTTTAAATGAAATGTTACATACTGCTCCCCGGGAAATACAAAACTTTTTAAATTCATTGAACATTGCAAATTATTTAGAAAGTAAATATTTACTCCTATGTTGAAATACATACCAAAAGAGGTACGTAAAAAAATGGTTTAAAAGTTAACATTATTACTTATTTATTTAAAAAGCTAAATTTTCATCTCTATCTGGTTTTGGTATCTCGGGGATTTAGTATAAAGGCGAAATACTTAGTGCGAATAAAAAATAAAGAAACTTGATTCAAATTGTGGTTCGAACGAGAATTTCAACCTTTTTCTTGACTGAGGTCGTGATTACTTTTGCGAGTCACGCTTTTGTATTATGTTTGTATGGAATAGTCGGGCAACAGATATCGTCGACTATATTTTATTCCTTATGTTCGTATAACGTGATTTCGGATACTTCGAATATGTTAGATGACATCGAATTTTTCAGACATTTCCGATAAATCGCGGACAACAGGACAAGATTCGTATTTTTTTATAGAATAACTTCAATCAATATATAACAGAATTGTCATCAATTGTAGATGAAGACGTCTTTTCCAGACCTTTAAAAAACGTAACAAATCAGCGATGGGTATTTATTAATTTGATCATTTTGTAAAACAGGTATTTGCGCTATATTAACCTATATTAAATATCTTCTAAGTCACAGAAAATTCTAGTAATAATTCTAACTAACTAACCATCACTCCGTTTCCCCACAGAGGTATGTAGAGAGGACGGACTGTAATAAAACTCTGTCTTGGCGCACACTCCTCGCTTCATTCACATTCATACATCGTCTCATACATACTCTTCTGTTATTATGACTCTTCACCTTACCCGATTCAAGTATTTTATTTACTTGATCGTGCCATGTCTTTCTCGGGCGTCCTTGACTTCTTCTTTCATTCACTTTCGCATCATATATTCTTTTCACACTCCTTTCTTCGTTTATTCGCTCTACATGCCTTAACCATCTAAGTGTCCCTTTCTTGATTCTATTCATTACGCTTACATCAGCCTTGCATTCTTTCCGGATTTCCACATTTTTAATACGATCATACATGGTTTTAGCGCATATACGTCTCAAGGATCTCATTTCTACAGCATTCAGTCTACTTTCATCCTTCCTCTGCCAGTTCCACGCCTCACTGCCATACATCAGGGTTGGTATAAGTACTCCATTGTGGACTGCTAGCTTCGCTTCTTTGGAAATTTTTTTTATTTGCGCCAACAGCGTCCAGTCCTCCATTAATGGAGTTTCCTGCATTCACCCTTCTTTCAATATCCTCATCAGACTTTCCGTTTCTCGTAAACATATTTTTTAAATACACCAACTCATCCACTTGTTCCAAGTAATTATCAATCACAACTATATTACACGCTGTTCTCGTACTCTCTCTTTCAAACACCATGACTTTGGACTTACTTTCAATCATCATCAACTCATTTTGCATACATTCTTGGTTCAACCTAGACACGAGAAACTGTGAATCTTCCATACTGTCAGCAATCAGCACCGCATCGTCCGCATACAATAAGCAACATACTTTCAGATTGTTCGTTCTTGTGCCCAAGCCCACACTTTTCAATTCTTGTATACAACTATCCATGGATAAATTGAAAAACCACGGTGATATTACACAGCCTTACTTTACACCTTTTGTGATGTTAAAACACTTCGAAAAATCATCGTTCACTCTAACACATGCAACGCTTTCCTCGTAAAAGGACCCGATTGCTTGTATAAGATTTGTGTTAGCTCCATACATGAATAATACCTTCCACAATTTGTTCCTATCAACTCGATCATCTTTTTTTTGCAAATCGACAAAAGTACAGAAAAGATTCTGGTTTTTTGACAAAAACTTTTCCGTAAGCATCCGCAATGAGAAAATTGTGAAAGTATCTTGAATGTCCCATATTTTTTCTTTTATTTTCATTTTTACTTTCAATCAATATTTTACCATAAAGCTTATAGTAATATTTCAAAAGTAGACAAGCGAATTTCCGACGATTTATAATATCATGATCATTATCAGCTCTTTCCCATCCAGAGCAAACGAATTCATATCAAAGTTTATCGCAGGTTTCCGGTAACAAGAGGTTTCCGACGTGTTTAAATCCGCACCATCAACCCGTTGTATCTCGGCAGGAAACAAATTGAGGAATTTAAGATGTGCAAACCAATTTATTTAAAAGTTAAAAATGTAAAAGAATAGATGTTTGGAGGAAAAAACGTGGTGTTGCCACTTTCGTACAGAATATGTCTAATAAAGTCAGCTTTTCAACCGTATTTATGGAGAGGTTCTAAGGGTGAGAATTTCCGTGGTTGTGTTATAGCTAATTTATTATTCAAGAAAGCTATTCTGTCTGAGCCTGAATCAATACAAGCGGAATTTTATACGCATTGTTTAGTCGCGCCTCGATCCTCTTAGGCCGTCTTCGCCTCCTAGAGGAAAAGCACGGAAGCTTCTAATCCTTTAGGCTCCTGAATGGATATTGAAGGTTTACTTTAATGCAAGCGTTTCTTTGGTTTATATCATTTTTACTCTATATTTAAATGTCTGCAGCGGCTGCCGCCTTAACTTTGCAGCAAAATAGTTTACACAATGACTGTGGGTACATTTCATGCCGTATATAGTAGTCATATAAGTTGTGTTGTTCTTACACTGGCCAGTGCTCTATACAGACTGATAATAAATTTCAACTAAAGCTTACTTGTCTACAATTTCACAAGTCTTTTATATAATTTTTACAAGATCAAGAAAGTATGCATCCACTTATCTTTTTCGTACGGCCGAATTTATTTACCATACTTATTGTTCGTTCCCAAATGCGACGTTACTACGTGAAAAATATATCATCTGCCATTTTACAATCAAGGGTAGATTACGATTAAATAAGGTACCTCTAGTATTAGCCTGGTATTTTATGAAGGAATGTCTTATCGCTTACTGCAAATCGTAATTTTATATGTTTATGTTTACAGTTATATTTTAGTGTGATTTATGTTTTAGGATTAAGCAAATCTGAGTAATGTTCATTTTGTCTATGAAATAATGTAGTGAATTCGTTATGAGAACTGTAATGGGCCATGCAGTTGCGCCCACGTGGGGGCTTATCCCCTGTAACCTACCCTCCAGACCAAGGTCCTTTGGCATTTCTTAATTGCCTCCCATAATGTTTACTGTAACTTAAATCCCCTGTGATCTACCCGTCAGACCAAGGTCCTTGGGTATTTCTTAATTGCCTTCTTTAATGTGTTTCTGTCCCTTGAATTGTATTGTTTACAATATCTTTAGATCGATTTTTAAGACCCTTTTAAAAATGCTTTGTTCCATACCGCATGTTAGAGTATGAATTTTGAGTTGACCATTACTTCATCTCAGCAGTCCTGTTCAGATCGCCATGGCGTGCGGTTCTTGAATATTGTGAGTTGGCGGTCCCGTTCAGAGCGCCTTGCCGTGCGGTTCTTGAATGTCGTCAGTTGAAGGTTCAACTGTTGTACTTTAAAAAATCTTCCGATAAAAATGTTCAAATAAAATAAAGAAGAAGAAGTTAAAGTGTTTTTCTGCTTCCATACGTTCTCGTACCACGAGAGTAAAAACACTTATTTTACCCAGTAGTCGAAAGCTCGGATGTAATTTGGCAATATTATTTATCTTCAAATCGGTCTTGCTCACACTTCTAGAGATTATCTGTTCACTGGTGATGTAGATTATTTTAACTAATCAGCATCAACACTGGCAGATTTTGTAATACAATCGGAATTTACGGAATAAACATTGATGTCGAAATATGCTCTGCGAGGTGAACTGAATCTACATCATGACTTGAAGTCAAATGTACAGACAGTATCGGCCATCTGAGTTTTTTTTTTGTTGTATTAGACTGTGTTTATTTACAATAGACATGAACAGTAACATAAAAAGAAACTTAAAAGATATTGTTAACATGTCTCTTGAAATCTTTAAGGTTTATGTAGAAGATATCAAGAGACACGTCATTTAGTGGTACAATACCCCGTGTCATACTGTGCTGAGCCAACACGTCTGTTCTGCCATGCGGAATACACAGCAGATCGTGGTGTCGCCCCTGGCAGTTGTTGTTTGCCACAAACAACCTATAGCATTCCAGGAGGTATGGATTGTCAATAAAATTATATCGATATTGAATTTAATCGACAAAACCGATATTATCTACATTAAATTTAATCGAAAAAACTGTATTTTTTTTAGTTTCAGATGAAAAATAATCAATGAACAATTTAACAACTTCACAAGTCAGCGCTATCGTAGTGAGATATTATGTGACACGTTCAATTTATCTCGCTTTTGGTAAGCACAAAAAGTTCAGAGATTATCCCTGGCCAATGTTTTTAGATTCCTCTTTTATAATCGTGTTAACTTATGAAGATGTACTATTTGTAAAACACTTACGTCTAACAAAGCATTTATTTTCATTATATGTGAATTAAATATTGTTGTCTTGAAAGGGAAAAGTATTCTTCAACCTTAACGAGAACCCTTTAGTCGTTTCGTAAGACTTCGAGTCTTAATTTATTTTCTAAGCATCTAAAGTTTCATTGTGATATCATAACGGGACAGCCTGTATTTGAATATTTTGACACTTTTAATAAATTTATATCTACCTGTGTTAAAAGTTTACTGCTTTTAAAAATTCAGAGTTTTGCGAACAATTTGCATTGCAAACGAATAATTATAAAACTCTTGGAACCTAGATTATTTGACGGAAAGTGTAATAACTAATAATAGCTTTGAATTATCTCTACATATGATATACAAGGTCAAACTTAACTTTACAATTCAATTCTTCAATGGCCGTTATCTTTCTAAAAAAATATATCATAGATGTATATTCTACAATACAACTATTTATAATTGTGGTGCAAAAGAGTCTATATAAATAAGAGAACACAATTATTAAAATGTTAATAAACACTTCAAAAAAATACATTTCTTAGTACATATAATATTCCCAAAAGGAGTTGAAAAAACTCATTCCGGGAAGGACGAAGTCATAAATAAAAAAAGAATAATATTTACAAAGACATACAAATTTTAAAAAGGGAGCAAGCAAAAAAATACATAAAAAAGACTCATAGGAGTAGAGATTAAAAAGATTAACATTATAAATACAATAAGAAAAATAATCACACATATATAGGTTTTAGTCACTGATTAATAAAATTGTCGAGAAAATATCCTTTAAGTGTTTTTGCCAATATTTTTTGGGTCGCAACTGTGAGTTTTAATTCTTTGGGTAATTCCTTGTATTGTATATAAGCAATGTATTGTAAGGAGGTAATTCTATATTTAGTTGTGTAAGTAGATGACGATAAATGTATTTGATTCTGTAATCGTGCTTTGTAGTGGTGCATGTCTGACTTAAAGGCAGGTTTAATGTTGGTGTGTGACGAGTGTTGAATTATTCGTAATATGGCAGTTGTAATGTTATATTTTAGTAGAATCGTAAAAGGAAGAATGTGTATATTTGAGTAAATATCTTTAACATGAGTAATTAACTAACTAACCATCACGCCGTTTCCCCACAGAGGTATGTAGAGAGGACGGACTGTAATAAAACTCTGTCTTGGCGCACACTCCTCGCTTCATTCACATTCATACATCGTCTCATACATACTCTTCTATTATTATGACTCTTCACATGACCCGATTAAAGTATTTGATTTACTTGATCGTGCCATGTCTTTCTCGGGCGTCCTCGATTTCTTCTTCCATTCACTTTCGCATCATATATTCTTTTCACACTCCTTTCTTTGTTCATTCCCTCTACATGCCCAAACCATCTAAGCGTCCCTTTCTTGATCCTATCCATTACGCTCATATCAGCCTTGCATTCTTTCCGGATATCCACATTTGTTTTACGGTCATACTTGGTTTTACCGCACATCCGTCTCAAAGATCTCATTTCCACAGCATTCAGTCTACTTTCATCCTTCCTCTGCCAGTTCCATGCCTCACTGCCATACATCAGGGTTGGTATAAGTACTCCATTGTGGACTGCTAGCTTCGCTTCTTTGGACAATTTCTTATTTGCCCCAATAGCGTTCAGTCCTCCATTAATGGAGTTTCCTGCATTCACCCTTCTTTCAATATCCTTATCAGCCTTTCCGTATCTTGTAAACATACTTCCTAAATACACAAACTCATCCACTTGCTCCAAGTATTCATCATTCACAACTATATTGCACGCTGTTCTCGTACTCTCTCTTTCAAACACCATCACTTTGGACTTACTTACATTCATCATCAACTCATTTTGCATACATTCTTGGTTCATCCTAGACACGAGAAACTGTAGATCTTCCATATTGTCAGCAATCAGCACCGCATCGTCCGCATACAATAGGCAACATACTTTCACATTGTTAATTTTCGCGCCCAAGCCCACACCTTTCAATTCTTGCATACAATTATCCATCTACAAATTGAACAACCACGGTGACATTACACAGCCTTGCTTTACGCCTTTTGTGATGTTAAACCACTTCGTAAAATCACCGTTCACTCTAACACATGCAACGCTTCCCTCGTACAAGGACGCGATTGCTTGTATAAGATTTGTGTTAACTCCATACATGGATAATACCTTCCACAATTTGTTCCTATCAACTCGATCATACGCCTGAGTATTTCATGGTTAATTACATAAATTCGTTTTAGCTCTATTTTGGATCAGTTGTATGTCTATATTGGATATTTGCTTCTTGGTAATAGCACAATATAATAAGTATTTGTATATTTCAATAAATTAGTTTACAGACGAAGATTGGTGGTATTTTTCTCCAGAATGCTGTCAAGAGTGACTCTATCACACAGTCGTGGCATTAATTATAGTGCGGTTGAATTAACTAACTTCCTTTTAGGAAAATTTTCGTAACATTGCAGTACCTACCTCGGGAACCAAAAGATTAAGTGATGAGTACTGAGGTATGCAGATAATTACTTGCAGAGTAATTGCACTTCGCACAAGGATACGTCTTGACCGCGTACATTTTATTTTATTTAAGTACATATAGTAAACATAATGCCCAACACATACATACATGAGCGTTTTTTTATGAAAGTATTTAATAGGTATTTGAGTAAAATTTGATCAGAAGTAAATTAAAAACAAACAGAATCAAATAAATAAGATTCAAGGTAGAACATAAATAAGTTTCTCCAATGTATATGATTTATTTCCAGTATTTTTTTACCGAACGGGTTGAATGTCATGCCACTTTAATACCATACTGAAATTAATATTTTATCTATTTAATAAACGTAAAGTTAGTACTCAGTTTTTTTATTATTAGGTACATCATTCTGTAGCTAAATTCAAGGTAAATTCTCAATTTTCATATTTTTTTTGTAAGTAGAAATAGAAAAAAATTCTATAAAATTTTTTTCGAAGGACATAAAAACTTGGGGGTGTGACATTGTATATTAAATAAAACAATAAACTTTGTAAAACACCACTTTATTTGAGTTAATCACCAACCAGGTTTCGCTTATCTGAAGCTTCGTCAGGACTTTTACATCAACTAAATAACTTTACATACAGACAGATACATATATATATATATATATATATAGGACAGTGATGAAAAAGAGAGAGACAAGATATAGTAGAGGGAGACAGAAAACACACACAAAGAGATACATATAAGACAGTAATGAATGGCAGAGAGATATTTTTTTGTTATTTTTTTATTATTGTACAACAGATATAAATCCATTAACAGTACAATGGAACAACTTTAAAAGTAAGCATTTTAAAATTATAACATTTTTAAATTAACAAGTTTTTTGAACTTCTGTATATTTTCGGAAAATATATTAATATAAATAGATGATTTATTTAATAGAATTAGACTTTTTGTCATGCTATGCTGTGCCAAAACATCTGTCCGACCATAGAGTATGCTAAACATTGCATGATTTCTGCTGCGGCAGTATTTCGCAGCCACGAATAAGCAGTAGCATGCCAAGAGGTATGGACAGTTGATCAAGTAGTTTATTATCTTAAAGCCTATTGTCATGAGACCAGCATTGCGCCTAGTCTCTAAGCTTTGACAATTTGTCTCCTCGAGTAGTTCCATGTGATGCATACACATAGGGTATGTTCCGTGCGAACGCATGTATACATACCTGAGAATTTTTTTCTGTATCTGTTCCAACATATTTATCTATTTGGTTGATTTGGAGTCCAGACAGTGCTAGCATACTCCAACTTGATTCTGATCACTCCATTGATGAGGGTTGTCATCGCATTTGTGTTATCAAACTCTTTGCACCTTCTGATTACAAAACCAAGAAGTTTATAATAAGTTGAAGTAAGCTGCATTATATGACTCGAAAACGTTAGGCTAGGATCAAAAACCACCCCGAGATCTTTGATGGTAAATACGCGGGCCAAAATTTCACTATTCATAATATATTGGTAAAAATATGGATTTTGAGATCGGCTACATGTCATAATGACGTATTTTTTAATACTAAAGTTAAGAATTATTGTTTCTCGACCAGTTTGAAATTGTATCTAGATACAAGATATAGTAGAGGGAGACAGAGAAATATAAGTATAATAGAGGTAGACAACTAATTAGAGGTGGAGCGGGTACAGGTACGTGGGTGTTATTTTATTTATCTGAACAAATCAAATACGGGACTTTTACATTTGGTTTGTTTATTAATTAAGTCTGAATTATTATTAACTGCTTTCTTAATATATCTCTCTCTTTCATCACTGTCATATATATATATATATATATATATATATATATATATATATGACAGTGATGAATATATATATATATATCTGTCTGTATGTCTGAATTCCTAGCGAGACAGGCACAGCACTACCACCTATATATGAGTATATATATATTTAATATGTAAAATAAATATTTTAAAAAAAGTTATTAGTTGATGTAAAAGCCCTGACTAAAGCATAAGAAAAGCAAAACCTGGTTGGCGTTAACTCAAATAAAGTGGTGTTTTACAAAGTGTACTGTTTTATTTAATATAAAATAAATACTTACAATTAAGAATAGAATGTAACAAAACTTCTATGAATAATATAATTTTGTTTCGAGTGCTAGTTGCGAATTAAGCTTTTGATTCCGAAATGCCATATAATTAGTTAAATTATGCACGATTAACCTTACTTACATTGCTGTCAAAATAACAAGAATATTTAGGCATAATGTGCGAATAAATTGACATATTAGGGTAAATAAGTGTGTCTTAAACATCAAATCATAACGTTTAACTATAAACTACATTATTAAGTAACAACTTAATATAGCTGCCACGTTAAAATAGTAATGCGAATGAGCGACAAATTATTACCTATATAAGTGTTATGTTCCCAGGCCTAGATGCTTGTGGTAACTTCTCTGAAGGGTGGTGTTTAGCTATATCCATACGTCATCACATCGCGATATGATCAGCGACTCTCCCACCTCCGCTCCGAGGCCGCTTTAATAGAGAACAAGTTATGTCGCCATCAGAAATTCAATATTCTTAAACGGCTTCTGAAAGCGCTGCATTAAACTAGTGTGTTGTAAAACTAACAGCGTGAGCTCGTAATACTCGTGTTTGTGAATACCGCATAAATACTTTTAATCTGATCGCTGTTTCTTGTTTACTCAATACATTATTTATCTGTTAATTATTTACGGGTAATTAGAAAAATGTTTACGGTTTGTAGTGAATTAACTTATTAATTAGCAATCTTTAAATTCTTTATGAGATGCATACTGTAATTTTAGGTAAAACGTTAAAAATTTCCTTTGCTGGTCTTCAAACTGCGCCTTTTCCTGAAATTTTAGTATATTTTTCATAGAATTTTAAAAATTTATTCACTGGAAAGCTGTTTTCAAATAAGAAAATAACAACTTAGTTTTTATATTTTGTGTACTTTGTATCTTCCGTGTAATAACATTTTATTTTAACTATTTATTTCTTCTTCCCTTTGAATTCTTCAAAAAATATTTTCAATCGTTATTAATTTATCTGCTACTACTCTGTTTAGACACTGAATTTTTCCTGTATAACCCGATCTATAATTTTATTTTTTCCCTTTAAATTTGCCTAAAATATTTTTTTAGATTAATTTCATGATTTTATTTTATTTTTATTCATGTACATATAACAGGCATGATGCCCAAACTATGTCAACATCAGTGGTTATTTAGTTAGAATATTTAACAACAGTAGGTAATCAACTAAAAGTTTATGAAAAATGCAAAAGTAAAAGAATAACAAACAAAAGCAAATAAATAATATTTTACAAGGTGGAACATAAATAAATGGATTATTGGTAACTGTGCTGAAGAGATGCCTATTAGCCGTTTGGTACTTGGTACTTCATATCAGCTACTTAATTTGTTAATCCGTGAGAAATAGTTGGGATACAGGCGAATTCCTCAATGAATGTACTTTATTATAAACTACTGTCTGTGTCTGTGTTTTCAGCTAAAGTTAAACAATAATAAAAACCCTCCGACATTTTTCTAAGTACCCATAGAAAATTTTCTGAAAAATCATTTAAAAATTATAAGAATTCTACAAAGTGACGCTTAGGATCATTTTTTAGTGCTGACCTTTAAGCCGATGGTCAGCTTTAGTTTAAAATCATTGAACAAATACATGATAGAAGAAAGTAAAAATGATTACACAATCATTTTTTTGGTGCAAATACCACGCTAGAGTTTCACGCCCTGAGCCAGTGAAATGTTTTGAGATAGAAAGAAATTTGGGAGGTAAACAAAAAGGGGGATAAGGAATATCAGGAATTATTTTATCGTCTATGCAACTTTGACGAGACCGCAATAAACCGATTTCAACAGCTTTTAGATTTTGAATGCTGGTCTCTCTCGTATCTTTCATTTATAAAGATTAAAGCGAATTACAACCCAGACCCATTACATCAATAAAATATTTCAAAGAGTACCTTTTTGTATCACAATAAATATATACTGCAACCTACCACATAATATTTAAGACATAAACGATCCAGTATAATTCTATAAAATTAAGGTGAAGAGGCGAATGTCACAAAATATCTGAAAATGAGTAAAGTTTGCAGTTCTTCTTTAAAAGGTCTAAAGAAATTCGGGTAAAGAGAAACAACTCGGGCATTAAACTTTGTGGAGTAATAATGTATATACTCGTTTACAAAGTACGCGAATTCTTATTTTAAGAAATAAAGTGGTAAGAGATTACCTTTGCCTCTTCTAAACAATTAGAGAATTGTGACATTTACCTTTTCACCCAAATGCCACAGAATTTAAAACATTGTTAAAAACATTCACTGTAAATAAATACCACTACACCCTAAGAACGCCTTTAACGAATTTTTATCATAAATTAAACACGAACACAGACTCTCTGTGAAACTTTTTCCATCTTTCTTCTACCTTTACAAGGTTAAAATGTGTACTTATTTTCAAATTTTGTACAAGTACCTCTTAATTTTCACACTTTATAAATACTTATGATTGTATTAATTGGGTTAACCGTAATAAATATGAAACACTACTTAACTAAACCCCTTTTAATTTATATTGTACAATTAAAATTTCCTGAATATTGATTTTTTTCCTTGAGCCAAAAATCTATGTTAAGGAACACTTAACAAGAAAATAAAGGCAAATGTGTACACTTTTTCATGGGAAATCTTTGTGGATTGAAGTGTGCATAGCTTCGCCGTCTTGATACGATACAATAGCCAAGACGAGACACCAAGAGAGAAGGAAAATGCACTAAGCTTGCCAACTCGCCCCCGCACCCACAGGAGAGAATGCTCCCGAGGTCGCCATGATTGATGTTTCTCGTGAGAATAGCCCGGTTATTTTCTTATTATATTGTTTCTTTCGTTATTTGTCATGGTAACATTTACAACAATGTTTTTGCTATGACTATCTCACTAGGAGGAGTTTTCGTGTCCAGGAGTCAATACATTGACATGTATCGGTTAATGAAGTTTTGTATGTTTTAAAATGTGTTTTAAATATTCAAATATATTATAGCGGATAGTGTTTGAACCCATTTAATAATGATTATGATTTAAATAATAAAACCAATGTAGCAATACGTGCCTGACAGACTTTAGTCTGCGATATCTTGAATTATTTCAGATGTACTTTTGGTCTCAACTGTTTTTTAAGGTTTATTTTCACATTTCGCCACATAAATTATTGTGCAATTCTAAGAAAATGAGACGGTGCATACCACGTTGTACAAGTGGATACACTCAAAGTTCTTGTAAAGGGCAACACTGAAAAAAATCACATTAGGCCAAAATAAGAAAAATAAGTTTACTCCGAATTAGCTTCGGAATTGCTGAAAATATCGAACATTATTCTTAAAAATCGATCAGTACTCTAAACTACCATCAAACCCGAAATATTATGTTTGTCAATATGTGAAAAACTTATCTAAAAATGCTACCTTAAGGTAGGTAACGGATTCATTGAAATCTAAAATCTTGTGATTTACATGAAAACTGCTCATAATACTAAGCTTGAAATTACTTTTTTTCTCAAACAAATCACAACCCATAGAATTTTCTAAAAACAACGCCTAATCAAAGTAATTCTTGAATATTATGAAGTATTCGAAAGGCGATATCCTTTGATCCCGATATAATTCAAACTTATCCTTTGAAGACGGAAGTGAGAAGAGGCAAGGAGAGAATTTAACATTATCTCTTCAATCGGTAAATTCAATATTATTTCTCATTATTTGAAAGAAGAGAATCTTATATCTCTGGATAAGTATTGCTAAATCATAAGATTGCCCTGTCGGTATATTTATACGGATTAGCCTATTTTCACCAACTAGAAAGATATGTATGGTTTTAAATCTGAAACAAACTTGTAGTATTCATTGGTAATGTTTAAAGTGCTAAGGGCTAAATTGAGGTGTTGGTAAGGCGGTTGATTTGGTATGGTATGCGTCAGTTCAATATCCATCGGCATTATTAAATGTGGCGGTATTGTTTTTCAAAATAATGTGCAGTTGATTATTGGAGACGCCGGAAGTTTACGGTTTTCATAGGTTATTAGAGCGAGTGTTAAACTATCCAATGTATTTTTAGTGTAATTTTTAAAATTATGTATAAATATCGCTTTGACGTACGCCAAAAGTGATGGAACAGATGTAAGATATTTTGGGTTAGTGAGTAATATGTAATGATTGATGATTATCCTACATCACTTTACCCCTATCAATGAATTATGGATCAATTATTGATTAATATGGCTCTGTTTCATTTTAATGGACTCTTACAAACAATTTAGTCACATTAATAATTATTGTAATCAATATTAAAATTTATTAGGAGGTAGATTTGACGTAGAAAGGTTTTTTGAATCCACTAGTATCAACGACCTGGCTTCCTCCGAATCTCTTTGAAAAATATTTTTCGAATTCA
Source organism: Drusus annulatus (assembly GCA_022651775.1). NCBI lineage: Eukaryota > Metazoa > Arthropoda > Insecta > Trichoptera > Limnephilidae > Drusus > Drusus annulatus. The sequence goes on along the minus strand of JAGWCC010000350.1, from coordinate 521,459 downwards.
ATTTACGAGACAAGCAAAATAAAGCCTGGTTATAATTGACCATAGTAAATGGATATATCAAAGTAACATGGTTCGTTATAGAAGTGGTAACGTAAACGGCAAACATTGTCATGTCGAAAAAAATGCGTAAATCTATACATTTACATAAGGCCACTAATTATTAATTGTAGATAATTTTTAAAAATTCATCTACATAATTAACTGATTAATTCACCACAATTAATATTAAATGACAAATAATCCAAAGTAAATCTTGGTTTCAATGGTGAATGGCGTATGACAATTGATGGCTTGTGGTGTTATCTACACGAGTTTGCACACGTCAGAATTCTCAAAGCTTTTAAGGTCGTAAAACAAAGCTCACTGGAGGACCTCCCACAGAGCCTCTCTCCAGATTTCCCACCATACACATAATATTATTTGTATGCACTCTACTTCCTGCATGACTTTTCCTTTGTTTTATATTCCCGTATTGATCCCGTTATGGAATTGACATCCCCAGTAAAAATGCAAGTTAACGGGAATATTCCAACCGACATGGCACCTCGTGTGGATAGTGAACTAAAACCATAAATATGCAGGTATAATATAAACCTCGGAAGCACTTTCCGGATATTGTTTTTGTTATTCCATAGGCTCCGGATACGACTGAAAACAATCGAGAAAATGAGAATGGTTTGTTTCACTCTGAAAATAAAAAATATATCACAGGTAACAAGGGAATCATAAAAACGTTTGGATATCATTTTTCTTAACAGTGGTAAGTTGTTTATTGTTCTCAGGGGCATATTTATAGCGATTATTGCTCACTTTTGCTGAAAGATTATTAGAAGAGGCATTTATTAATGATTGCAGTATTATATTTAAGACAAAGTATTTTTTCGAAGATTGTGGATCTTTCTCAAATCGTTATTTAATTTTTTTTTTCCTCTGCCTATTCGATTCGTTTGAAGCAAAAATAATATTTTGAATTTGCTGCCAATAAGTGCATTAAACTAATATTTCAAATAACTTACATCTTTATACATTAAAAAACGTCGTATACATTGTGTTTTTTTTTTAAACCTGTGAACTGTTTATAGAATTCTGGAACCTGTTCTACTTTTGCAAGTGAGTTACTTTTCAAAAGTCATACATATGAGTCCCCCTAAACTAAACTAAAAACGTTATATATTATTCAGTTCGACCTTTAGTCGCGTCACACACAGTAAGCTCAAGAAAAACAATTTGACGGATTAAAAAAACGAAAACATGGGAACAGATCGACCACGACCAATGAGCGTGGCCATTATTTGTATTCGAGCTTTCCATGTCTGTGACAAGAATGAACCAAATCAAAATAGGGTGTTTTTGGCTTTTCACATGTTTGCTTTGACACAGTACTCCGAACATTCAGAATAATGTAGATATTTTTTTTAACTCATCAAATCTTTGACTGAAAAGTACAAAGCAATTCAAAGCGATTTGACAATTTATTGAATTTATCATCGTAAGTTCACTCTATAACTACTCAGGTAGGGACTTAATACTTACTATAACTTAATAAAACCGCATCATAATTGAGACCTACAATTATTGATGAGAAATCATACATTCTACATAAAGAGAATAAATAAGTGGAGTGGTTATAAATTTGTTTTATTAAATCACTACATAAAGACGTTGTGATACAAAAATTGTGTACGCAAGACAACGGTTCTTTTTTCTTGCGTACTGTTTTTTTTATATTCTTGTTATCTAGGCCAAAGTTTCCATAATGTTAAAAAATAACTTTGTGATTTAACAATTTCGTATTTTTCTCAAAGCCTATCATAGTTTTACGGAAAATAGCCTCACATAAATCTTAAAAACATTTTCAACGGGTGGACTTAAAAAAATATTCAATGTTCTGTGAATGGAAATTGTGTCATCTGTACTCACATTCTCGTCCAATAGTTTAACCCCTTCTCATATTTTGAGACATAATTTAAAGGGCTATTTCAGACTGGGAAATTACTTTGCGTGTAAAGATAAACATGTTTTCTTTACACACTTGAATTCGTAAGTTCATCGGGATATATCTTGGTCATTGATTTCTGAAACTCCCCATATGATTTGATCAGAGATTTCTTGTTTGTTGATTAAGCAGTAATTTGGCTAATTGATTCTATACATTTTATCTGTAATTTCTCTTGCACGGTTTCATAAGTGAATTTCGTATATCGTGGTACAATGTTAGGTGGGAGAAAACGAACCGCGTACATTATAATGGTTAACAGTAAAAAGTTTTAGATTTTATAACTCAAACTTTTTACGAAGTTTTGAGGCTATCTTGTCAAAATGAAACTAATTGCACAGGGTAATAAGTAGGTCATTTTTGTAATTATCATTTTTCACCCTTAGTCTAATTTTTTAAATTTTGTTTCCAATATCACACTTTCCTCTACTGTGACCTCGTGTATAATAACTATTGGGGATGATGTACAAATTAAATAAATATTAAAATTTGAAAATATCAAAAGATGGCAGCCTAAAATTGATATAGGTATTAAAGGATTTTCATTGGAAATATGAAATCGTTTAAAAATGCCGCTTTCTAATAAAGTCTTGATGGCTCAATTGGCAGAGTGTTACTCCCGGATAGAGAAGAGATTCCGAGTTTGAGTCTTGGTCATGACCATTGCTGTTTTTAGTTTCGGGTTTTTTTCTGTTTCATATTTGTATTTTAGATTATTGATATTATTTAAATATTTATAAAATATATATTTTGATTGCGATGTTTTACTGACATAAATCTTAACCTTTGGAAACATCTTGTTACATAATGTATGTATGTATGTATGAAGCAATACCTCAAGCGTAATAATTTGAAAGTACGGAGCTCTATGTTTCAGTATGTTATTTATGATGAGAAGGATATGCGCATATATATTATTATACACAAGCTATATGATTAATGCGTCAGGACCACGCCGGGACTTTTGAATTATGTATGAATTTCCTTTCGGCCAATCCGACGACAAATGTGGCTCGTTTCGTGTACACACAATTTACATCACTCAGATGAGGAGATAGTTGCTACTAACTTGTAATACGATATAAACTAGTCAGATCTTGCAAGATGGATGACTCATTCAAATTATCTGTGAAGAAAATTTAACTAACCATCAACGTAGACTACACCAAGAAAAGTCCGGCCATTTGGCTGAAAGACTATTCTAAAAATGTTGACATACCTTGACTGGGGCAGCTAAACAAAATACGTTTTTTCGTCAAACGCAAATTATTTGTAAACCTGTTTTCTGGATATGGCTCCTCCAGACGCCCGTATCTTGCGCCACTTTATGTTCATGTTTATTTCAGATATTTTATCACCCAGTGTTTCCATTTGAATTCCACAGTTATTTTTGGTGTAACCAACTAAAAGTTTTGTTTATTTTATGTACATATTTTAACGGTGCCTCAGTATGTTTTACCATGTATAATAATTGGTTTAATACAAAGGATACACATACAGTTGTAAATTTTACTTAAAACAAAAAATAAAAATATACGAGTATATGATAAAGATAAAATAGGTCATATATTATTGTATTTTTTGTTACAGTCTATCGAATAGCAAAAAAATCCCAATAAAGTCCTTTAATATTTATTAAGTGATGAATTAAAAACGTGTGCCGATGTTACATCATTATTTCCCTGCATTATTAATCTAGGCAATGACAAGTACATATGGCAGTTGGTTCCAGATTTACTGCACTGAAATTTCCTGTTTTCTAGTATTTCGTATCGGTATTGATATGAACACGTATCATTGAAAGCAATTCTAAAAAGTCATTACATGCACCATTTCAAATTTTCAACAGACATACCAAGTCATTGAAAATTCTTCTGTCTGATAATTTTAGCATATTAAGAGAAATAATTATAGTCCAAGGAATTTCCTGGCATACCCATCATATAATACGTGTTTTGTGTCATTTTTATATCCAATAATACTTCAAAAACGAATCCCATATCGTAAAGCCACTTTCGGTGGAATTCCACCTCAAGAACTGGTACCTTCATAAATTTCCATTTGAAGCGCTGGCGCACTAGCACTGCCCATTCAATAATTTAATAAATGTATCCAGATCGGATTAATACAAGGTTTACACAATATAGTATAAAATCTATTTGGGACGTGTAATTATTCCCGTAAATAAATTAATTTTAAATTTTGTGAAATAGAGTAATTTTAACGCCGCAAATATACCCGTATAACGGCCTGGTGTAATGTTTTCGAATTAAATTTGAAGTGGGCACATTTCTGTGACCACTACTAGTACAAACCAACAAAATAATTCATAAAATGGTGAAAAAAACATTCTCTTTTTACTATGAAATAACATTTTAAATTGTATGTATTCGCATTTTCGCTTACTTTATTATTATTTGTTTTAATATTTTGTTATTTTAAGTTTTCCTGGCTCGGTACGTTATAATGTGCAAATTGTTTAACTTATCATAATCTTATATTACCCTTCCCCTCCTCCCAAATAGTTAAGTTAACTAAGAAAACTGTATATTGTCACACTTTACTTATATCATTTCATTGTCATCTGTGGAAAATTTATTTATTTGTGATAACATTAGAATTGAATACTCGTAGAGACAATCAATACTTTATTGTTTATTTATCACCGATGCATCCCCCGCCTCTCTGGAGTCCAGTCCTACAGCCGCGGTGGGTACCAGACAAAAAATCCAGTTAATTTGCGCGTCGATGTCTACTGCGGGGATCGCAGCGTCTCTTGTCTTACTCCCGGTACTCGATGATCACTCGTAATTTTAATTGAATTTTCGATTTCACCATAGGCGACAAACACTGTTCTGACTCGGTTCAACTACCTCCAGTCTTAATTCGTGGTTCAATATTAACTAACTCAAAACGTGTTCCGGCTGTACCTGGTCCCCCGCCACTTTTTGGCTTTCAGGGAGGCCAATAGACAAAAAAAAACGCCATGGCAAATAGATTTTAAGCAGCGCGAAAAAAATTTTTACGGTCGAAGTGATAATGTTTCATAAAAAACATTATCCACTTCTCAAAACCCAGAGTTAAGGCCACAAGAATTTTTTTACGGGACGCAAATCATTTTCCGATGCGAAATGGCAAATGCCAACTTGACGGGTTTTTCCCGTACTTAAACTCGGGGAGACATTCCCTAGAGAAAACGCCCGCGCGGGGTGTGCCCCGCACCCGCCAGCGGTCTGCCAGCTCCGCCAGTAAATTCCTTTTACTGTCCGGAAAGAGGGCAGTCCTACCCTACCTTCACCTTCACCATCACTACCCATAACAGACGTACTTGGAACCCAACTATCCTATTACAGTTTTGTGCGAGCATACACGTCTCGTGCATCCATTTTAAAGTTCACAAAGCAAATCAAAAATAATTATTATTTTGAACTCTTTTAATGTCACGTACATTAATATTGTAATATAGGTTCCAGAGGGGAAAATTGTACTCTAGTTAGCTTGACAGCTGAATACAAGTGATATTATTAAAATTTGACAATAATCTTATTATAAATCCCTACGTTTGTAAACTCTCTGCTACAAATTAATGATTTGATTGAAATGTTATAAAGTCTAAAAGTTTGTAATTTAGGTTATTATTTTGAAAGTATTGTTATCTATTATATAGTCAAAGATTATGGGGTTTTTTATTTTGTCTATTTTTATTGCATCAAACTAACAACTTATTTATGTTGTTTTTAAGAATATATCTTTTAGAATGATATCCTGAGGACACGACAAATGATTCACTGTATTTATCTGTGATTTAATGTAATAAGTAGTAAGTTGTCGATGCCAAGGGTTTATGTAACATCCAAGTGTTATATTTTATATCACATGCAGCTTGTCAGTTATAATTTACCAAGACCTGAACAAGAATATTAAGTGTTTTCGTAGAAAGCAATCTCTTTATGATTTAACATGTTTAATTAAAATTAAAAAACAACTTTGTATTGGACCAAATAATTTATTATTCCGACCGACCGGTTTTGCTTAGCCTAAGAATCATCAGGGTACAAAATTAAACTTAACCAAAAATACATAGTTTGTGGTTATATATATACTCGTAAATCTAGAGGGAGAGACAGTCAAATAAGATAACAGTAAGATAGCAAAATAATAAAAACTAAAATATAATTTGTGGTCTTTTCAAAGTTATTATTTCATTTTCATTTAGAATAGTAAGATTCAGTTTCATTGCTTAATTCACCGAGTATTATAAAACGTATCCACATCAGAAAAACGAATTTAAAAACAGAGATTCGTGAAGGTTCGTAATATTAGGAACAAACTGCAGATTGTTAAATGTGGCAGTTTGATAAGCCCTCCGCCGCTCTCGTCTGGCAATCAGATTACGCAGTACCGGAATAAACGACTCGTTCTGTCCCGGAGCGCAAGTGTCAGAATTAATGAATTGCCAGTTGATCCTGGTGTCTTACCGCGTTCACACAGGGCGAGATTTCTATACCAAATTATTTAAAAAAATAAATCGAAACTAAGTTCACTTCACCCGAAATTAAGTTCGCTTCACCAGAAACTAAGTTTGTTTCACCCGAAACTAAGTTTTCTTCACCAGAAACAAAAGTTGGTACATCTAAAATTTTCCATGACAAAAAATTATAATTTAAAGATTGTCTAACGTATTGTAAATAAAAATCTTTTTTTTTTTAAATAAATTAGTTGATTAATGTTATTTCTATTTGAAAATATGTTTCATAACAATACATTGTAAATGTTCATGTATTAACACATGAAAAAATTAAAGCGTTCTAATTATGAATAAATTTTATCGGTGAGAAAAAATGTAAGCATTTTCAAAGGTTTTTTTTTGTGGTCTTCTAGTGAAGTTTACCACCTATAATTATTAGTCTTCAAGAAATCACAAAAAAATACTCTCAGCTCCGGTATAACAAAACACTAATGTTTATAATACAAGCTGCGGTAATAAAACTAAAAACTTCTAAGGGATTGTGTTACATTGCGGGCTCATGGAATAAACCAAAAAACTTAAGCCTTCTTTATCGTATAATTTGCAATGTGAATAATTTTCTTGCGTAGCAACGCATTTCAGTCTACTTACTTAGATTAAGCTTCGGAGATTTTTTTATATCAATTTTACAGTTTTCGAAAGAAATTTGTACTTTTTACTTTTGCGGAAAGCGAACACTTTGTGGTGTTAAGTCATAATCGAGTCAAAGCGAAAGCCGGTTGAGGTTAACAAGGTTACCATGTTTTATTTTATCATACGTGTTCCTTTATCTTTCATAAAGACCATTCATTTATTTTTAACGAAATATCAGCATTATCTGAAAATCAGCCAAGAGCTTTTTAGATTTAGTGAAAGCAAACAAGCATTATTATTAATTTACAAAAATATCTTCTGACTCGACACCAAGACAAATTAAAAAGATTTTATATATTCGTAGTAAGCAATTACTTTGTGGTTTAACATATTTAATGAAATGAAAAATAACTTTGTATTAGATCACAGATTTTATTTTATTTTTTTATGACCGATCGGTTTTGCTTAGCCTAAGCATCATCAGTGTACAAAATTAAACTGACAAAAAATTCAAATTGTACCGTTATATATACATATAGAAGGAGAACACAAGAGAACGATGAGAAAATTTGTTAAAATTTAAATGTTACTCTTTTGTTACAAGTAGATAATTATTTCATTTTCTTTTTGACAAATAATATTTTAGCTTATATAATACTTATTATTTTGATTTACATGCATTTGAAATAATTTTTACAAGCTACTTTGAATTTATTGAAAGGCATAATATTGATGGTTTCTAGCAGCGCATTATAAGGTTTCATCCCTTTATATAGTAAGCTATTTTGTGTGTTGGCTTTATTCTTTTCTGGTAGTCTAATTTCTTTGCATACCCTTGTATTATAGTTGTGACCATCAAAATTGTAGATAATTTTGTCAGAAAAATATTTCTTCAGTTGTTCTTCATTTTATGTAAAAACATCAATGTGTTTAATGTTAGCATCTATTTTACTGTTAGCCAATTGAGTTCCTCTAGTGAGAAAATTTGTTTTGATTTAAATGTTGGTCTTTTTTTCTCACTGTTCTTTTCATTATTTTATATTGTGTTAATCTTTTGTAAGTATATATAACCGGGCAAAGACACGTAAATAAATAAAAATATCTTAATGAAAACAAGCAATATTTTCAAGGTGTTGTAGATAAGTTATTTTGTAAAAGAAGACTGCAAGTGTGTGAAGAAAGTTTTAATTATTTAAAAAAATACAACCGTTTTTGACATAACCATGGGGTAAAGGAAGATACGAGTATAAACTCGTTTATAGGCATTAGTATCAAATGTAGTAACTTACCCAAACAATCCGGGCTTAGTATGTAATTTCTACACCTGAAATACTTGTAGTTAGGACCATTTATTTGTCGGGGCAGTTGCAAATGCCAAGGGCATTAAGGATAAGAGATAGGGCAAAGGGAACACTGCGACCGGGCGTGGACATAGGCAGGTTAGCGGTAACTTATCATCTTGGGTCAGGGTCACGCGAATAAGCCGCTCATTTGCAAGTAGATTTAAGCAGAGTCCTAAGATATTTCGAGAATGGGTTACTATTCAAACATTCACACATTTGCTGAATTAAGTCAAAAATTGACATCATTTTAAACATAGCAGTTTGAATTAGTTCACTCAGGAACCACTTAGGTTATGTTTCAAGGCTTTGGGCGCTGTTGAAAAGTTGAGTTTATAAAATTGTGTTGTAGCATATCGTCGCTGGGAAGGCAAAAAGGCTTAAGCGACACTTTGGTCAAAGATGAGTAAAATATGCAGTTTTCATCAGTTTTTTTTTTGTCTGCGTCGAAAGCTTTGACTCTCCTTTTATTCTGAAGAATTTTGTGGCCTTTTAGCCATCTAAAATATGTTTTATATTTAGAAGAAGGCTTGACTCAAACGACATAAGTTTGGGTCTTTTAAAGCTTTTTTTCGCTTTAGGTAACCGCCCTTTTGACTTTCCGGCGATTTATGTTTATTTATACTAAATCAGATTACTCATTACTTTTGACGTTTTTTTAGTATTTATTTTTGTAACATAGTTAAATCGTGATAGAATTTATTTGTAAAAGCATAAGTAAAAAAAAAACAATTGGTTCCACTTATTTACTTATCTAAACTTTTACATACAAACAACACTTTACACCTCTCACCCAGATGTTACGAGTTGTTACCAAATGTTACCAGTCTGAAGATGTCCGTACAAATGTTCTTAATCGTAATAAAACCTTCGCAGTAATTACAGTACCCACATTCATAAAATGTATTACACTTTTGTGCATGATACATTTCATACTAGTGCATTACCCCTCCTGTGTGTATACCCCGGGATGAAGGGCTCAGCTGGTGGAAACCTAAGACACCATCCGTTACCGCAGTCCTCAGGAAGGAACCATTGCGAAGCTGAGACAACTGACTAATCGAGGCACCTCATTGCACCCATATTAGGCCGATTCGTTGTTAAATTTTCATCATTAATTTTTGTGACAACATTTTAATTTCGTGAAGTTTCACGAATGCTCTTTATTTATATCAATTTTCCGGCTGTTTGTTTTATATGTAATAAAAATAATAGCATTGAATTTATATGGCGCAATTTTCTGATAGTTCACCTCAAGTATGCTTTACACTAAATTTCATAACCTTATATAACAACAAGACTAGGTGGAGAATTTCCCTCAATCCGCAGTAAAAGTTATTCTATGTTTTTTTTTTTGTATTATTATCTATGTGTGTAATTACATATGCTCTCATATTATTATTATCATTTTATATTATTCTTAAATTTTATTTTTTCGTTTCATTGATTTTATTTAACTCAAATGGATTATTATTTATATGGCAGACAGAGTGTTGCACTCACCGCTCTTTTCGGCTGAAATAAAATGTTATTATTATTATACAAATTGAAGATATCTAAAATTATGATTATTATCATAAATCATAAAAAACTGTTCAGATGTACGCATGTGTAAACCAACAGACTAAAAAAACAATTTACCAGAAGTTAGGGGTATAAAAAATCCAGATGAAAAGCATATGCAAATTTGAAGAAAACAATCGTTAAGACAAAACAAAGGAAATAAAATAGAAGACAGTTAATGTTTTGGTACATTAAAACATCAATATTGAAGCATTTTAAGGTAACGATTTTAGAAATGCAAATAGTGTGTACAGATGGGAGATGCAGCATTGGATGGAAATCTGGACCACGCTGAAGCTGGAGTCATTTTAACCATTGAGTCCTTAACGATATACAGTGGAACCTCGTTTTGCGAATAACTTAGTTTGCGAGTGTTTCATAAATCGAGGAAAGTTTCGTGATAAAAAAAATCTTGATAAACGAGCGATGTCTTGCTATACGAGCAATTTATCTGCAAAATGTGGAAATCAGTAAACATTCCGTAGAGAAGACCTCATTAGAGTAAGGTTGTAACGATGCAAGCGATAAAGCTTTTCAATGACAATACAATGTCACATTTTCGCGATATCGTCCAAAGCATTTCCATGGTGATTCCGTTAGTAAATGATTAATAAATTCGATTACAGATATGAATTTTATAATAAATTGAAATAATAAAAATTACTTGCATTTTTTTTACAGTGATTTTTTTGTGTTTTGGAACAAATCATATTAGTTGTCAATATTTCTTATGCAAACATTTGCTTTGATTTGAGTGTTTTGAAACCGATGTTCCACTGTTCTATTCCTCTAATCTCGTATAGTACCAAGAATTTGCCAGTAGAGCTTACTGTCATGAGTCCAAGGATACGGTGACATCTAATTCAAACTAGCGGACCTGCCCTCACTGCAGGAGCTTAATACAATTTACGAAATAAGAAATCAATTGCACAACGATAAGGAACCAATCTTCCGTTTTTAAGTCACCGAAATTTCACAAATTACAACTAGCATAGACAGATTACAGTGACTTTCGCTACTTTTTGTACTTTAGACTCAATAAAATTTACCAAAATCTCCACAAAAGTGGCCTAATAAAATCGACTCAGAGACGATAATAATTCATTTTTTTAAGTGTATAGCGAAACAGAGTGCCCATCATGGAAAGTAGGTATTCGTCATTCCATCACCACGCGATTACCTTCCAAAACAGTTGGTTCTTCTTGATCTCTTCCCAACCTCAGGGAGGTCAATCTACATACTGCCGGTCTTGTCGAAGGTTAAACCAAGTTTATTCACTTTATTCAAACAGCTCACGAATCACTCAGAACCCTCAGAAGTCAAGCCGAGATTCTCACTGTTCAGATTACATTAGTTTTACAAATTCGTAGGATGCTATTTGTACCTCCTAATCTATCTTTTTCTAGCTACTCTACGCCCAAAATAGATCGTATCTTTAAACACTTCCTTTTCGAATAAAATACAGAGGTATCTTTATCGTTACAGGAGTCGGAAGGCGTCCATTTACAGAATTACGGCAACCTTATATCCTCGATTGTTCTTGTAAAATTCTATATCGTTGCGGACTTAATCCGTCTGTATTTTATGAGAAAAGGTATTATGTAACAGTTGTATTTCCAGTAAGAGCATCATAGAGCGTGCATCAATGTTATTAACGACATGAAAATGATTATGATGATTAAACAAAGGAAATCATAAAATATCGAAATAACTAAAACTAGTTGAGCCGGGCACACTCGCCTCTTTTAATTGCAAAGCTAATCTTTTTCACAGCGTCATCATCTGTGCGAAGGCAACAAACGAGAAGACACCTTTCTTGTTGAAACCTTTTTTTAATAAGAAGTTAGCTTTGAATTACTGTCCTTAGTATTTTCTGTTAAAAGTTCTGCATTCTAAATATGTTTTGACTTAAGAAATGGTGAATGTTAAGGAATCTACCCGATACATAATGTATGAGAATTATTGTAATTCTGGAGGACAAAACCTTTTTGTTTTGTAACACCCTTCGAATAAATCGAATTGGAACTTTTGGGTATTGAACTGAAATAACCATTTGAATAGATTTTAAGTCGAAAAATACAGTTAGTCATGAAAAAGCTTTTTTTATTGAAAAAACAACCTCCTTTTCATTCAAGTCCCGGGCATTATTTGTGACTTGGCGTAATGTTACTTTTAAATTTATAACACAATGTCTTTCAAGTAAGCCCTAACTTTCCTTGAAAAGCTTTTATGGCCCCAAACACTATAAAAGAAGAAAATAATATTTATGTGGTAAAGCATTTAAGCCTCGTGAAAGCAATACTAGGCTTTTTGTTGAAAATGTATTTATTTAAAGGGAAAGATTTTTTATAAGTTCTATGTAGATGAAATCAAAACTGAAAAATAAAAAATAAATATGCATCACAAAATCAATTGAATATTTTATGCTGAAAAAATATTTGCATGCACTTAACACTTTGTATATCGTTTTCTTATAAGGCGTTTTTATAAAGAAAAAAAATAATAACTTGGATTTACCAAGATACAATATAAGTTGCTTTAATTTACCCATTTTAAATATAGAATATTGTCTGGTATAAAAATTTTATAGGTAGGTACTCTATCAGGTAAGTAGGGAATTGAAAATATATTTTTAATTTTAATTTTTTAATTTACTTCGGTTTTAATTTTTTAAGGTTTCTACTCGTAGAGCCGTATGTACTCATAAATAAGATTTGAAATTTTTGTACCCAGGTTTCAAATTTTTTAATAGTTTATTACGTTCATTAAAGTAAACACATAATTAAGTAATTATAAGACACGAATGAGACGCGTTTTTTTAATGGAGAACGCGTAAATATTTTTTTGATGCCTCTAAGATTACTCTTGGTAATAACGTATTCCAACGGAGATATAGCACCTGAAATAGATTTGGGTGTAAACATGTGAATCAAACAATATTGCGTTTGTCTTTTTTTTAGTAGTTAAATGACTTCAAAGCTCATGAAGAAAATTATACTAACCCAGAACGTCAATAAAAAAATAGCATTGCATTTTGATGACTCCATAAATCTCGAGTGGAACACTCAGGCGCATAATTAAAATACTTTTGACTTAATTAAAATAGTGATTCCGATGATAGCATAGTCAAATGCTAACTTATTTTTTGTTATCGTTATGATATATTCAAAATCTTTATAACTTCGACTTTTACCTTGCTAACCCCTACTGTAATTGTGGTTTCATCATGCCATATTTCATACAACTTAATGCTTATATTATGTAAAGGAAATTATCTGAGCTAGCAAACCGTATAACAACTTTGTTGTATATTGTACATGTGTATGAAATAAGAAATTCGGTCGGATAAATAAGAATATTTTACGAATTTTCTTTTTAGTCATTGTTTCCAGACAGTTCCAGCCGCTGTGTCGGGAATTAATGAGATTATATTTGTGGTTTATGAATTGTATGATTTATCCCCCGAAATACGGCTTCTTGTTCCCCAAATTATTACGCTTCTCCGTAAATGTGAATATCGCTCTAAACGTGGGTACACGTGATAAGGCAAATAACAGTATATTTCTCGTATGGGAATATAAAATAAAGAAGGCAGCCCATACATAGGGGACTTGAAACCGTCTTCCATTTAGTTCGGGGGGGGGGTTATGTGGTGCGGAGAGGAGACTTTCGCGTTCGATAGTCGACCGATGCTCACGAACCATGCCAAACCTTGCCGAAGTTAACCTATTACATATAAATATTATGTGTTGTAAACTTCAAATACTAGACAAAAAACGTATTCTTGCTTAAACAAGCAGTTATTTTAGTTAAATAAAAACAAGCTTTCCTTGTGAAAGTAACTTCGTTAGCCTAACCACACTGTATACGAATGTTTTTGCCTCGGTTTAAGCAGTAAATTAGCAGTTTAGAGCAGAGTTCTTTGGCTGGTAATACGTTGAACGTCGACAAACACTTGTGAGCAACTGTTTGGCCTGGCCGAGCTTTGACTTCATCCGGCTCCAGTTGAGCGAACCCGCTTTGAGCGTCTAGTGTCGTATCTATTTATATACATCCGTGATATTTCCAGACTACTTAAGTATGATATATTTTTTAAATTAGAACCAACTTATTAAAGCTTCATTTTGAAAATAATTATTGAAATAATATCAATACTTAAAAACAATTATTTTAATTGTTTCAATAATTAATATCGCTTTAATAAATACAAAAAATATCTTAATTTTAATACTTGAATTTAAGAAATCAAAAGATAACTTCAGGATAGAGCAGAATTTTGAAGTTTAAGTCTTGGTCGCAACCTGATCTATTTGTTATCTATGTCTTCTTATGTTTCATATTTCGTTGAAAACTTTTTCAATAATTAATATCCAATACATTGATTATATTTAAAATATTTTTTTGTCAAAATACAATTACCAAATCAACAATTATATTGTATTTTGAGCATATACAACAGCAGTGTTTGGGGTGCATTGGGCGACCTCTCCAGCTGGACTCTCCCGGACCATCGCCTAGCACCGCAGTGGGTGGGATAGATTCACTCATCTGTCATTCCTGGATACACCAACTTCCAGCTTCCTACTCACCCTCTACACCTATTCCTTCCCAAACCTTCCCTTTCCCATTTTGTTTCTTTTTTCATAATCATTAACATGCAACAAATTAATAAAATCAATAACGTCAATACAGCGGTGAGCAGTAGGCGTCCCCGGTGCAGGCCAAAAATGATAGTCAATTTTGCCAACATTCGCGGCCTGCACAAAAACTTAAATTTTGTCCACCATCATCTTTTGTCCCAACGTCCCAACCTTCTTTTCTTTTCTAAAACGCAGATAGCCGAGCCTCTAGACGCCTCCTATCTGGACTGCCCAGGCTTTTCCCTGGTAGGCAAGTTCAGATCTAAAGGAGGTGTCTGTCTTTATAGCAGGGCTGACGTCAACTGTGTGCGACTGTTGAATCTAGAAAATCCTAGATTCGACGTAATGTGGGTGCGCGTCAATCTTGCCAATATGGCAAGATTTTATGCGTGTTTATACCGCCCACCGAACCTCAGCGTATCAGACACATCCGAGCTATTTCAACATTTGAACGGAACTATTGATGATCTCTTGCCCCGCTACCCTTCAGACGAGTTTGTTGTTCTAGGGGACTTCAATGTTCATAACAAATCATGGTTGAAGTTCTCAGGTCCAACAGACTTGGCTGGCTGACAGGCGGAATCCTTTGCCCTTTGCCACGGACTGGAGCAACTGATGTAGGAACCTACGAGGGTTCCTGACGTCCAGACTCACCGCTCCAATCTGTTAGACCTGTTTTTAACCACCATGCCACACAAGTACAAGATTGGAGTCACAGCGCTTTTAGGATCGTCCGACCACTGCCTGGTTATGACATCAATCCCCGTTATTTGCAGAGCGCTTAACGCGACGACCTACCGAAGATTGGTTAATATTCCTCCGCGAAGGAATCATAAAGTGGATAACGGAGAGACATCTTTTAAATGACAGGGGTTCTAATTAAAAATAAAAACAAAAATCACTTTAATATAATTTACGATCTAAGAAATGAAAAAAAGGGAACCAAAATGCATCAAACGTTAGTTTGGAATTCATAAATGATAAGTAAACAAACAAGAGACGTACCCTATTTAGACACTTTGAAATCGAACAAAAAATCCAGAACACGGAAAGCGAGCAATAAATATTTATGTATTTTCAAAAGGCGGCGCGTGAGGTGGATGACTGTTCCAATACGCGTAAAACTAAGGTTAAAAAATTTAAGCGATCGCTAGCGCAATTAATTATTAACTCGAATAGCGAGATAGTTACACACGGGTCGCGATACATCTGTCTATCTATCTATATCGATTATCATCATAACGGTAGTTCGAATAAAATACACGCTGCCGCCAAAATGGGCAAAATCGCTTAGCTAATTTACGCGTGAAGGTAGATACAAGAAAAAAAAGAAGGAAGATATTTAATTTTTGTTATACGATGCCGACATGCCAACGAGAATTACGGTAGCAATTTGATTTAAATGGATCAAAAAGCAAAAACTTTGGGCTAATTGCAAAAGTGCAAATATGTACGACACTGGGCTCTAGGATTGGTGACGACATATTAAATTACTTATTTGAAACCAGCCAAAGTGACATTTCAAGTGAATTTGAATTTATAGCCCTTTTGATGGCGTTACAATAGTTATATATTTTCTCAAAAAAATACATAAAATAGAGAGCGAAAAAAAATAAAGGCGTTAAGTCTAAGATTTACACCCCTAGGTTAGGATGCAAAAAATCAGTCAGGTACGTACTCGGTAATGAATTAAGAAAAAAAAGGAAGGCGATGCTGAGGTCAAACAAAGACAAACTATTATCAGATGTCATAGGATGATTTATCGGTCGTCATTATATGTGCGCAGTTACGTTTGTATAGTAAAAAGGAGCTTTTAATATTGAGCGAATAAATTACACTTGATAGTGTAATTATCCAGGACGGATATTTTAACAATATTTATTCAACTTATTAATCGCTATCAATAAATCTCTAAGGCTTTGAAATATTATCTCAAAGGGTTGGGGAAGAAGGCTAAGAAAAATTCAATACAGGATAGTATTACAGTTCGGCCCTGGCAACAGCTAATGAATACGCATTTAGGAAGGGGGAAAAAAAGGGTCAAAGGGGATGGAGGAACCAGGACTCAGGGTTTTGGATCAGGGGATAGTCGGGAAAGGGCCGCGGAATCGGGAGGTTAGTTGAGGGGGTTCGATCAGGATGTCGGGAAAGGGCCGCGGGATCGGGAGGTTAGTCGAGGAGTTCGATCAAGTCGATGGTCGGAAGAAGAGCGCGGAATCGGGAGGTTAGTCAAGGAGTTCGATCAGGTGATAGTCGGGAGAAGAGCGGAGAATCGGGAGGTTAGTCGGGGAGTCGGAACAGAACCGCGGATTGAGGAGGTTAGTCCAGGAGGTCCGAGGAGATCGTCGGAACAGGACCGCGGAATTAGTAGGTTGGCCAGGAAGTTCGATGGGAGATAGTGGGGAAGAAACCACAGAATCGAGCAGTCGGGAGTGAAGAAGTCAGCTATTAATCGGTTAGGACGAATTTGGATAAGTCAAGTTCCTTTTGAGTCACGAGTGAGTTTGTTGGATTAGTCATCGACGGAATTGCAGGGCAGTTAAAACTCGGTTAGGGAATGCAGTGGAGCTTCAGCCGCGGGGAAGCTAGTATTTCAGATCTTGAGTCATAGTCGCGTCAGTGAGTTGGTGAATCAGGGGTCGGTAGGAATATTCTTGTCGCGTCACGAGGGTGCGTGGTCGAAGCCGGTTAAGGAATGCAGTGGAGCACACCAGCCGCGGAGTTGTGAGTTGTGTCAGTGATTTGGTGAATTGGTGGAAGTGGTTTTGTTTGGAGTTTTATCAAAAAAAAATAGCTGTTTTTGTAAGTTACGAACCTTATTTATATTTACTTAATTTGGTATGGTAAAATGTGATTTGCTAATGTGTAATTTAAAATGCAATAATTATTTAGCACAATTTGTTTTCATAAATACAATACCGATATGTAAAACATAATTACGAAATTCATAATAAAATCACCGCAGATTAAATGTAAATTCAAATATTCTTCTCAAAATAATAATAAATCCTATCCCAGTTTGGAGGAATGCTTTATTTGGAATTTTACTGAGTTCCATCATGAGCTGAAGAGCTTAAATATATGTTACTTTAGAGGCTCAAAACTTGAAAATAGACTCAAGTCTCCATTATTGAGTTAAATTGTACATTGTACTTTTCACATTTATACCTTTGCATGTGTAAAATAACTGTAGTTGCAGACTTTAAAATTGAGCATGTTAAATAACTAACCTTATAGGAGGACGACGTAGTCAGAAATTTAAGGATAAAATAAATCAATCGTTTGAAATAAGTAATACTTGGCAAATTTATATAGCGCCAATTTTGTTAATTATTATCTCAAGGCTTTCGAACTTGATATTTACTCATACGCTATTTTTAAATACGAAATTGATTAATACGATTCTAATTTCCATAACGTCGGTTTTGGTGAAATATTATTTCAGAGGTTCGCTAACCTCGCTTTATCCACACATATACATCGTCTTTAAATACGTAGACAAATAACACGATTCTAGTTTCCATAGAGTCATTTCTATGAGATATTATCGCAAGAATCACGGATCTTGCTATATTCACATTCATTCATCATACCACCCACACCCTACAGTATTGACTTTAAGTCAAAGCGGACTCCTGGGAGGACGATGTGGTCTGATCTCGAATTTGGATAAGTCACGGTCTAATGCTTCTCTATTCTAACGAGAGAGGATATCTTGCCAATGTGCGAAGGAGGACGAAGTGAACGATTTGTTTAGATTGGCTACGCTACTAGATTCTTTTAGAAAGGGGGCGAAGGGGACGAAGCGCCTTCGAGCTCATCTATTGTTACGTCTAGGACGCCTGACCAAAACCTGACTACCGGATGGCCCTATGGGTAAAACCCCCTCTTGGTTCGGACTTAGACGCTGGAACCCTAGGAGGACCAGGTGAAGCTGGATTCGAGGTATCTATCTCTCCACTAGTAACCGCAGGGGCTCTTTTACTGCGCGACCTGGATGTTGGGAAGTAGGCTGGGTATTGTCTTGGCATACCAACGAAGTTGACGGGCAAAGGCGTGGGCTTTCCTATCCTTTTTCTGGGATCAGCGAAGGTACGGAGATCTAAATAATGGCTTTGCTATTCTTCAACGCTTTGACAATTGACATCTCGGCGGTAAAACTATGGGAACGATTTGATTCGACGCTTATTCGGCGATCCGACTTTGTCGAATTCACGCGGGATCATGATTTTAGGAGGGGTTTTCCCTAACAGTGTGTGTGTTAGGTCAATTAGCATCACAGGGATTTAATTTGACTTTGAGCGATACGGCGGGTGTGAAAGATGGAAAGGGGTGTTCGACTCACAACCGAAATCTCTGACTTTCTGAAACTTCCAATGTAACTTGAAGATTATTATACGGGACACGATCTGTAAACTCGTGTCCGCGTCTTTAAGAGTAGAGAGAAGGCAGGTCGTCCGCTCCGTGTTCCAGTTCAACCAATGTGACTTTCAGTGGGTACAAGTAAAATGTGCGCTTGAAAGGCGACTTTTCGGAGTATTTGTTTGGAGTTTCGAATCAGAGTATTTGTTTTGTTGGTGTCGTGGCCACAGTGCCGCCAGTCCGCTTCGAGTGCTGGGTGCGCTGCCGGTCCGTCTGCTTCGAAGACTGGGCTTGAGTGGCGAGGGAGAAGGTCCAATAAGTGAAAGTCCCAGTTTCTCAGTCAGAGGGCAGGCGAGGCAGCGGGCGGCGAAGGCGGAGAGGCAGGCAAGTCCAGTGATGCGAGCAAGGGATGAAGACAATTTTAAGGGAAGGAAAATTTTGGCTTTAACTCCTCAGCGGTACCGTGCCGTCACCGCTAGAGGTTGGCCTTTGTTTGCCCCGCGGGATTTTCCGCGGGCCGCTGAGGGCGTGAATAATTTTGCATCACTGAACATGAAAAATTAGGTTCTAGCCTGCCTCTTCCTCCTCCGATTAAACCACTCCGCAGCTCGCCTGCATTTTTATTGTGCATATACAAAAATATTACAGTTATACAGGGGGGCCGCAAGGGTGAACATGGTGGCCCTTGCAGCTTTGTAGAGTCTTAATTTAGTCTTAGAGCTAAACAAGTTTTATAACATTGGATTCCGTAAATACAGGTGAGTAGGCGTGCGTAATTCGTTTATTGATACCTCTCACCGTATTTACGGGAATCGACATACAATTTGGTACAATTTACATGTTTGGAGAATTCCCGCTTCATTCTGGCGCGCGTTTCGGCCCCAGCCAATCAGAGGCTCAGCTGAGCTCGGCGATCGGCAGGGGCCGGAGGGTGGCGGCGCGGAGTCTGGAGAGGGGACCCGCGACGCAGGGCACAGAATGAGCGGCGCAGGGCCCGTTACGCACGGCATAGCGACAGTCAGTGACGTAAAAGGTGAAATGAGGCCTGTTCGCGCAGGTCGGCTCATTTCTCTTTCACGCACCCAGAGGCTATGACGTCCGTACGGGCAAAAATAGAAGACAGGAATACATGATTACAAAAATGAAATGATGAATATGATGATAAAAAAAAGGTTTCAGGACATATGATCATAATTATTTTATAGAGTATCACGTCCGATACAATTATAATTATATTCAAATTTTGGAGTTGAATACGGGGGCGATTGTGGAAAAAGGGGTGGGAGATTGGATCAGAGGTACAGCATCACAAAACTTGCTTCTGATACCGACCTTGTACCCATTTGGAGATGGTTACCCTCAGATTGAACAATGACCTATTGAACGTGGATGGAAGGACGCTATACGAAATAATTCACATATGTTACCATATGTATATTCTCTGAATGCCGTTTCGATGGAAAAGGAGCCGAAGTGGGAGTTATCAGAGAGGTTACAGCAGCCACCGTTGACATGTCTCCATTGATCGTGGATGCCGGCCTATTACCATCACAGGCAACTCTCAGCTGACCTTAGACGCAGGAATCCTAATAAGGCTCGGTATTTAACTTGGACGCAGGAAACTTCCCATTTTATTACCCCAGAGTAGACGCCAAAACCACAGCTGTACATCCACGGGGAGGAGATGTGACTTTGTCGTCGCGCCACCTGTATACCTCTGATTAACTCTACACCAACAGGCCAACCATGCCTATCAAAATGGAACACATTTTACTTGTATGCAATACTACAAGATGGGATCACCAACATCACCACCAGGCCACCATCCTATGTAAAACTGGTCAAACTTCAAAACAGGCCAACCATGCCTATCGAAATGGAACACACTTTCCTTGTATGCAATATTACAAGATGGGATCACCACCACCAGGCCACCATCCTGAAAAACTGGTCAACCTTCATCCAACTCTCTGACAAGAGGCAAAACATGTCTACCGGATCTAAATCACTTGAATTTCCTTCAATATATAATCACGTTAAACTCTGGAGGCGATGGGGTTGGAATGGGATTTGCCGGATGCTACTTGGTTGATTAATTAACTAAGCAAAGCATCCCCAGCTATCTCATAGGGCATATCGGAGGAGTCCAACCGTAGCAAAATTACATGTTTTGTCTCTTATAGTCAGTCCAATTCAATTTAAGTCAATTATCTACTCAAGACGAAATAAATATATAAAAAAATAGAACATTACAAAGTACCACGCTTTATAGTTGATTACGTCTACCTCTAGAATGCCGTTATGAAGTAACAAAACAATAACAATAACAAACGTACAATCGTAGATGTACCTAAACCTAAGACTAGCTAACTGTAGCAATACCAAACTGTAAACATATCTATTGTAAATTATTCCCACTTGATAGTGAATAAATTAGTGCAGTACTCGACAGCTCCAAAACATGACGCAGAAACGAGCTTCCTTAAGGACTGCAACAAGGTATGTTCTCATTTATTACAAAATCTTATTTCAGATGTTGGAGTGAAAAGCCAGGTTGAAGAAGGTCGTCTGAGGCAGGTGAAGTTATTGAAGCCGTTAGGACACTTTAGGACACTTTAGGACAAATTTTATAGTAGTTGCGCAAGGACGATAACCAGTCAGATATTAGTTAGACACAATGTTGCCATGTTAGCTCGATGATAACAGACTGCGATACCCTGAGTTCTTAGAACCAATAGAGTTACCACGTATATAAAGGGATGACTATCGATAAGCCGAAACAAAAAAGTACACAACGTGGCTTGATGGAAATCCGAAGTAAAAATGAAGGGGTGAAGGGGGCTCTCGCGGGGAGCGTTTTCTCTCCCCGCAAATAACAGGGAAGAGGGGAGGAGTTTTATCCTCCTTTACAACCTTTCACCCTACCCCGTTCGGTTTAGGCCGTTCGGGATGAGTAATAAAAAAAAAAAAGAAAACCGAGCTTTGGTGTCTCGACACGGTCGTCCATTTCGTTATATTAAATAATAAATGAAAATGATTGAGGCCAAAGGACCTAAAACCATCACAAGTTCGACGAAAAAACGCGGCTTACCGAGCCTACAACACATCTCGAACGTCCGAAAGCAGATCAGTTTACAACCAATTGGCAAAGGAGAGCAAGAAAATCATTAATAAGTCAAAATTTGAGCGTGACCTGCAGATCAGCAGAAAGCTGGCTGCCTGCCCGAATGGCAGCAGAGCGTTTTGGTCGCTAGTGGGCTCCATAGGTCGTAATTTCTGCAAATCCAGTCTGCCGCTTCTTACCAGACCCGACGGCTCACTAGCAAACACCGCCACCGACAAGTCAAATTTATTAGGGAAAATGTTTGCGGATAACTCGGCCCTTGATGACCAAGGTGCTGTCCCGCCGTCGGTTTCTCACTGCAGATTCTTTATGAAAAAGCTGAGGATCCGGCATCGGGATGTACTCCACGTCTTACGAGGGCTACAAGTTAATAAAGCTAGTGGGCCTGACGGAGTACCTGCACTGGTATTGCAGAAATCACTCCAATTTTGACAAAGCTTTTTAAAATGTCCCTGAAATATGGAACTGTGCCCTCTGGTTGGAAAAAAGCGGTCATTCATCTTATTCCCAAAAAAGGTGACCGCTCCAATCCGGCCAACTACCGCCCCATAGCGATCACATTGATTATATCCAAGGTGATGGAACGTGTGATCAACGACAAACTGCTCACATACCTCGAGGAGAACAAAATAATTAACGACCGTCAATACGAATTTCGGCGGAACCGGTCCTGGCGGTGATCTTCTCGCGTATGTGACGCATGTTTGGGGGCGGTGCTTGGAATATTTCGGTGAGACTCAAACGGTTGCACTGAACATTTCTAAAGCCTTTGACCGGGTTTGGCACCGAGGACTTGTCAACAAACTGCCATCTTACGGACTTCCCGCATCCTTGTGTACGTGGATTGCCGATTTTTTGAGGGAGAGGTCGATTCAGACGGTTGTTGACGGTATCACCTCTTCCTCTCATTTAATAAATGCTGGCGTCACCCAAGGATCGGTTCTGTCTCCAACATTGTTTTTGTTGCACATCAACGACCTTTTGTCATGTGCACCAATACACTGTTACGCGGATGAAAGTACAGTTCATGATGGTTTTTTGTTTGACAAGCCCCCAAAGGGCACAAAAACAAAAACAGCTCGGAGGGCTTTGAAGCAGAGAATGGACGAGTACCTTGAGAGAATCTCCTCTTGGGGTAAGAATAATCTCGTCGAATTTAATGTTTCAAAGACCCAATCATATCTGATTACGACTAAAAGGGATCCAAATGATAATTTAGTCTCCTTTAACGGAAGTAATCTTCCCAACAAACCTTCCATTGAGATGCTTGGTGTTACCTTAAGTGACCAGTTAAGGCACCGGGGCTCCATCGAAGCCAGAGTAAAGTTAGCCTCTCAGAAGTTGGGCGTATTGTTCAGGGCCCGCAGACACTTCAATAGTACACAACTGCTGACCTTGTACAAATCGCAAGTGTTGAATTTTTGTTGAATTTGGCAGCCACCTCTGGTCTGGAGCCCCTAAATACCTGAAAAAAACCCTTGACTCTGTGCATAAACGGGCGGCCCGTTTGATAGATTCTCCTATCTTTACAAACGGATTGCAAACTTTGGAGCACAGACGTCAGGTGTGAATGCTGTCCTTGTTCTACAGGTATTTCAATGGAAGATGTTCCGAGGAACTTGCGTCATTGATCCCTTTGGCACCGGTGCATAGTCGGGAAACTCGCCAAACGCATGCCCAACATTTGTACACGGTTGACATTCAATACATGAGAACGGGTCGCTTTTACGACTCGTTCTTATGTTCAACAGCTCGGCTATGGAACGATTTTCCGGCCTCTGTGTTTCCTCCCTCCTTCAACATGGGCCTCTTCAAGACTCAAGTTCACTCCTTCCTTTCCTCAAAAAAACCTTCCACACAGCATCCCCAAAGATGACATAGGCCCTGAGGGAAATTGTTTTCCTCAAGGCCTCCTGTGTGGAGAGTTGTTGTAAAATATATATAAATATATACTTGTATAGAGAAGCGGAGTGTACATCAATAAAAAAAACATTTATTACAGAAAGAAAAAAGTTGTTATAATATATGTAGTAGGTACATGGAACCGAAGAAAAAGAGTCATATAAGTACAAAGACCCAGCTTAGCTTAATATGAAAATGTAACCATAATTTTAGCTTTTGTTCCGTTACTACGTCGTTTAATAATACATCAATACGAGTACATAGCACAAATTCTATTAGTGATATTGAATACAAATATTTCAGTTTTTAGTTATGACTTCAATAACTTTTGTGTGTGACTCAATAATTATTTTTACTGTTTTATTATTATCGTATAACGTTGTGTATTTTTGGGGTAATTTTTATTTCTACTTTAGTTTGTATCTATTTTTTCATATTTATTTCTGACTATTTTATTCGCGAAAACAATATTTTTTTATTTCTTTCTAAATTATGTAAATTGCTATCAATCATGTAAAGATAATATTTTGCCCCTAATTGAGTTTTAATTATTAGTCATCGGGATGGCCACATAGCAGACTATAAAAATAAAATTCTAAATGGAATGTTCAGTGTACTTGTGGCACTTCCATTCGTGAAATTTTGTGAGGCTAAAGGAAGTAAATAATGTGTGGAGAAGAGGTACGATGGTTGTGACCTGGTTATTCAGATCTGGTCACTAAATATAGTGAAGTCATTTCAAGCAAGGTTTCAAATCTGAATGGTGGTCTCTAACGGTACGATACTAAAGTACGTATATTTTCTTATCAACATGCAACCATTGAAAGATCGTATAGCTTATAAAAATAATTACTCTATTTATAACGTTGTTATTAGAACAATGATTGTCACTTTTATATATTTTTTTATAATACTTGTTGTTACCCGTAAAACATAACAGGGTGTAACTTGACTTTCCCAGAAAAAATATTAATTGCTTTAATCCGCCTATTTTAACTATAGAATAATTTCTAGTAAAATAATTATAGGTGGCCACTTTATTTTAAAAGCATAGATTTAAATAGATCCTACTTTTTAAGGTATTTATAATTAAGTTAAATTAGAAGTGCTCGTTTAACTCATTCATTTTTTTTGTTTTAGGTGATCCGCTCTTTTTTTGCCGAATTCGTAATCCCAAAGGTAAGGACTATTTAATTTCAGTTTAAAGTGATAACTTGAAAATAATATAAATAATCTTTAAAAAATCTGGCTATTCAAATTAGGTCACTAAACAAAGCTAAAGTCATTTTATCCATCGTTTCTATAGCAAATGTTAGACTTTGGCCCGAAACCATTCGTATTTTTAATCTTAATAGAGATATAAAGAAACTTTATTCCATTATGAAAACATTTTTGGTATCTAGGTCACGTTAAAAACATCGTTCTCCATTTAAATTTCTGATTTTCCCGTAATTGGCGATATACCTCAACACGGATATCTTTTCAAGCGGTTAACAGAGGTACTAACGAACAAATGTATTTTTGTTTCTACAAAATCTACAATAGCAACATCACCAAATTTACACTCAACACTGACTAGAACACTCCTGTGGGGTGAAAATCTATTAAAATAATGAAGGAAGACTGCAAAGTTATCAAAAAAATTATATATTTAAAGCTACCATACGTTATGAAGTCACGCCCTACAAAATAATATGAAATTTCGTTAAATAACTTGTGCATGTTTGATGATTCCACTACGTAATTATTATCTGCTACTAATATTTCAATATTTAAACATCGTCACGTATGTTTGTATTGTGGTTCACAGCATTCTAAAGTTTACAAGATAAAGTTTCGTCTTCTTTCAACATAATCTATGATTTTTTTAAAATAAAATTACGCGATTATGTACGATTGATACGGTGGCGTGAGCAAAAATATTTTCACCGCAAAAAATGCAAAATTGACGAACGTTGTTTTTCTTCGATGAAGCCATCGATCTCACGCCTCAAAGCTTCTCACGTTTACGTTATTCGTATTTCACCTAAATTTTATTAAAATATGTGGAGAAACTGGGTGATAGTTTTCGAGAAACCCTTATATTTTATGCTCGAATTTTATGCCGGAATATGCATATAAAAAAAAAATCTCTCGATGTATGGTGAGATAGTAAAAGTTTAGTGCTGGGAGGGATTATATGTTGCGCATATAAACGTTATGAAATACGCACTACGTGAAAGGGCGAGAACGTACTTCAACCTTCTACGTAGGGTTTATGCTCGTGCAGTGTTCCCGCAGAGCCAAAGGGCGAGAAGCCCTACGAAACGTGTTTGGAGGCTGCTCGTTTTAAGACACTGTGGCGTTTAGAGCCTTATTAGATTGAAGCAATACTCAGATTGTAAACAACTTTATTTTTTTGCGGTTACCGCATTTTTGTGGAACCAAATATTTTATAGCTGTCAAATTTAGATCCAAAGCACTTTATATCATCCAGCATATCATATTGAAAATAACGTTTTCATTTAATAATATATTATGCATTAAAGCACTGTCATCTTGTCTGGGTATTTATGTTTTTTTTAGTTTTATGTGTTTGATGAACCTTATGAAAATGGTAAGACAGCTGATAAATAAAGAACATACAACACATTTTACAAAAAACGCCTTCGAAATAAAATGCTTGAATTTCTTCTGTAGAATTTTTCTTTCTCAACAATATAAGTTCTAATAGTATAACACAAAATTTCAAAAAAAATCTAGAAATCTTTTTCGATTAATTGATGAGCTCTACCTGTCAGCTTAAAGGAATAGAAAGTGAAAGAAAATTTTGCCATGAAATATCATCGCCAACATTAGAAGAAAGAATTAATACATTGTCATAAAAAAGGTTGTTTGAATTTATTTTTTTCTTAACTTCATGTTTATTTATAAAATTGTACATACGAGTACATTGTTCTCCACGCTAGGAGTTCACCTGTGATGTAGAGGACATCATAGAACTATATGATAAAACAATTTAAAATTAAAAATATAAAAGAAATAAAAGTAAGATAAAGCCACTTTAACACAAAAAAAAAATCTTACAAATTAATAAATTACCTAAGTAGCACTATTATTCTGAATGTACATAATTATAAATTAGGAGGATTTTAACCAGTTCCAAATATGTTAATTGTATTGTGCTAGTTTTGATTTGTGTAGGAAGAGAATTATAAAGCTTAATAGCCTGGTATCTGTAATGCTTTTGTCCAAAAGATGTGTATGTTTTAGGTATTTGTAGTTGATGTGCCTTGGTCTAGTGTTGCGAGTATTTTGTGAGGTGACAAACGTATTTATATTTTTGTAAAGGAAAATTAGTTTTTGTATGGTAAGCGGTGGATTTTTTTGGAATATGATCGAGGTCGGTGTTTGTATTAGTACTTTAAGTATTACTTTTATTAGGGTTTTCTGGGCTTTTTACAGTGTTTTGATAAAAACTTTATTTGCACAGCCCCAAGCAATAATGCCGTGTTCCATAATGGATTGTGCTAGTGCAAGGTATATGTTTTTAATTTCGTAGATGCTTAGAATATTTACTATGCTTTTGAAAAAGTAGATTGATTAGTTGTCCTATTACCAAATTTATATGTCTATTCCATTTATATATTGGTCAAAGTGTACGCCGAGATATTTAATACACCCTCCATTAATGCGATGAGACTTGTGCAAATATGCGAAGTATACGCAAACTCACATAACTTGTTGTATAACCCTAAAAAGTCCATAATCGTCGCATTCAAACACAATAAGGAGCCACAAAATATTTCACCAATCTGGCTAGAAAGTAACAAACTGCTTGTGGCCTCACAGGTTAAATACCTTAAATACCATCTGTACAGAAGATTAGAGCTATAAATATACAGACCGGAATGCTCTCAAGGCGGTTGTACCACTGTGGTGACGATGTCAGGAAACTGCTTTTTAAGACGTACTGCACTGCCCTATATACATCTGAGCTGTGGACACAATACCCAACAGCGCAATGGAACAAGTTGAGGATTTGCTACAACAATGCCTATAGGCAACTACTGCAACTTTCAAGATTCTGCAGTGCCTCTACAATGTCCACCGAAGGGAGGGTGCACTCATTCCCCGCCTTACTTCGCCACCGACTAGCCAGCTTCTAGGGCAGGACACGGAATTCAACCAACGTCATTGTCGCGGCTGCAGCTGAGTAGCTCAGCTCTCCTCTCAACGAGCGATGGATGCAGATGATGCGGAGACCACCTTGAAGCACGCTCGATTAAAATGACATTCACTACTAAGAGGAACAATTTATTCAGCTAGCGTTTGGATGGATCGAATTTAAATCCCATAGCAGGATCCGTAACCTTTTCAGCACGTGGAAAGTATGATATTGGCCCCATCAATCTTAATGCTGCCAGGATGGACTCCCTCTTGGTGGCGTTTTGCAGAAATGAGACCTAATATCCTCTATTATTGTATCAATTTCATTTTTTTTTTTTTCTTATGAATTTATGTTTATCTTTCTTTATTAATATTATTGTGTGTATTACAACTTTTATTATTTTTATTATTATTACTATGTATTATTATCAATCATGGAAGGTATTGCATTGCACTACTTCTGCATACCTTCTGAAATAAGACTTTATTATTATAATGGTTTCTGTGTGTGTTATTTGGGGATATTTGCATAGGGAGTGTGTTAGGTGAGAGTTATGTATTTTTAGGTTAATGCATTGGGAGTTTTTTTTTGTTGTTTTTTTTTTTGTTTTTTGATTTATAAAAAGTATCTTGAAGAAGTTGTTCTGTTGACGAAGCTAGTTAAAGATCAGACAGTTTCAATTATTTTTGTAAAATGTATAATAGCTATGGACCTACTTTATCGTTTGTCTGAATTTTTGCACATTATTTTTCAATTATATAATTTTCATCAACAATTTTAATCTTCAACAGTTCACACGCACATGTGTATTTACAAAGAAAATTATTTATAGTTAGTGTGGGATTGTGAAATATCATTATTTTTTTATTGAAAGGAAGAATTCAGGTTGACGTGAGAGCCTGCTTTTCCGTTTCAAAGTTCCTCGAAGAAGTTGCGGTACTTCCCTTGGATTACGAATTCGGGCTGCGTTCAGTGTGGTATCGTTTCGCGAGCTTTTGTGTCCCGCGCCGTCGCGAGTTGTACGACGCGTTGTACAACTCGATACTGCCTAGCGCCTGGCGCCTAAGCGAGGTGAATATTTACTCGATAAATGTACGCAGAATTTTACGATTCACCCCCCGAGATAACGACGTATTTTAAATTCCGTACAGGGACTTTGGTATTTCTATGTAAAATGTGATGTAAAGACTGTAAAAAAATATACTCTATGCTTCTTCGATTCTCGGTAGTATGAAAAAAGATTTTCTCGAATCTAAGACTTGCAGATCTAAAATATTTTCAAACTTTTTTATTTTTCCAATTCGATTATGCTTCAAATAGGCAATTATTTTTTTTATGGTCATTAATTAGTTACTTTTATTTTATGTATTCTTATTTAGTATTTTTTCGCTTTATTGTTAATTGTTGTACAAACCGTAAGTACACCCCACTATTGAATTTGGCAGCCACCTCTGGTCTGAAGCCCCCAAATTCCTGAAAAAAAAACCCTTGACTGTGCAAAAGCGGGCGGTCCGTTTGACAGATTCTTCTATCTTAGCAAATGGATTGCAATCTTTGGAGAACAGAAGTCAGGTAGGAATGCAGTCTTTGTTCTACAGGTATTTCAATTGAAGATGCTCCAAGAACTTGCGTCATTGATCCCTTCGGCACCGGTTCTTAATCGGGAAACTCGCCAAATGCGCACTTAACATTTGTACACGGTTGACATTCAATACGGACAGGTCGCTTTTACGACTCGTTCTTATGTTCAACAGCTCGGCTTTAGAACGATTTTCGGGAAATTATTTCCCTCAAGGCCTCCTGAGTTTTTGTAAAAATTTAAATAATAATTACAGAATGTATTACAATGCACTTACTACCTTTGCATTCCTTCTAGAATAAAATATTATTATTTTTATTAAGTGTAGATTTTATAAGCTTGTGAATGATACAAATGATGTCTACTATATAATATATCAACTAAAAATCTAGTGGATTTGGACTACTTTTTGAGGTTTTGTTCAATTTTATTGTAATTTCATGTTTTATGGCAATTTCCGGACACGCATGAGGCAAAGAAACACGAACATATGATTACATACTATCAAAATTTTAATAAAATGTCCAAATTTAAGTAAATATATATATATATATATATATATATATATATATATATATATATTTAGTTTTCGTGGAACCAACTAATTTTATTTGAATGAAAACTTCTGTTATTGAAACGTGTCAATGCGGTGGTGGATTTCTTAACAAAGTTATTATTTTCTAACTATCTTATAACATACATTGTCTTGTTAGGCTAGTAATACACAAGTTCAAGACACAATTAAAATACTTGTCTCCCGGGCTACCGGCAGTGCCAACTATAACCAATAATTTAGCAAAACATATTTTTTCCCACAAATCTTCATTCTAGTAAACACACAAATTTTGTTAAAATATAAGCTTCTTGTAGCAAAATCGTATTTCAGTACATAAAAAATCTAATTTATGATAAGTGTTTAGTATAAACATAAAAAGGCAGTTCTCTTCCGTGACTCTTACCGTGTAGGATCGGGAAACCTCGGTAAAATTGAGGATTACTATATTTAAAGGTGGATTTCAAAAGGGTTTTCAAGAACAAAAAGTTTGTATAAAATAATTTATAGTGATTAATTACAGAACAAATTTCTTGAGATTATTTTTTTATTTCTTTCCATAAAATTAAAATAATTAAATTTTGTCATTTAAAAAAACAATTTAGAACATGTGACGAAATTTCAATAGTCCTCTGATTGAAAAATATGTTCTCTATCAAAAGTTTACCAGTACTTATTTATTCAACCGTTTATTCCTTCCAAGCCCTAGTTTCATAAATACATATCCTTGCCAAAAATATATATACGAGTATGCTCCATAACCCGAAGGAGACTAGGTTCCACATAGTAAGCTTTCCTTATTGTGACTGAAGGTCAGAATATATTCTGGACCACAACTTCTTTGAATATTTTTTCAACGAATAATTTCTAAACTTCTTATTTGAATTTAATAAAAACCTAAATTGAACTTCCCACCAGTATCCCCGACCTGCTAGTGTCAACATTCCTCAAATTGACAGTTTTTAATTTTGTTAACTAAATTTATTCATAATATATTTAAAAATCCGCTTATAATATAAAAAATAAATAAATAGTAGAATGTATTTCTTAAACATGGCTAAGATCGCTTTTATAGGGTGAAAGCTAATCACTTTCTTTTTAAATAAAAAATAAACTTATTAGCAACAATATTTTCGATCAAATACAAAATTTATTAAAAAAACACTTGGAAAAAGAAAATATCCTGAACAAATTGATAAATGTTATTAATACAAGAAAAAATACTTTTTTGTGCCGGGAGTTCACGGATTAAAAAGGAAAATAAAAATGCACTTAATTCCTGGAAGAAGTAATACATTGCTATTTATTCGGACAAAGCAGGAGGTGCGAGGGGAAGCTTCAAACGAGATTGTTACAAATGGTTGCATCCAACAACGTGATAAATGGATTAGCTTCGAGAGATGTGCTAATACAGTCGGGTGTCAATTGTTAGTTTCTCAGCCGAAACACAGAATGCCCAAGTATTTAATTATTGCGAAGTAAACATTATCCATCATTGTACCTTTGTTAAACTTTGATCTTGTGATCCCTCAGATGTTTTGTTTCAGTCTGGAATTATTTATTTCCTAGCAAGTTGCGGGTTGCTAGTGTCAAGGAAAGACTCAGTCAGAGCATCTTTTACTACAAGTAGCTCTATCAGAATGGAATGTTAGCGATTACAGGATATATTTGTTTACGGATCCAGACATTATTCGACGAATATTTATTTTTTTAATATTTTTGACGCATATTATTACTTTATTTATTTTTTGTTCGATCGAATATTTAATTTTGTATATTTTCGTTTACCAATATTATAAAACTAATTACTTCTAATTGTAAGTTTGTTGGTTTAATATTTTATGGGATATGTAGCATTGCACCAACCTCCTCACATTTCGGAATAAAGAATATTATTATTGTCGTTTTAGTTATAAATATTCTAAAATAAATTTATAGAATCCTTAAAATAAAATACAACTTACTGGAAAAATAAATAAAATACGGTCAAAAGTACACCATTTAAAACATAAATAACGTTTGCAAAAAAAAATCAGTAATGTTATTTGTAAGAGAAAAAGTAACTAATTTCACATTATTAACGCAAGACGTTTTGTATGTAAATAATCTAAAGACAAAAATGAAAACATTATTACATATTTTTAAGCCAGTTTCTCATAACACTCTATTTTTATTTTTATTTTTTTGATTAAGTTTTGGAAAAATCTGGTATTTCCGGAAAAACATAATTGAGTTTTTTTAACAGCTTTCTCTTTTTACCAAGAAATCAATTAATTAATTGTTTAATCGCGAAAGTTTTCCAGATATCATACTTATGAATCCCATGCTAACTCAAATGATATCGCAATTAATTAAACCTGAAAACCTTCTTTAAATTTCTGCGATTTTTTTCCGAGTCTTGTTTGTCCTGGAAGAATTCCCAAGATTAAAAATAAATCTCTCCAGACTCCAAGAATATATTTACCCGAACAAGGATTCAAATTAAGTTTGTTAATTAAAACAGTAATTTAAAAAAAAATGAACGGTATGCTTTCAAAATCAAAGGGAATATAAACTAATTTGAATGATTATTTTTTTTCAATTTTGAACCTAATACAGTTATTATCTGAAGATCCGAATCAAACGATTTTAATATTTATTAAAATCGCTCGGTAATTTTAAGCTGTCTTTTTGATTTGCGCTGTGCAAAGCAAGAATTAATAATAATTTGATCAATCATTAATTTTATCAAAGGCTTAATTCAAGTAAACGTCTCTTTTCGAAAAAAAAACGTTTCAAAAATGTTGTTAGATTACTTAATTTTTCTGACGGAAGACGCTTCTTGGTCAGCTCCTAAAAACTTCTTTATACCTTTTATTGAAATGCGGCCGTTAATATCTTTCTTCTCCCTTTCTTAATTAACTTTGTTAAAAGTGTTCGTAAGCATGAACAGCGGTTTTTAGTCTCGGTTTTATAACAATTTTAGTCGAGGTCAAGAATTTTAAACTTTCAAAAGTATGTTCTCCAGTCGACTTTCATTTTACTTGGACTACTATTTCAACTCTCGCAATATTAAATTTTCAAGGTCTACAGTAATGCTCTTATCCTTAATGAGGTTTTATTATTAACGAATGAATGCATTTCATCACGCGTGGTGCACGTGCTAACTGCGCAATGAACACGTTGGTAAAAACAATACAAAATAATTAATTCCCGGGGGGTTATTTATAAAAAGAATTGTGTTGAGGAAAAATTAGGATTTAGACCACGACATTGTGTTCAATGAAAATCTCATAAATTACCTCAGGTGTTGTGCTTACTTGACGTTATTTTATTTATAGAAAGTCAAGGAGATGCTCTTGAACTTGTAACAAGTTCAGCGAATTATCATAATCAGCAAGAAACACAACACAGCGACAACCAGTTTTCACACACTCAATTCATACTATCAAACGGAATGGAAGCTTAGGTACTGAATTTACTACCACGACTGTCAAGATTGGAGGCCTTTAAAATATGATGCTTTGGAGAATGAGAAAATATCCTGGATGGAATACACTTTTGTGTGAAAATGTTATTTTGTATGCGGGAAACGAAACTTATTTTCGCATTACAGAAAATACTTGCTGGCTGTATTCTCAGATTGTTATTATGATAACGTATCAGCCAAATTGAAAACTTGGCTATTGATTAACGTTGAATAAATTATTTAGCTAGAATTGATTTGGTAGACAGCCCCTTTAACCTTCTCACGGTGTTTGGACAGCACTTCAAGAATACACAAGCATAGCGATCTATCAGAAATTATTAACAAATTCAGTATTCTTGCTATCCCTTAGTGACACAATGAATATTGTATAATATATATACGAGTATATAGCAGCATTTCAAACGATCTCATACTTCTATTGAAAATTAATAATATTTGAATTTCTTCCAATTTTAGGCTGCCATTTTTTGATAATATTCAAAGTTATTAATAATTTTTAATTGTAGAAAAATATCGTTTAATATGCTGCTTTTTAATGAGGTCTTGGTGGCTTAGTTGGCAGAGTATCATTTCCGGATGGAGTAGAGGTTACGAGTTTGAGTATCGGTCATGACCATTGTTATTTTTAGTTTCTGGCTTTTTTCTATTTCATATTCGTGTTTTAAATTATTAATATTATTAAAATGTCTATACATATTTCTTCAGAGAACTTAATATTCCCGAAACAGGACTATCTGTGTATAAGTTAGTATAATAGGGCCTTGAGCTCCTTAATTGAAAGTCTGAGAAATTTTTGCCGCTGATCCACTTTCGGCTTGCAATCATTATTAAACCTGGAGTAGAGGAATAATTACGTTTGCAACACAATTTTCCGTCTT
Source organism: Drusus annulatus (assembly GCA_022651775.1). NCBI lineage: Eukaryota > Metazoa > Arthropoda > Insecta > Trichoptera > Limnephilidae > Drusus > Drusus annulatus. The sequence continues at coordinate 486,802 of JAGWCC010000350.1, read as the reverse complement.
CTAAAAGTCGCAAGCCTCGAACCGTATATTGCTCCTCTGCAGAAAGGGCTTATAACTAGGGAATATAACGTGTATTTTCAATAATCAAAATTATGTCAGTGGATTAGAAATACCCTTTCCTTTAAACCGATTCTGCAAAAATATTTTTGATAGTAGCAAATTATTTTGTATCACATATAAATCACGCAGTTGTCTCATTTGTCATTACAGACTATTGAACTGTAAGCTTTTATGCAATTTTTACATGGCCAGATTTTGTTATTTTGATTTCCTGTAAATGTATTAAAGTACGTACCTACTGAGATCCCCGAGGCGTATGTGCAGTAAAACCATGTATGACCGTGTTCAAAATGTGGATATCCAGAAATAATGCAGGGTGGATGTAAGCGTTATAATTTTGTCAACTTTTTCTTCTTTTATTTTAGTCAATTGTACATTAAGTCAACAAAATAATAATTAATATACCATTTGATAATATTAGATATAACTGTTTTTTTTTGTATATTTTACTGGATATTAAATACTAATGGATTTTATGTGGTTCTTACAAACTATTTTTAATTTATTCATCAGTGTAATTTTTATCCATTAAATTTACTTAAGATGACCAGATCAATCAATGTTTTAGAGGCATTACTAATTCGTGTAAAATCCTTAACTAGTTATTTCATCTTTGCAGCTTAAATTACAGATTTGAACTTATTGTGTAGATGTCTGTTCTTGCTTTATTACTTATATTAAAGCTCCAATTATAATCTTGAAATTTTCATCTTGTAATTTTTCCGCGCACCATCTTTGAAAATAATATATTAAACAATCCCACTTACTTGCGTTTGACGATTTGCAAATAACAGTATATACACCTTTCTTGCTTCCCAATGTATTGGTAATGGTAAAGATCCAATGAATAGATAATATAATAATAATAAATTTGTGTCGAGCAGGTTATTTGATATTACTCCATATGAAACATTATTACTTAAGATAATCTTCACTCCTTTTTTTGTTTTTTTTTTTTTTTAATTTATTTAAGAAGAAAACACAGATACAGAAAGTAATTCTTAGTATGTATATATATATATATATATATATATATATATATATATATATATATATATATATATATATATATAAAAAACAGATTTACTTTGTTTATAACCACTTTTATTATTCAATTTTGTGTCGACCGGTTTTGGAAGCATCCTTTCATCATCAGGACAATATTAAATTTTTAATATTGTCCTGATGATGGAAGGGTGCTAATAAAAGTGGTTATAAACGAAGGTAATCTGTTTTATTTATAAATATGGCAATACACAAAGTAAATGCTTTTTACGAATAAGTAAAAAAATATATTAAAGATTGGGTTATACAGAAAAAATAAAAAATTGTCTAAACAGAGAAGCAGCAAATTAATAACCTTTAAAAATATTTTCTGAAAAATTTAACGGAGGAAAAAAAATAAAAATACTACTGTATGTCTACTATTTAAGTCGCAGTGGATGGTATTATAAGGTTCAAATTTAATTTCACTGTTTTGAATATCTTCAGTCACATAGGTTTCGCTCAACATCATCATAAAAGGTTTCTTCTTAATCTTCTAAAAATATTATTACCCCTTCATAATTTGCTATGATGCTCTTTATGTTAAAGTATATAATTTCGTTATTTTCATAACTTAAAATAAATTAAAAAACAGATTATTTTTGCTTGCAGTTTTTTTTATAAAAGCGCATTTTTTACTCACAACAGAGTGATTACTAATTAGTTTGAATCCCAATATATTATTTGCCATTATTCAATTGATGCACTGCATGTTCTCAACTCTCGTGCAATCTTTTGCAACATGCTGTTACGCACATTTGGGGTAAGTGTTTGTGTTACCACAATCTTAAAGTTAAATCCGTTGCATTTAAAACATCGAATGATAATTAAATTATCAATACACGGCATTTGTTCCAACCAATATTTATTTTCTTTTCCTTTAACATTCTGTGGTACGTCTTTTTGACGACGTCAGGATATATGATGTAATTAGTTTAATGTTTTTCCTCATTTATATACGTAACTTTTATTTTTGAGTTTTGTTAAAAAATTAACTCATTTTGATTTTTATTATCCTTTCTTTATCTTCAAAAAAAACTTACTTTTACTTTTCAGTAAAACCGATAACTTTGACTGGCGGTTTTTTTATGTGTAATTTTGACATCTTATTTATCTCCCAGTTTGGCAATCACCTTATAATAAATTTTCTTAATATGGGTGGAATATTGGAATTCCATTATTACCCCTCTGACCTTAAAGTGTCTCATTCCAGTAACTCCAAAGTTTAATGGATCAATATTACATTTAATTTCATTTTTTGTTTCAAAATTTTATTGATCGTATTTTTTTTTTACCTTCTCCTCATAAGTTTCCGCTTCTTTTATTATATTAATTTTTTTTAAATTTTTTTACTATCCATGTGTATGAGAGCGATTGATTTTCTCGCATTATTTTTTTTTTACTTCATTAAAATTTTGAGTAATTTTTTTTTTTGCTAGCGGCCGCAATATTTTTAGTTCGCCCTTCATTTCGTTATTTTCAACCTCGAAATTGGCTATAATTTTAAGTAATTCCTTCATTCCTTCCTTCGTTTTTTTCTTTTTGGCTCGTGATTATTTTTCCTGTTCATTCTAAAAGTGTTGTATTCGTAGTATTAGTAATTATTCAAAAATAGGATTAAGAAAGGAACACTTAGATGATTTTGGAATGTTGAGCAAATTTACAAAGAAAATAATGTGAGAAGATGTAAAAATTTATGGTAGAAGAGGTCGGAGATGCCCGAAGAAGACAAGGTAAGTGAATCAAATACTTAAGTCGGGCCATATCGAGAGTTAAAATAACAGAAGAATATGTATGATACGATGTTTGAATGTGAATGAAACAAGAAATGTGTGTCAAGACAAAGTTGTATGGTGGTTCATCGTATCTTACTACCCCTGCGCGGAAACGCAGTAGTGGTAAGTTACTTAGTTAGTACCTACATTTAAATACGGGGTAAATTTTATATCTTGTAATGATGTTAATTGGCCGCCATTTTGGTTTGGTATGTGTTTATCCATTATTATTTCGTAGTCGTAAAGAACAGTCAATTATGATTTGTTTTGGAAATAGCTATAATGACATGTTATGATTGGTGATAAAACAAATACCTTTTGAAAAATTGATAATCTTTTGTGAAAATTCCGTGAAAATTTTTGAAACTCTGTTTATAGTTACGGATAAGCCCAAGGCTAGACGGGGCTTGCAGTGGGCGTAAGCAGCAAAACACTGTACTATATCTGTAATAAGGTACTTAATTTCATAATAAATGTTGAAAAACATATAAACTATTCATGTCAAAAACTTGTAACATAAGATGTATTATTGAATAAATATTCAAAAAACAAAAAGTGTTAATTGTTAACATAAATTCAAGGTCAAGGCAATCAATAACTCTAACAACAACAACAATGAAAATTGTAAACGAATCAGATATTCGAGTTAGGCTAGCGCCCCTCCCCCCCACAACGTGTCGCAAGTCGCCAGGGTTACATTATCTTTATGATCAGTTAGTAGATCGGGCATCGCGGGTTAAATTGTCTGCTAACTAAGTCCTCCATCATTGTACAACCAACATTTTCCGTTGTTAATGATGGTATTTAAAGGTTTTCAAATTTTCTCAGGTTATTCGTTACCTTGGAATGTTTGTCCTTCTTTTAAACAAAAAAGTCAAAGTTAATCCTTAAAGTAAACTCTTTCAAATATCAAAGTCCAGATTTTACGAGTAATTTATTAAAGTGACTTGCCATCACGTTAACTTCGTCTATCATAAATATCATATTTAATAGCCAGGTATCTATTTTCAGCAATATTAATTTTCAAAGCAGATATTATTAAATTATAACGATAAGCATTTAAAATAGGCATAAAATTACTTACAATTTAATGACGGAAAACGTATTTGAAACTTTTAACTGTTTTGTATTGACCACATTATTGAAAATACCGGTATTATGTATAATTGCAAGTGTCTATCGGAATTAGTTAATAACCGTTTATTAAAAATACCACCGCTAGGTCATTTTTCTTCCACGCAATATGTTGTTTTCAAGTTTCGTGTCTAGGTGTATCGCATAATATTATATCATGTATACTGCTGTACGCGTACCATCGTAGCTGTACGGTTAATATCATCAATCGAATATGCTGTAATAACACACACTCTGATATAATTCGTAAGCCTTTGTGCTGACTTCCCAATCTTTTGCCCAGATAGCGAAGTATCGTCTAATATTTGTTGAGTACGTAAAGAAAATATCCGACTTATTGCGATAGCGCCATTTTTCAAAAATACGAAAAAGATTAAAACTTTCGCAAATATATTCTGAAAGATGAAAATCGATCCTCAATCAAAATCCCGAAAAATATTGAATGGTAAAATAAGCAACAAAGAAGGATAACTTTAATATGCTTACGAAGCTCATGGAATACATTTGTACGATAAAGACATTGTATCGTCACGTCAAAAATTGTGAAGTCACGCAATTGCCATCCCCCGCGCTCGCACCACTGCCACGCGTCACGGGCCACGCGCCACGTGACTTCTGTAGGCACCGTAGCTCCGTAGCACTGAAGAGATAAAACTCAAAGAAATTAGTTGTGGGCGTGGCTGATGGCCTTGGTTAGCTCTATTCTATCTTACTTTAGGTGAAATCGATTACGCTTTCAAACATATCAAAATTCTTACTTAAGCCTCAGCACTCTAAAATGGCACAAAACGTCACGCTGTAACATTATAATACAAGCAAAACTAAAAATGTTTTATCTGTAAATTTCGATAAGTAAATCTGTTTTTCTTCCTTGTTGTAATTTATAAATTCTTTGAACAAAATCGTCAGTAAAAGGTGCAGTTCGAAAACCAGCGAAGGCATTTTTGAACATTTTTATCTTAAATTCCAGTATTCATTACATTAAAAAAATTAAAAGGTTGCTGAATAAGAATTTTATTTATTGGAAATCTTGGACATTTTTCTAATTACTTGTATGGAATCAACAGATAAATCATGACTAGTATAGATTGCAATAGAAAGCCAAAAAGTTTGTATTTTGGATGCCAGCCTTTAAACAGATGATCAATTTAATGACTTAGGTGTTGAAAGGTCGTATGTAAATTGACAACATCAGTTTTCCTTAAAATTGGCTTAGATCATACTTCTAGGTATTTTCTTTTCAGTGGCTGCAGCGCAAATACTGTAGCACTGTAGGGACAAATCTCCTGGCGTATGGAGTCTCACTTGCGATATTGAATGTCTTAATTAGATTATTAACGGGAGCATGTCTCACTTAAGACAGAGACGTTTTACGATTATGAACCTTCATATATTTAAGGTACAGGCACGCACTTTAACGCTTGTGTTTTATATAGGTGGCGTTCAAAAAGCCTCTGTAATTTTAGAGATAATTGCCTTCATTTTGCTTTCATTAATATGCTGAGAAGAGTCATATATCCATGGATTAGGGTCATCTCAGTTAAGAGGGTTGTAAAATATGTTATGGAAATATCAATTCTTAACTTACTAAGTAACCATCACGCCGTTTTTTCACAGGGGTAGGTAGACATAACGGACCGCTATTCAAATTTGTCTTAGCACGCACTCTTTGCTTTATTTGAATTCATGCATACTCTTTTGTTATTCTGACTCTTCGCACGGCCCGACTCAAGTATTTGATTCACTTGATCGTGGCATGTCTTTCTCGGGCGTACTCGTCTTCTTCTTTCATTCACTTTGATAACATATATTATTCTCACACTCCTTTCTTTGCTCATTTGCTCTACATGCCCAAACCATCTAAGCGTCCCTTTCTTGATCGTCTTCATTACACTTACATCAGCTTTGCATTCTTTCCGGATATCCACATTTCTAACACGGCCATACCTGGCTTTACCGCACATACGCTTCAAGGAACTCATTTCTACAGCATTCAGTCTACTTTCATCCTTCCTCTGCTAGTTTCATGCCTCACTGCTATACATCAAGGTTGGTATAAAACCTTCACTGTGGACTGCTAGCGTCGCTTCTTTGGACAATTCTTTATCTAGATGATTTTAAAAAATGTATCAAACTCACTTTATTACATTGAACGTAATTTCTAGTATGGGGAGACTTTGATCGTATTTTAATAAAAACAATAAACGGTGTACTGATCTCGTTATAATGATTTAAAAAAAAAAAAAAATGACGCATTTTCGGGCTATGATAATATTTGAATTTTTGTATATTTATGCTGTACACAATGGAAGACTAAGAGTAGAAGAGAGGTGAACCCGCGATATCTGGGTGAATACCACTTTGAACCACTCGACCTCTGTATCCAGAGTTGATTTAGTTCACAACGTTTCATCGTTCATCGTTTTATATTTGATATATTTACGACACGTCCCAGAGTACTTAATACTCCCAGTATCTTCCTGGTGAAAGAACACCATTCAGAATCAAAAAGTTGCTTGAAATGGCTTAAGCCATGTTCGGGGACCAGATCTGAATAGCCAGCTACTTCCCAACCATCTTATTCCCAATCTTCTTTCCCTATCCACCACCATTAGCCTCAAAACCTACCCCATTGGGAATGCATCGGTCTCACTGGCTCTAGACGTTCAGGAGTACTTGGGACTCTTGCGTGGTATTCACTTAATATATTTTTAAAGAACTTTATCAAAATCAATAATCAAGTGCAGATATTTTACATTCAGAAATTGTTAAGAAATTAAGATGACAAATGAACAACACCCCAAAAGAGGATCTAACGAAAAAATAAACTAAAAACTATTACTATTTCGTTGCTGGTCACCCCAAAGTCTACAAATGCCATTTTCTCGTCTCTTGACTGCACAAATATAGTTTATTTTAATTTCTTTTTTTTTTCATTCCATTTGATTAAAGGAGAGTTATTTTAGAATTTCCTTTGAATCCAGAATATACACTTTACTTCACGTGCTTTCATTCGATTATTGCGACAAACTGAAATAACATTGGGCGTATTCATTTAACAGCGACCATAGATACACTTTTCTTGCTATTCCTGCATTGCTCCGATTAACTTTTAAATCAACTAAATTTCGACTTTATCCCAGGAACAATCAGAAATTTAGTTTAGAGGTAGGCCATCTTTATTTTAATACTCCTACTTAACTGCTTTATGACCGTTTAAGTAATGCTTCTAAAAATTCAAATTATTAGAAACTCCGTTAGTGGAGGACCGAACGCTGTGAGCGCAGATAAAAAAAATGTCCAAAAAAGCGAGGCTAGCAGTCCACAATGGAGTGCTTATACAAACCCTGATGTATGGCAGTGAGGCACGAAACTGGCAGAGAAAGGATGAAAGTAGACTGAATGCTGTAGTAGTGAGATCCTTGAGGCGTATGTGCGCTTAAACCATGTATGATCTTGTTAAAAATGTGGATATCCGGAAGTAATGCAAGTCTTATGTAAGCGTCGTGAATAGAATTAAGCAAGGGACGCTTATATGGATTGGCATGTAAAGCAGATGAACAAATAAAGGAGTGCGAAAATAATATACGACTTGAAAGCGAATAGAAACAGACGTCGGGGACGCCTGAGCAAGACTTGGCACAATCAAGAGAATTACATGCTTGTCGAGAGTCAAAAAAAGAGAAGAGTTTGTATGAGACAATGCATGAATGTATAATTTTAAATTGTTTTATCGTGTAATTCGAGAAATGTCCTCCACATAACAGGTGAACTCCTAACGTGAAGGACAATGTATGTACAATATTTAAAAAAACATGAAGTTAAATAAATAAAAAAAATTAAGCAATGAGTATGTGCTTGTACAGAGTTGTATGATGGTATATTCTCTCTTCCTAACGGCGTGATGGTTAGTTAGAGAAAAATATTCACCAACATGAAATTTTTACGCTGGTGCTCTCATGTACGGAGTGTAACGCTCAACTTCAAAGAATTATGTTTGAGGATATTTGTCGTATAAAAGGTAGATGCCATTTTTTCTTTAAAATGTCAAATTTTTCTCTGAAAAACGACACAAAAAATGTCTATAACTAGTCGCCACCAGCTGGCACATAGGGTCCTTTACTGTCCAACATAATCGGAAAAGGGACGGTTCGTACCACGTGGTACGCAGTTTTGCTAATGTTTTGCCAGTGGTGAAATGTAAGTTTTAAGTTTTTTTTAAACACATTTATTATATTGTTAGCATAGTTAAATGACATTTTTCTTTTTCTTTCCGAATATCCTCAGGAATTACTCGTTAAAATATGTCTGAGACGGTCTATTACACCCTACATAAATAAAATAAGCAACGAAAAAAAAAGAAAGCATCAATTCTGACGGCCTCCATGGTCGAGTGGTAAGATGCTCGACTACGAGTCCAAAGGTTGCGGATTCAAACCCAGCGTTTTCAAATAACTTTTATATAAATAAAATATGCCACAACACATTTAATTAATATTAAAAAAATACAAATGATATTTCCGGCACGTCCCAGAGTTGTAGATACTACTAGTATCGCCCTGGTGAAAGGCCACCTTTCAGAATCGAAACTTTGCTTGATTGAAATGGCTTTATCCGTGTGTGACCAGATCTGAATAGCATGGTACTTCCCAAACTACCTGTTCCCAATCTCCTTCCCCTCCCCGCTACCTTCAGTCTCACAATAAACCCCAATTGGAAATGCCATAGTCCCACTGGCTCTAAACGGTTGGGATCAGTTAGGACTTTTGTGCAATATTCAATAAAATAAAATAATAATAAATAAAATAAAATAAAAATGAAGAATTTCGGAAAAGTACAGCTGGCTGAGGTAATAAATAAACGATTCATCGATCGAAAAAAAATTCCTCAATTTATTGCCTATAAAATAATTTTATGTGGGTAAGTGTTGAGTTTGATCAAATGATAAAATGTTCATGATTTTTTCATTATGGTACGTAAATTCGATTATTAATGGTCTAAAGTTATTAAGTGAAATTCAATTTAAGATAAAATCTCATATAATATTTCACGGTTCCCAAAAACGTCCATAAGTCGATGAAGTTTGTGTGATTCAATCTTCCAGAATACTCAAAATTATTCAAGAACAGTAATTTCCTACTAGCGCCGGCAGAGGCGTCAAGTAAGAACAGGTATAAATTGTCGGTATCACATTTTAGCGATAAACTCAATTTAAGTACGTAAAACTGTTACCGTCCGCGTAATAATTTTCAATTTAACTGTCGGAGAAAGTATTTGAAATCCCCTTACTTTTATTCCCTCCGTGAATAAAATATAAACTTAGCGCAGTAAATCTCTCCCAACGAATGCAGTATTTATCGCCTCGCTAGGAACTTCGATACAGCGGACTTAACGACACAATTCCTAAGGAGAAAAGAGTGCGAAATACATTGGTATAGGATTCACTACATTGGTTATTTATGATTTTATAGTTTAATTGATGAACTCAATGATGCATTTTTTTTCACTGAAACAATACAGTGTGTACCTATACTTTTTTTTTAATAAAGTGCATGGCGTAAAATATCCTCTCCACTAAAAATTCACCTACTTTTAAGAACTTAAATATTTATTTGAAGGCCCGTTGATAAGTGAAATAGTATTATCAACTAGATAAACTTATCAAAAAAAATCTCGGTGATTATAAAAATGTTTTTCAAGTCACCAGAACTTGAACCCGGATCTACCGCTTGACGGAGATCGTGTTCCCAATTAGACCATTCATTATCACCTTCTGGTCAATACTTTATTTTTTTTATACTGTTTTCAACAGTCCTCATTAAACGAAATATTTATTTTTTGAGGCTGACTAATTGTGTACAAAAAATATGGCATTTTCTACACAAAACATATTTATTCCACACTAATTGCTTGCCGACAAACGTTAAAAAACTTTATTCAAATGGATGATATTTATTTTTATAATCACCAGGTCGATCGTTTTGGTGTCATTTTTTGTTTTTAATTTATAAGTCTGTCATCTTTTTTATCAATGGCTGAATGTGTTCTTCTATAATATTACATAAATCCTAAACGTTTATTGTTTAAACTTGCGAACGGTAACTCTAACAGCCTATTTTGCATAGTTTACCTGTTTGGGTACCGGAAGTTCTATACTGAGCAAGTGTTATAGTTTGCTTCTAATATTTGTGTTAGAACAAATAATTTGAATGATTAATAATCAGGATTTATTTTAAAAAAAAAAAAGATTTTAGGTGGCTTGTTTTTGTCGTAAATCATATTACGTTCTGTCGCATATGTGTAAAACTTTTTTTTTATATTTTTTAGAAAAAGATGTACAGAAATGTTTTTTTCCATATTTTATTATTATATCTCTTAGAAACAACACTCTTTGAATCTTTCCAGTTTTTCTTCTTTTGAGAAATATTACGAGAAAAGTCCAAAATAAAGTGGCATTTTGTCAACTTCATCATTTTTAAAAGAGTTTTGTCCATCATAAAAAAGCAATTTCGGCTATCTTCTTTCTATCTTTTTTCCCGCTATCCAGCAGAAAATTTTGTATTATTTTTGTATAATTTTAAACAAGTTATATGGAACCGTCAAGAGCACTTGTGAGATCGATGTACTATTCAGGCGGCAGACTCAAGCTGGCAGCAGAAGTTGAATATCCATGTTATTTGCCTAATTGGCACTGACTACGGTGCATAGTTACTGCGGCCAGATACCATAAGTTTCGGTGGTCCACTAGAGGCGATTGAAGGCCGAACTAATCTGTGCATCGGTAATATTTCATCCAATCATGGAAATCTTTTTTTTTTCTGTATTAACGATGACACCCTGCAAATGGTAAATACATACAGTAGCTAATAGTTATATGTATAGATGTATTATATGTAAAAAAATAAACAATAACTTGATCAGAGCAGTAAACTGAAACTAAAAACAGTTTTAATATACTGCTCGGATAAATCTTTGGATAGTGCGAAACCGATAAGGTACAAAATTGAAATAATATTAAATAAAATAAAAACTAAATTTTTGTGTAAGGTCATACAATATATCAAACCACAAAGTGATTACTTTATACGAAAACATAAAAAGGTATATTTTAGAAAGAAAAGTGAAACTTTCAAAAGCTCAATACCTACATAACCTTTTAATTTATTGGACGAAGTGTAACGAAAATTAATTAGTCGCAAAAGATTCAAAAAGCCAAGTAACTATCAATTGAAATAAAATTTGCTTTATTTTTCTCCACTTACTGATAATCGGTAATAATGATGAAGTTAGACCATCACCTTTTTCCATTGCACTTCCTTTCTCTTTCTTCTAAGCTGCTGCAAGATCGTTATCCTGCCTTTCTTAAGCCTGTCGTGGAATAGTGTGTTTGCGTAATGGTGATATTATAACTCAACTTAAGCGTTCCAGAATCCTCAGATACTAAACTAAGCGCTGAGTAAAACGCGGATTATCGGCGCATAAAACGCCAGCTACGGGGCGGCCGGCGCTGAAGCTCCGTTAGCGCCAGCGCCAGCGCCGCGACGGCAGTGGGCCGTGGCGGGTGGGAGCGGGCGGGAGCGGTGATAAAACAAGATGGTATCTCGGCCCAGTCATAAAACACAGGCGTAATAGTAATTGGCCGTGAGCAGAGTCGTAAAGGGACGCGGCGCTGCCTGGGAGCAGTGTCGGGCACACGCATGGTGTCTGATCACCGGCAGCCTGACTGTGACTCGAGCACCGTTGGGGTATGTGACTCGAATTGCAGTGTAACCTCAATCACAGATGGGGTATGTGACTCAAATCGCAGTGTAACTTCGAGCACGCATGAGGTATGTGGCCCGGAGCGCAGTATCGGGGACACTCGCACGACTTCAGATCACTATCTGAGTGAGGACCTAGCATAGCCATAGCGAAAACCAAACATAATACAAATCGCCGATAAAATGTATCGACGTTTGTTTATCAATAACGCCAGTCGTCAACCTGACCCACTAACATATTGGTAATTTTATCGATGTCAGGAAAAAAATCGCCCAGCGATGGGAGCACTAGCACATTTTATTTGTATATTGTTGTATGTCCTTAATACCATCAAAGTAAAGTGAGTTCATTTTGCACACCTGAATATATTTTGTTTAGCATTTGTTGATTCTTTTTTGACCAATGGCTGAATTAATTATAACTGTAGAAATTCCATTATTTCTAGCTCAAATTTGTCTCCGTTCATTTAAATAAGCCCATAATTTTGAACGATTTGTATAAAAAAGCAGCTTTTATTCTATTAGAACTGTCAAACATCAATGCCAATTGCAGACATGCTAGCGACAGTGGGCTAATCACCGATTATCTTGATAAAAAACATTTATCGTGTCAATTTCAACATTTTTAAGATTGCCGTGCAAGACCTCTAACACTTTATTGTAAGCTAAACACAGAAGAGATATGTTACTATGGTAAAGAAAAGTATCAGATACCTTTAGTTACAGTTTTTACAAAAAATATAACTTTAAACTTTATACGATAAGTTTAATCACGTATATCTTAAAAAGCAATAAGATACCGTCCGATCATAAGGATAAAGTGACAATCTTTTGTGCATTTGTAAATGTATTTGAATATAAAATATTATCAATGTGTTCAAAATATCATCATATTTGTGTGGGAAATAAGGGTATACTTCAATTAATAGCAGTTACTTTTTTATTACAAAGTCTTGAAATATTAACATTTTAGAACTGACGCTTGCACCGTACGGATTGTTTCATATTTTTCAATTGTTTTGTAAGTTGCATTTTTACATTTTTTTTAATAATGAATACTACATAAGATTCTCAACTGTTCCCAACCATCTAAAGCCAGTTGGTCTATGGCATCCCAAACTGGGGTATGTTGTGAGGCTTAAGGTACTGAAGAGGGGGAAAATATGGAGATGAGAAAGGTTGGGCAGTACTTGGCTATTCAGATCTGGTCACCAAACTCAGCTAAAGCCATTTCAAGCAATGTTTTGATTCTGAATGGTGGTCTTTCACCAGGGCAATACTGTCTACCGCTCTGAAACGTGCCGCAAATACACTATTTATTATTTCATATGAATTAAATGTGAAATAACACATTTATTAAATATAATATATTTGCGCACGCCGGGATTTGAAACCGCGACCTCTGGATTTGTAGTCGAGCATCTCAACCACATGAACACAGTGGCCGTCAGTACAATATAATACACAAATGATATAAACACGCTATTAAGCTTTATAATTCTCTTTCTACACAAATCAAAACATCTACACTTGTACTATACAATAAACATGTTTGGAACTGGTTACAATCCTCTAACTAACTAACTAACTAACCATCACGCCGTTTCCCCGCAGGGGTAGGCAGAGAAGACGGACCGCCGTATAACTCTGTCTTGGCACACACTCCTTGCTTCATTTACATTCATACATCGTCTCATACATACTCTTCTGTTATTCTGACTCTTCACATGACCCGATTCAAGTTTTTGATTTACTTGATCGTGCCATGTCTTTCTCGGGCGTCCTCGACTTCCTCTTCCATTCACTTTCGCATCATATATTCTTTTCACACTCCTTTTTTCGTTCATTCGCTCTTCATGCCCAAACCATCTAAGCGTCCCTTTCTTGGTCCTATTCATTACGTTCACATCAGCCTTGCATTCTTTCCGGATATCCACATTTTTAATACGATCATACATGGTTTTATCGCACATACGTCTCAAAGATCTCATTTCCACAGCGTTCAGTCTACTTTCATCTTTCCTCTGCCAGTTCCATGCCTCACTGCCATACATCAGGGTTGGTATAAGTACTCCATTGTGGACTGCTAGCTTCGCTTCTTTGGACAATTTCTTATTTGCGCCAACAGCGTTCATCCTCCTAATTTATAATTAAACACATTAATAATAATAGTGCTACTTGCTAATTTTATTTATTTGTATTTTTTTTTGTTTTAAAGTGGCTTTATTTTGTTTTTTATTATATTTTCTTTCATATTTAAATTTTTTTTATCATATATTTCGAAAAATGTCCTCCACATCACAGGTGAACTCCTAGCGTGGAGGACAATTCATATAAAATATTGTAAATAAACATGTTAAGCAACTAAATAAAAAAAAAATAAAAATAATTAAAAAAAAAAACTATTAGTTGGTGTGTAATGTCTCAAAACAAAAACGAAACGCGTGTACATCACGTGATGTAAGGCAGTTTTTTTCCGATTTATCAGCATCCATCTGAATAATACACACCCTTCGAAAGTAAGCCCAAAAGACTTTAAAAGGAACAAGGGAAAAACGTTATAAAGAATATTAACAGTTTTTGCAGACAAGAACGAGACTTCACGAAATATATGAAAAGTGACGCAGCATTTTTTTTCTCGCAACATACAAGCTTTCTCAAATTTGCTGAGCGAGAAATTTGACAGAAAGCTGCAATTTATTGAGTGTTTTAGATTTAATGAAATTCCAGGTCACCCCAACTCCCGCTGTCTGAAAGCGGTACAACTTTTATGGCAATGTTGAAAATAAAACTTTTGTGGCTAGATTTCAATTCCTTTCAATTTATTTATGAAGAATAATTATAAATGATGATATTTTACATCTGACAGTCGAGTGAGTGTCCTTCGGTTATTTTTGAATTCTAAGGTATTCTGAATTATTTATATGAAATGTTTATACAGATGCTGCCATCTTCGTGGAAGCGGATAACTCCGCGTACTTAGAGTGCTTAGGTGACGAATCTAACATCAGAAAAGATCGATTTATTTTAAAAATTATCCTTAATTTTTGGATTCAGTCAGATAAAAGAGCTTTTGCGTGTATATAATTATAGACATACATATTTTTTTATAGGTGAATGCTACATAAGAGTATCAACTGCTCCCAACCGTTAGGAGCCAGTAGAACTGTAACATCCCCAATTAGGGTATGTTTTGAGGCTTAAGGTAGTAGGGAGGGGAAAGAGATATGAATGTTAAAAGTTGGAAAGTACTTGGTTATTCAGATCTGATCACCAAACACGGTTAAAGCTATTTCAAGTTACGTTTCGATTCTGCATATTGGTCTTTTACCAGAGCGATCCTCACCACTGTGGAACGCACTATATATTATTTTATATTAATTAGTGAACGCCAGGATTTTAACCCGCGACCTTCAGATTCGCAGCCAAGCGTCTTAACCATACGACCACGGAGGCCGTCAAAATATGCACATCTCTCTATGGTTATTTCTTGAATCCCAGTCTTACAATAGGGAGAGACCACTAATCTGAATTTAAACATTGCATGAAATAGCTTTAACTATGTTCAGTGACCAGATCTGATCAGCTAGCTATTTTTAAACTTGTCCCACCCGAATTTGGTTCTTTTCATTCTTATACACCCCACAATAATCCTCATATATTATTTTTATTTTATTTTACATATCATATACACGTATATGGGTGGTAGTGCTGTGCCTATCTCGCTAGGAATTCCTTTATTGGAAGTCATATTTTTTTCATCTGCGGGTAGTAAAAACTCTTGTGGTTTTGAATATACCTTGAGTTTTTTTAAAATAGGAAGGTAAAATAAAAATAGCATACACATGCACACGATTAAGCATTATTTATTAAAAATGCATTTGCGACGAATAAATATAAAGGTAACTGTTAAGTATAATGTGTACGACGTATTATGTCTGCACAGTGAGAGTACATAAATGTCGTACGGAAGAGAGTAAGACTCCAGGGGGTAAGTCGCTCTCCCAATTTTGTGTATTCTGAGGCTAAAAAATGAAAAGGTTATTGCTGGTATATTAAGATAATGTTACTAGATCAAGTTTAGGAAATAAAAACATTATATTCTGGGAAAAAGCCTTTCGGCATAAAAAACCCAATTTATTAATATAAGTACAAAGAAAAATGAAACGTGAGGTACAATCCAAAACAAAATGTGTTGTGTGTGGGTGTGTGTGTAAATAATATAGTGCGAGCAAAGTATACTCGGCTTCCGGGATATTGATAGTCCTCGGCTTCCGGGATATTGATAGTTCTCGGCTTCGGGGATATTGATAGTCCCCACGCGGGTCAGTTGGCCAAGCCGCCCGCGCTCCTCGTCGCTACGAGTAATGTTTCTTGAGCTCGTAGCCACGAGCAAGAAATGTATGGTGTGGTGTGCACGTAGCGTGCCAGCTGGTCAGAGTCGATTCCGCGTTTACCACCTATGGTGAAATAGCAAATTCAAGAAGATGGCGTTGTATGTGCGCGGCTGAAAAGGCGCCTTATATTACGTTATATTCCCACTCGATTATATTACGTTAAAGACGACTTGCGAATTAAAACCAAACAAATTGTGATATCACGTTTATGAATTTATCCATATAATGCGTGATGCGGCGTAATGAAATATCCTTCAGCCGAAGCGTCTGAAACGTAGGGGAGTCGCAGAAAGAGTGACGACACGACACTAGATATTATGCAATATAGAAACGCTGCGGAGTAATTAAATGTAGCTCCCAAACAGTAGGGCCATTGGAAAAGAAGTATCACGTTAAATTAAATAGTTAGCAAACTAATACGGTTCAAAAGGAATGACAAAATGAAACAAAATATTATGCAATACAGAACCGCTGCGGCGTAATGAAATGTAGATCAGCTGGAGACGTCTGGCCAGTAAGCCCGTCAGATGGTAAGTGATGACACGACGCGCATAAGGTCGTGCGAATGCCCAGGCTGCCGAATTGGCACCCCTGGCTTATCTGACTCAGGTACACAAACCTGAGCGCAGAAGCGTGATGTTAGCAACATATTCCCACAGTAAGTGATGACACGACGCGCATAAGGTCGTGCGAATGCCCAGGCTGCCGAATTGGCATCCCTGGCTTATCTGACTCAGGTACACAAACCTGAGCGCAGAAGCGTGATGTTAGCAACATATTCCCACAGTAAGTGATGACACGACGCGCATAAGGTCGTGCGAATGCCCAGGCTGCCGAATTGGCACCCCTGGCTTATCTGACTCAGGTACACAAACTTGAGCGCAGAAGCGTGATGTTACCAACATATTCCCACGCGATTAATTAAATACTTTTGTTATTTCCTATTATAACATGTTGAATCTTTGAATGTTATTCTAAACTTAAAAGTAACAACGCAACAAAACAAAAAGTAAATACTAATTGATCCCAAACCAAGCATGATTGTTGAAATCGAAGCTGCCCAAATATTTACGGTTTTTGTCAGGAAGATTAAGTATTGCGACCTAACGGAAAAAAAACTCCATAAAAAAGATCACCGGCTATTAGATAACACAAACTTTTTTTTATATCGCTATGGCTACGGTAAAAAAATCTTAAAGTTCATTTTATTTTGAATTAACACTGGGTTTTAAATGGTTTGTAATTATTTTCTTAAAAATGTTGGAATAATTAATTTCTATAGTACTGATCCTTAGTTTTTTAGCCAACGCTGATAAAAAACCAAATAAACATACTTTTTTATTTTTATTTAACTATTATTTAATTTTAGTTTTAACAGTTGTTTGCCTTCGAAAATCTGAACAATGTAGTGCTCTATTCAGTTGAAGAATAATAAAAGGAAAAGCTTTCAGCTTTAAAAGGTGCTTTCGGCTATTGGATCGCGACGTTGTGCACAACTAAGTCGCAATGTTATTACACTCTTAAAGATGTCGTAAAATAAGAATCTTACATTCAGGTAAAAATGTGGCATGCCGTGTATCTGGAAGTTAATATTACAAGTTGTTTTTACAGTAACTAAAGTAAATCTACGTGTTTCGATAAATTTTATAAATAAAACATCGAAATGAAATATGATTAATCTTTGTTTTCACCAACAAGCTCCGCAACTGATGTATCACTTAAATGTAAAATTTCGGAATCATCAACGCGGCTATGTTTGAATACAACTTTTTTTTTTTAAGATTATATCTTATGGTAAATCGCTCCAACGGGAGAAAGTTTGTCTAAACACCATAATCAATAAATCTAATAGTGTTTCGATATGTTAAACACTTCCTTAAATCTGCGTTCGCCCATTTTTTTGTTTTATGTTGTCATTAATAAATGGTAAGGGTCTTTTTTAAACCATCCATGAAATATTAAAGCAATCGTAAGAACCTCCACCACTTAAATATATTATTTTATACATTATATCATGGAAGAAAAAGTCAGGGACATCCGAGTAAGATATGGCACGATCAAGAGAATCAAATACTTGAATCGAGCCGCGTGAATAGTCAAAATAACAGAAGTGTATGTATGAGACGATGTATGAATGTGAACGAAGCAAAGAGTGTGTTTCAAGACAGAGTTGTATGGCGTTCCTTCCTCTTCGTCTACCCCTGCGAAGAAACGGCGAGATGTTTAGTTAGTTAGTTGTAATCATAGACCTGCGCGGTATGATCCTCAATCTTACTGTTAGATATTTTTTTCTTGGAAAATGCTAAATAATTCCATATTGCTCCGTTTAAGTTATTGCAAGAAAGTGAATTTTGAATGGTTAAAGTTTTTTTTTTTTTTTAAATACAGTTTTGTCGTTTTCGATTCAATTTCGGCGCGATAGCGATTTACTGTAGCTCATGAAATACGACTTTTGAAATGCTTTCTCAAATGTTTCGCGAAACAGATGGACACTTTGACCTGAGCAGAGATAGAACTCGTGTCCACGTAGAATTTAGAAACTAATCCATTAAATTTTGTTGAAATATAAAGTGTTTTTTTCATTTTCCCATAGAAAAATATGTTTGCTTTTCATTATAGGTAATCCTTACAAAACCTTACTACCTTCCTGTGCAAAATTTAATATTTTATACATTTATGTTATTTTATACTTTATTCAAAATCACTAACCTTTATTTTTTGCTCCCTTCGGCTTTGGGGTCAATGTTTTCATAAAGTGTTTTTGTTGCTTTAATTCACAGAAAATCTTTGTATTTTAATCACAAAATTTCTCAGACAGTGAGGTCTGGCCTCATGCAAATTTTTAGATATACGCGACTTTTTCTAGATTACAACGTCACCACTATTATAATTAATTATGCTACTGGGATGAATCCATTTAATATAATCACTAGGCTTTATTTTCCTTGTACCATATATTTCGTATAATAATAATAATAATTGGCTGATTTATATAGCGCCGTTTTCGTGAAAGAAATATCACCTCAAGTAAGCTTTGTAGCATAATTAACATAATATTAAAAGTAAGACTTAATATTAACTTACGCCTTATACTTGTATACTAAGCAATAGTAAACAGTACAGCACTCGGACTGAGCGATCAAAACTCTAGTGAAGCAAATCGACGTTATTGTGGGTCCGATAATTTAAAAAGATGACTCTTTAGTTTTGCTCTGAACTTAGTTGAGCTTTCGATCGTTCGCAAATGTGAAGGAAGGTTATTCCAAAAAAAATTATATTTGACAAAATTATTCGGATGAAGCCGGGTTGTTTATACTATTGGATGGAAAAACTTTTTTTCGTAAAGTTAACCTCTTTAATTAATTTCCTGTACAGACTGATTATAACTATTATAAATCTAACTAAATTATTTGTATGAGGCTTTAGAGTGAAACGGAGCCATATTAAACAATAATTTGTTGAGTGGGATGAGGGAATATAGGACAATCGCTAATTATTACGCATTCGACCATAAACCCAAAATACATCAATCTGTTTTAACACTGTTAGTTTACATTACAGTGATATTTAATGTATAAATCGTTCATTAATAGTTTTGGAATGTATCTAAGGTAAAACAAATTCATTGAAGTATTAGATGGTTAAGGGTCAGCACTCTGACGATGACGCTCGACAAGATGACGCTTCACGTTACTTTGTAGCGTTCAAATAGAAGCAATACTACAAATGATTTTTCTGCAAATTTTGAATGAGTAGTAAGAAACATGTCTAAGGTTCCCAGTGAATACAATTTTTTAACTGTAATCCTTTAAATTTCTATGAAAAACATACTGAAATATCAGTTAAAGGTGCAGTTTTAAAACCAGCGAAGGCATTTTGAACGTTTTTTTTTTAAATTCCAGTAGACATTTAAGAATTTAAAAAAATACTGTCTAAGAATTGTATTTACTGGAAACCTGAGACATTTTTCTAACTACCCGTGTAGAATAAACAGATAATAATTGAGAGTTTTGCTTGTACCAGAAAACCAAAAAGTGTCTATTTTTGGCTCCTTAAACACTTGCTCCAACGACTCATGCAAACCGAAAACTGCCACCGTCCGCAATAATCAATTGCACATTGCTATGAAAAACTGCCGCAGCATTTGATATTATACTAACGCATGCAACAACTAGTGACCAATCGACCGCCTTGCGAAAACCTCAATTTACCCCTTAACACTATACCTTACGAATCAATAATCAAAGGTAAACTTTGATTTAAAACCGTTGAAATGTGATATCTCTCCAGTCTGTGAAAATAGGCCCATACGTATAAATGTATTAAGTGATGTTATGCTTCTTTCAAAAATGTTAGAAATGATGAGAATTCTCTAATTTCTAAGGATGAACTTAGATTTATCAAATATTTACTGGTGTTAAATTCTTAAGATATTTCATAATATCGATACCTCCTACGTAAACCATTTTATCTTCAAAATCCTGATTGTTGAGAAGAGCAATTTCAACGTTATTTTAATCACTGTATATCCAAATAATAACCAATAGAAATTAAAATTCTAAGCAAACATTTTTGTCTTATATATTTAGATAAAATGAAAATATTTGCTTAAAATTTGGATTTAATCGGTTAAAATTTGAATTTACAGTGATTTATAAAATACTTTAAATTGCTCTCCTAAATAATTAAAAAATTAAAGATTCGATAGTTTGCGTAGAAGGTGTTGATATGTACATTTTCATTTCAAATATGAGTTGGAAAGCTGTGGGTTTTATTTTTAAATATTTTTATTTTTAAAAAGAAAGACACACATTCCTGGGTTACGAATAACCTGCAAATATTTGAAAAACTCTTACTACCATCATAGGCGGAAGATGTTGTTTGTGCAATGATGAAGGACTTAGCTAGCAGAGGAATTAAACTAACGACACCCGGGTGGGAATTCGACGCGGAATGAGTACCGCCAGAAATCGAATTAATATTTATTTTTATGGAAATGGGTGTCGCCAGCCTTGGTGTGGCGAATCATTGTCTAGTTTGGCGGACTTTTAAAACATAGCTCACAAGTCAGAGTTAGGAACATTGGGAAAACATACGGAGTGGTGTCTCTCGCGCGCAGACGGCGATCTCAACAACACGTATTTCGCTCACCGTGCGTGAGTGTTGTAGTTTATTTCCAAGCCACTGAATAACACGTGTAGTATCGCGACCATAATGGTTGTTCCAAAAGAATATAAATTTTCTGCACGTATTTTTAAAACGGATGTGTGCTACTTTACTATGAACAGAATGTTTTTAAATGTAAAATTCTTGAGGGGACGAAGATTTTTACGATCTACCTTTGGAAAAACATATGTTGCTTTTTCACCCATCCTTTCACGGTATGGAATGAAGACAGTATTTGTTTGTGTTTCTGACATCGCTTACATTTGTGTTAATTTTTATAGTAGATTTAATCACACTGATATCAAATGCTATCACACTATGTTCAATGTATGCACAATAGGCTAGGTAGGTAAAATTTTGTTGGGCACCTTAAAATTTTGTATAATTTAATTTAATGTTAATATTAAAGTTATTTATTATTAAGTTCTGAAAGTCTTTTTAAAATTTATTTTGAGCGACAGCTGTTTCGGCGTGCATAATGAACTTTGATTAGGCCGCATAAAAACGACTTATGTATGAAATTTTAGTTTACTATTTGATTACTTATTTCGGTAAAAACCGAATTATCTTGAAATTCTTAATTAGTGAGGTAAGTAATTAACTTTAAAATTTGTTTTCTCCAATTTAAATTAATACAAGCTATTGCTTTACAAAAGCCAGGTTTCTTTTAATTATTTTTTAAATTTGATTTTGCATTAGTTTTATACGCGCTTATAAAAATTAATTTTGCGAATGAAATGAAAATATTTGTCAAGTACCTTCTTGATTATTCAATAAAAAGGGAACTTAAATTAGTAGAACTTAATAAATTTAATTAAATTTTGTTCAAATAGATGGAATTCTACAAATTTTTCAAAAAAACTGTAATTTTGTTTTCTTGCCAACTGCAGTAAACAAATTGCAAGTAATATGTTTTGAAGAGGGCTTTTTTATAACTTATTATACCCGGCTGACTATTCTTCGACGTGAATAATACCTTAGATTGAAAATGTAAGTATGTCTACGAGTATTAGGATTTTGTGATAAAAACACAATTTAATTATATTTCACATAAAAAAATATTCGTGTTTATTACGACATAAAATCCAGATTTATTAACCAGGCCCTTTCTCAAACAAAAGATGAAAAAAAGTTTGACCTAATTTATTATCAGGATATCCTTGATGTATTCATCGAATCACTCATATTACAACATTATGCTTTCATTTCCCATCTGTATTAATGAACACATCCGAGGGAACCCTTGATGTACACACAGTACCCGCACTAGATGAGCTTTTGCTTTAGCTTCAAATTTAGTAATGTGGTTTAAAATAACATATTTATTTTTTCATCTATTCAAATTGGGACGATAACATCGTGTTTAGTATCATTATTAAAACATAATGCTTATGGACACACCAAATAATTGAAATTGAATCCACAAAAAGTTGAAAATGTTATCTAGCTCAATTTTGTTTGTAATTAAACAATATGATCTCATTGTACGTACAAATTTTACACATAGGGTGACATTTAAAAAAGTGGAACTGATATATTTACTAACTAACCATCACGCCGTTTTCCCACGCTCCTTGCTTCATTCACATTTATATATCATATAGCTCATACATACTCTTCGATTATTCTGACTCTTTACATGGCCCGACCAAAGTATTGGATTCATTTGATCGTTCCATGTCTTCCTCGGGCGTCCCCAACTTCTTTTTTCATTCCCTTTCGCATCATTTATTATTTTAACACTCTTCGTTTTTCGTTCATTTGTTCTACATGCCCAAACCATCTAAGCATCCTTTTCTTGATCCTATTCATTACGCTTACGTCATCCTGGCATTCTCTCGGTATATTCACATTTTGAGCACAGTCATACATGGTTTTAAGTACATACGCCTCAGGGATCTCATTTCTACCTAATTTATGAAATTATAAGCCGGTCATTTCCAATATTATTATTAAATCTAGACAAGCGATAAAGTACCTACCTAAAATATATTTTACCAGATGATAGTTTTCATTCTATATTTGAAATTTGCGGTAATATAGCTTCCTTTTGCATGTCATTTTTAAATCTGTACGTGGGTAATGTATACGTGGAGTAAAATTTTAGAAATAAAAAAAAAACTACATATGAAGAGCAAGCTAAGTCAATGTGAAGCTTAAGGTAGATATTTGTTTATTTTTTGTTATTATTAAAGAAGGGGTAATGCTTAGGAAACAAAACTTAGTAAAAACTGAATAATTGATGATGTTTTAAATCAACAACTTTTCAGGTGCGTAAGTTATAAGATATTTAAACTTTTGTTGGCAATAACACGTTATTCTAAGCCTTTAAAAAACAATCACGGACGCAAATTACTAACCAGTCCGCGATGAGTTTAAACCTTTGTAATTAAATGAGACACCTCACACAGCTCTACCGGCACAAAATAGTTACTAACCCTTTAGTAACCAGTTGGTAGGAAATTTGATCTGTCGCTTGGTTTTCGAGTCTCGTCCGACTGAATACATCAACGTTTTTGTCACATAATTTTATTTTATAATAATATCGTAAATATTTATTTTATGTTTACGTTTAATTAGTTTTTACATCATTTCACTGTGTATTTCATTTTAAAAAAATTGTATTTTTCTCACGAAAATGAAAGATTAAAAAATCAATACAAAAGTGGGAAAAGTAGAAAAATATCCCATTTTATATAACTTTACCACCACCTTGAATACCACACAGAAAACTACCGATTTTGATAACTACTGAGTACCCTGCGTGTATGGAACTGCGTCACTAAAGAGTAATTAACCGGCTAGTAATTTCGATCTCAAACCAGCTCAGTTTATTTTGAGTATCTCCGTGCTCGGCTCGTATCTACGGCCTTAAGCTAACAAAAG
The DNA here is from genome assembly GCA_022651775.1 of Drusus annulatus. NCBI lineage: Eukaryota > Metazoa > Arthropoda > Insecta > Trichoptera > Limnephilidae > Drusus > Drusus annulatus. The sequence goes on along the minus strand of JAGWCC010000350.1, from coordinate 462,580 downwards.
GTCCTAAATTCACTTGGAGACTTAACTTTTTGACTAACAACTGTTATCTACTATAAACAATTACTAGTATCTAATAAAAACCTGCGTTTGACAACTTTTTTTATTCGGATGTTCATCAGATCACATCTCCGTGGCAAGCGGTTAAGATCCTTGGCTCCAGATTCCAAGTGAAGCCTAGCATGATCAAATAAATTTTATACAAATCGTATGTGTCATTTCACAAGGAAGAAAATGTGTAATATTTGTTATGTTTTTGCGGCACTTTCTAGATCAATAAATACTCTCAGTATCGCCCTATAAAAGACCATCATTCAGAATTGAAACGTTGGTAACTAGAAATAGCTTCAGCCATGTTGAGTGGATTTTCAATGTGATAAAGACTCAATAAAAGCCGGTCCGGTCTTAATAAAAAAATAGTGGAATAAAGTTAAGAATTTTATTTTATTAAATCATTAATCTGTATAAATTATATATTTTTTTTAAATGGTTATGTCATTAAGTGTAACTCTTTTATGTGCAACGTGGGTTCTTGTAAAATTTATGCTAATCGTCTATGGCTTATATCAACCACGGAAAAATTAGTATTTCTCCCAGCAGCTGTCATTTTTTCGTAGAAATTTTATTAGATTGATCATCTTTCACACAATTTTAGGCTTTTCTCGATAAGAATATTGAGTGGTGCTGATTTCTGAAGTTAATGTAACCATGAAAACTTTTTAAATTCGATAAAAATAATAAAAATTTAAAAAAATATAGGCAGTGGCGTGAATTGTGATTTTCAACTGTAGTTCAATTATTGTAAAGCTTATACACAAGTGTACAAGGCAAAAGGTTTCAAACTATTCAAATAAGTTGTGATGCTAAGTAATTCTCTGGTTATGTTATAGACTACCTCTGCTTTGAATAGTATAGGCTTAAGTTGGATGCTGAGGTTGTTCTGCCAGTCGACAGCATCGGGAATCCTTTGATTCATTACATATGTGCCTCCGAAAAACTGGTGGAAGGGACATTATTCTTCATGTTATTATGTTTGTATTTGCTTACATTTACACATTTTAGAGTCCTTAAAGTCCCATATGCGCAAGATATACGCACATCGACTATGACTGCACCAGATGCAGTTTAGTTAACCTCACGTTTTCCGAGTGAAAGTGCCGTTGCAGTTGGGCAGTCGTACTATTGGGTTCTTTTTTTGTTTTTTATGTGGATACCGCATAAGAGTTCCAACTGTCCAAAGACAATAAGACTAAGGCATCCCCAATTAAGGCATGTTGTGAGACTGAAGGAAGTAAGAAAGCGAAACAAATGTAGAAGAGGAAAGTTAAAAGGTACCTGACTATTCAGACATGGTCACCAAAAACGATTACAACCCTTTCAATAAACGTTTCACCGTGGTGATACAGAGAGTATCTACTACTTTCATTAATCGCATTGATGTAATGTTGATTAAAATAAATCACTACTTAACCACCTTACTTACGTACTTCTCAACCTTCCTCTTCCCCTTCTCTCCCCTTCCCCACTACCTTCAGCCTCACAACATATCCTAATCGGAGATGCCATAATCTCACTGGCTTTAGACTGTTGAGAGCAGTTGGGACTCTCGTGCGGTATTCAAAATTATTTATTTATTTAAATTCAGAAATGAAACGTTGCTTGAGATGTTTTAAGCTGTTCGCTATGTTTTATCGAGGACCAGTTCAGAAGAAACCTATGTGGTTATGTATTATGTGTACCATATTCTATTTCCTTTCCTCAGCAGTGTTTGAGCGGCTCAATGAACGTACTCCCTCTGGAATTGCCGCCAGCATTTGTGAGAATGTCACTTATTTGGCATTCTGACCACTTGTCCATACCAACTCATGGAGTAACAGAGGTTCGATTCGAAACACATATCAAATCGTCGAGATACTCACCTGATCGCATTTTGTGATTCCTGCCAATGCTCTCAAATATTTAACAATTTTGCGTAGTTGCGCAAGTTTGCGTAGTTGTTAGTTTGCACAATTTTATTCATTGTCCAGATTTAGTGAACGCATGTTCTTGATATTCTACTTTGAGTAGTATTTGTTTAAAAATATTCGTAAGTTGCTATCAAAAGACCAGGCTTGTGTTTTCTATTTCTATGCCAAGGCATTTGTTTCGAGAATGTATGTATTTCTACCGGCAATAATTGTCATTATTAGGATCATTCATCATAATATTGGGATTTTCATTATTTAGCCTTGAGCTCGTCCCCTAGGAGAAGATCGAGCGGTAGAACAATAAGATGAATCTGTCTTCCGGCTTATAAGATTTCTTTTCATTATCACGATGTCTTTATCTCGGAATGTGTTCATTATTTATGTTATTTCTAGCGGAACATAAACACTCGTATTTCCGTTATATCGGTAAAGGTATTTAAGTTATATTTGGTAAAATAAACAATGGAAAATACGCTTAAGCTTTACTAATAGTTTTCTTGGGATTACGATAATATTAAACACATTTATTCAAATAATAATAAAACAATATGAATACAAACTTTTATTTCATTTATAAAAGTTGCACTAGAATAACACCGATGAAATTATGTACCTTCTTGTTTGATTGAATATATTTCTACGAAATATGTTAACGTGTTAGTTTTTTTTTGATTTACATTCCCTTTGTTTGAATGAAATATAAAACTCTTGTTATACTTTTTATGTCAACTCCCCATAGGAGGCCACAAGGAAATAATTTACCACGTGGCCTTTGTCATCTTTGGGAATGCTATGTAGAGGGTCTTAGTACAGATTTAATATAATATGTATTCAACAATCTTGAACTTAATAGTTTCTAATTGCGTTGTGTGCTATGAATCACTTTTTATTTAAATCTTTCAAAAGAGTGTGACTACAATAATTTAATTAAAAACGGCTAAAAAATTACGGCTAGGAAGTCACGATCACCGTTTATAGTACAAAAAATGCCTTTAAGATTATTTTATCTGAAACTGACAACTATGCTTTCAAATTTTGAAAATTTCAATTAAACTCGTTCACTTAACTTTATTTACTCAATAAAAAACGATATGAACTTACAATAAATTATGAATACTTTTGCTTGTCCAAAGTATTGCCCGAATTGCAGTACTCGTGAAATGTAGACATTTGCACTATGGCAGAAAGCACTAAGGAATACCAGTGCACTTAAATCACTGAAGATCAGTAAAAAATACCCTTACTGAAAGACGTTCCGAAGACACTCTATTCCGTTTTACCAACTTGTATTGTCTAAGCGTTTGTTTAATTCCTCTATTTGCCACCCCTAATAAATAAGTAAAAACATTTTTTGATTAACATATTAAAATATTAATCCTTATTTTATTATTTTCTATGACTAGTAGACACAGCAAACTTTTTTCTCAACGTGAAAATAATTTTATCGTTGGAACTAAATATTTGTAAAAAACAATCCTGTTTTTTATAGGGTTGTCAAAAAATATCATATAAAAATACAGTTAAAATAAAAGATATCTGACTTAAAATATCTCGTTTAGTTGCCATATTTAGCTATTTATTTTTGTTTTAACTAGGTTTCGTGAACAAATTACAATCATGTTATTTCACATTTATAAATAATTCATTTGAAATAATAAGTACAATAAGATAATAAAGATGATGCTTTAAATAAGAGTATTATTCTCTCCTATAACGATAAATTGTGTAAGACAAAAGTGGAATTCTAAAACTAATTTTAATTTTCAAATGAAACTCCCAACAGATTCATGATATACAAAATAAGTCCTGAAAACTTTTAAAAATAATTCCCTGGTAATTGGCACTAACTGCTGATTTTTAACTTTCTTAAATACTCTTTAAAAATGTATTGAATAGCTTTAATTAAAAATTGGAATAATTAGTTTGAACGAATTAACGAATTCGTAAACTTCTTTCAGCGTGATTCTTCACATTGAAAACAAGGTAATTCGGTTAGCTCATTCGCCTTGAGGCAAATTTCGTTCGGTTTAGTTAATATTAGACTCCCAGATTGTGGAACTTCTTATTGCTGAAGCAATCAATAGAGCAAATTAAATTAGTTACTGCCGTTAAGGACTAACTGAAGACGAAGTTTCATAACTCGATTAAATATGTTTTTTTTTAGCACAACGAATAACGAACAAATAATATTAATAAGCACTCTGATGATTTTTGGCAAAACAGCATTAATTAAGAGAAAACATTATTTTTATTTTTTGCATTATGTTCGCAGACGTATACAAATAGTAATTATGCTGGCACTAATCAAGATAAAATGATCTGGAAAAGTTATCTCCGAGATATTTTCTCAAGCTGAACATTTGATGTGTATCAAGTGTAGGTAAAATATTCAGCCGTGCTCACAATAACATTTCGATCGCTCTGGAAAGAATTATGCTAACTCAAATATAATATTTTCAAATGCTTGAGAAAACCATTAAATTTCAATTTGCTAACCTTATTTTTGCTCTCCCAAATCTTATGAATTTAATATTGCTTTGTGAGTATAACAATACCATTAAATTCAAATATTTATTATTCAAATGAATTCCGTCAAATAAAGCAAAAAAAATATTGCTGATATCAACATAAACCGATATGTATGTATTCGTAAAAAGCATTAACTTTGTGGCTTGCCATATTTATAAATAGAACACATACACTTTGTTTGTGTTTATTTATAAATATTTTATTTTTTCACACAAATTATCGTGTGCAGAATTTATCTCCACATATGTTTCTTCCAGAAGAGATGAAGTTATTATCTAAAGATTAATTTAATATTGTCCTGATGATGGAAGGGTACTTCCGAAACCGGTAGACAAAATATTAAATAAAAAGTGGTTAAAAACGAAGTGTGTGTGTTCTATTTATACGAAATGTATGTCTTTTTATGTTTTTATTCTACCCCTTTTTGTGTTTAAATATTTTCAAAGTTCTGTCTTTATAATATTTAAGGCTTAATTAATTGTTTGTTTAGTGAAAAACAAGATTGATTTTCATAAAGCTACATTTGCTTACGAGGTAAAACGCTTTCATCGTCAAAAAAAAAATTCCGACGCAGAGATATTTTTGACCCAACGAAGAACGGAAGAATTGAGGAAACGTTTTAGGGGATGGTGGGGGTTGGCTCACCCTGCGATGTCTGATTTCACCCCGTTCTTATTCAAAATCATATTAATGAAAAACTTTAGCCATTCCTTTAGCTTCTAGATTGTTAATCTTTGTCCAAGAAACTGAATTTCCCTCCATTATAACAAAAACAACAATCCACAAACTTTTGATTATGAGCCTTTTTGATGCAGCCCTTCCATCTACCTCACTTAATGTCTCATTTAATTACAAGTACAAATGGTTGTTTTACGCATACGCTACGCAGATTGCATGGATATTTTAAGAAATGCTAAAAAAATTAAAAGATTTTAAAAACATTAAATAACATATGGTATATTTGCGGTAAATTTCAGGGTGGTTGATACTTACAGTGTCTATATATATATATATATATATTTATATATACATATATATATATATATATATATATATATATATATATATATATATATATATATATATATATGTTATGATTAAGGTTTTATACATTAATTTATTTGTTTTTACAAATCTTAAAAAATACAGTTATTCACCAAACAATAAAAAAAAAAACTTTAATTTTTTTTTATAAATATAAGCGGCCTCCATGTTTGAGTGGTAAGACGCTCGACTACGGATCCAGAGGTCACGGGTTTCGAATCAGGCATGCGCAAATAATTTTTTAAAAAAATTATTCATTTGTGTCATAACACATTTAATTCATATAAAACAATCTAAAGTATTTTTGTAGCACGTTTCAGAGTAGTAAATACTGACCAACTCTGAATAGCTAAGTACACTCAACCTTCCTCTTCCTCGTTTCCTTCCCTTATCTACTACCACTAGCCTCACAAAATATCCCGATTGAGTATTGAAATAGTATCACTGGCTCTAGATGGTTGGGAAAAGTTGGGAGTCTTGTGCGGTATTCAATGTTCAAAAAAGTACATATGTTTATATTATTTATAGATATATCTAATTCTAAGTAATTGATATTATGGGCTTACTCAAAATATTAAGGGATATTGGGACTTCTAGGTTTTGTGGTTGTAAAGTTGAGACTCCTAATAAAATCTCCCGAACTGTCTCAGTAACGTGATAGTCTGGTGCGCATTTGGCTTTGGGCGAAGGTCGGCGAAGGGTAGATTCCCGCCGCAGCTTAACTTTTTGTAATCGGAGTGTTTTGTGGATTTAATATTAAGCTCAGATGCTGTTAATCTGGTTGTATTATTTTTGATGTCTACAATGCGAAATTATAATTGTTCAAAAAAGAGTTCGAAATCACACTAAAAGCTTTAAATAGCGATTTAAGAGTAAGCTTATTCTAATACATACTTTGTAATACGTAATATAGTTATGAACGTAACTACCTTTAGGTAATTAAAACAAAAACAAAAATATTGATTAATTGAATATTGGGTTGCTATTAAATTGTTCATAGGTGATATAAATTAAAAAATAATATCACATGCAGAAATGTGGCAGAAAATAAATTGACAGACTTAAACCAGCACTTTTTTTATTAATTTGTGCTAAAAATGTAGATAGCGTTTTGGTCTCCGGTATTTTTTTTTATTGACAAAATATATTTTTTTATCACATGTCGCCACTGATGACTCAGTCGAAAAACCGCCCGCTTCCCGCCCCGATCCGTCTGTCTAATGCTGCACAACGGTGCCTATGACGTGGCACATACATAATTAGACGTTTCAGGTCGGATCGTACATTTTCATTTTTATAAATGTCACCAATATTTTGTATGTTTTTTTTTCAAATAAGCTCGAAAATCGCTAGTTTATCAGGTACGTCCTGAAACATCCTATATGCATAAAATGAGTTGCATGATATATTTTATTTGCGGCTATTTCTAAAGTCGTAGATACTTGAATTATCACCCTGGTGAAAGATCACCATTCAGAATTAAAACGTTGCTTCAAATGGCTTAACACCAGCGGGTGTGCCATAATCTCATTGGTTCCGTGACGTAAATATACGTCAGTAATAAAACATTTCAAATTTTCTTTTCATCATGTTTTCAATTTAATATTATTATTTTATTCAAATGGTTCACCTACATTATACAAAATGTTATCACAATAAAACCGTTTATTAAATGTTTCGTTGCTATCATACTGGATTCAGATAACGTTCAAGTATGTATATATACATTTGTTTATTTTCAAACGAATCTTTTAAAAGCTTTTATGAAAGTTGATTAAATGTTGCCCAATATATTTAAATTTCCTTCAAAGAAATCAATTTCTACGCTTTTTACAGCATTCTTTACACAATAACTTAAAAGGCTTCAATTACTGCCGAAGTTTCCATGTTTATTAAAATACCTGCTTAAAGTAAAATAAAATATATCTTTCAAAAATACAGAATACCACATATAATATAATATAATAACACACCCGAGGTTTATCTGCTAAATGGTGGTTAAACGCTAAAGACAAACGAGCGTCAGTGAGAGGGGTCACATGATGCGAATCATCCGTCAATATCCCGTGACGTCAGGGATTAGGAAGATGAGCATCTCGGTTGTAGGGTATATCCTTCGGGACGTGGTTTGTTACTTGCTACCACCGACAATGATCCGTGTTCCAGGAGTAACTGGCAAGTTGAAAGAACTACGTGTATTTGGGAAAATTCTGAAGTAATGTGCGAGCTTTTTTTTTGTAGAAATAGGAATCAAAGAATCAGTTAAAATAACCAATGAACCCAAAGATTTGAATACAAACTAAAAAAAATGATGACTTAGCATAATTCATTTTCATGAATATCTGCTGCATTTCACTGTGTTTATGGCATTTTTATGTGTTGTTTTTAAAAGCATAAAAATTCTACTTTTTGTAGATCGGGTGGTTAATATATTATGTGTGGGTACCAAAAAACGTTATCCACTTTCGTTAAACAGAAAATTTTCCAATTTACTGTAAAACAAGATACACTTATAATTATGATAAGTATGTAGTGCTTCAAAATTAGTCATTAGAAAATCATGAAGTGAACGGGGATATTGTTTTATGTTTTCGAAGAAAGCAATCACTTTGTAGTTTGACATATAATAAAATGGAATAATAGCTTTGAATAAGGCCACAGATTTTATTTTATTTTTTTTATGTGCAACCGGTTTCGTTTAGATATCATTATGGCCTAAAAGTCGTTAGGTTAAAAATGGTTAAGACATTTAATATTGCAAGCCGCTATTCTCGATGCTAAAGCAAAATTTGTGACAAAAGCACTTGGAAAATTTTAGTTGGCGCTGATATAAAGTGTTACGCGCTAAAAAACTAAAGCTACGTGGCGCGGCTATGTAGCCTGTCTTGAAAAAAATCGAATTTAAAAGCATACCCTTACGGGCAAACGTTGAACAAAATTCAACAAATGGAAAAATTACGCGTTGCTGAGTCTAATCACGGAATATTAAATGTTCTAAATGCATGATTTATTTTCTGTAGCGAAACCAACAAATGTATTACCAGGCACACAATAAAAAAATACCACCTCGATGATCAACAACTTTTCCGGTCAAATTAATTTTAAAAATATGTTAAAAATATATCAAAAGTACACATTCTGACTTCGACGAAAAAAAACAAGCAAAATTATTCTGGTAAAATTTTTAGCGTCTTACATTTTGCCCAACACGGGGGATAGCTTACTTTTCGTTAATCGTTACGCACAAAAAGTTAAAATATATTTTAACCGAATAATATTAATCCTAGCAACTTTCATCAATTTTATGTCTTTTCCTCCAAAAAATATACTTTGGGTAAATGAAAGAAACCGTATTTTGTGTGTCGAAATTCAATATTTGGCTACATTATTCTTCGGGCCTAGGGGGAAAATTATTTACTGGTCCTTCCGAGCCATAAATCTATCGAATAATGCAGGCATTTTGGAATAAAAACGCCTCAGCGGATAATGCCTGCCGCAGGCGTGTAATCGATGTGTTTGATAAAGATTTATCTTCCTCGCTTGCCAGACTTGTTCCACATCGACAAATCTATTTATGTTACATTACCCGGCTGATGGACTTAGATATTGGGTGCCCATCTCGGTGCAATGATACTCTACTCTGCTCCCCTACTTTGTGCTGGGATTACTCCCTCGACCCTCTGTTTCGTACACGCGTACGTCCCTGACCGATCTTTGTTTTGAGCGTAGATTGGCTTAATCAATTTCTTGAAAAACCCTTTAATTATCGATAATCTTTTTAAAATTGGTTCTTGATGTTGATTTTTGAAATTAGTTCTAAGAAGAAAGCGAATGTTTTTTTTTTATTAAAATGGAACAGTTCGGCTCAGCGCATTTTAATAATAAAATCAAAGATACTCGAACACAATCATTGAAGTACCTAATAGTAAAAACAGGTTCTACCCGACGTTACCCATTTATGTGTTAAACTATAAATTCCACACAGAAAATAAGCGCAAATTTCATGTTGCCAGAACTCACCATTCGAAATAATTGATTGTTTATTGTGGAATATATAAACAGTTTTCCTGCTTTACTGTTGATATCCTGGTACACCTGGTAATACACTATTTCACAAAATCATGAAATTATTTAACAAAATATTTTTTTTTTATATTCGCGCATGGGCTTTTAAATATAAACGTTCGTAGTTATTTAAATAATTATTTTATGCAATAAATAAAATCAAAAAAAAACATCTAGACAAAGCAACATCAACTGTAAATATTATAAAAGGAAACGATAAAACCATACAGGTATGCCGTAAGCTTGAAAGTAACAGAATCTTATTTATTTTTCAAAAATAGTGTTTTTCTATTTTTACAGTACTAGGTTTATGAACAATATTAAAATAATGGAAATTAAATAATAACTTTTTATAAGACCACAGATTTTATTGTTTTCTCACTGTTCTCTTATTTTATTTTACATTGTGTTCTCTCTGTGTATGATAATATAACCGCACCCTTTGTATTTTTGTGTGGTTAAGTTATGCGCCCCAATGATGCTGAGGCTAGCGAAACCGGAAGGTCATAATTTTTTCAATAAAATCTGTGGTGTATCGGACGTGATACGCCGCATTTTGTGCCTAGGTTAAGTTTTTACATATGTGCATATTTTTGCCCGTGCGGACGAAGTAGTCTCTAGGGTGCGTAGAAGGGAAGTGGGCGATCCTGCGCGAACAGTCCTCATCTCTCCTTTTACGCCACTGAATGACGCTATTTCGTTCGCACTGTGCCCGCTCGCTCACCCCTCTGCCCCACGCCAGTCTCCGAGCCCGGCTGGGTCTCTGATTGGCTGGGACCGGGACCCGCACCGAAGTCAGGCAGGGATTTATCTATAAACAAATGTATGCTTCCTTGTATGTCGATTACCGTTAATACAGTGAGAAGCCCCAATAAACAAATTATGCAAGTCTACTCACCTGTATTCACGGAATCTAATGTAATAACTTTAATCTGTCTGTGGCATCTGTTGAAAAGGCTATTAGGCTGCAAAGTCCAACATGTAGGCCTTTGCAGCCCCTCTCTACACCTTGTACATTTTTTCACTTCTTTGATAAAAAAAATCTGGCCAGCTTCGAGGTAGTCTAATCGAAGAAGAAAGAGGTAGGCAAGAACCTATTTTTTTTGTATTTTGAAAAACAAAAATATCTGAACCCTCAGCGGTCCGCGGAAAACAACGCGGGCTGAACAAAGGCAACCCTCTGCCGTGATGGCACGTTTTCTTGTGGACGTTATGGCTTCCGTCTCGGCGGCGTTCAGCTTGAGGCGCCACTTCTTGTAATAGGCCGCCAGCTGATCGAGCGCGCGCTGTAGGTATATAGCCGCCATGTTGATATCTCGCAATGCGACGTAGAGAGTGAGATCGTCTGCATAGATCCCTTTCTTGCATCTCTCGTCTGAACGGACGTCGTGCGTGAAGATGTTGAAGAGGTACGGGCCGAGAAGACTTCCCTGTGGCACTCCTTTGGGTATCCCACGTGACGATGAGAGGGCGCCCCTGCACGCGACTCTGAATGATCTGCTTGTCAGATACTTTCTTATCAGGCGTACTATGTAGACCGGTGTCTTAGTTGCGTACAGTTTGTGTATCAGACCGTCCGTCCACACAGTGTCGAAAGCCTTTTCCAGGTCCAGGAGCGCCATGGCGGTGTAGCGATCTTCGTTGAATTTTCGCGAGACGAATTCCACTACTCGGGTCAGCTGATGGGTAGTGGAGTGCTTCTTCCGGAAACCGAACTGCTCGTCTTGTAGAGTCGCGTTAGAGTCGTGATGTGGTATGAGCCGGTTGAGTATAACCTGTTCAAACACTTTGCTCATCGTCGATAACAGACTGATCGGACGGTAGTTCGTCGGCTTGGTTTTTTCCTTGTTCAATTTGTTGAAGGGCAAAACTGTCGCCTCTTTCCATAACGAGGGAAAGTCTCCGGTAATGATGCAAGCGTTGAACAGCTTTGTAGTGTATATGATGGCTCTCTGAGGAAGGTGTTTGAGTAGAATGTTGTGTATTTGGTCGCTTCCCGGCGCCTTGTTTGTCTTGAGTCGCTTGATTATCCCGGCCACCTCGTTCGGCGTGCTGAGATGCATATCGGCCAAGTCGGTCTGCGCGGACAGATTCAGCTCTCGTAGTGACTCAGCCACGATCTGATCGGTTTCTCCGTCTTCCATCCCGTCCGTGGCTGTGTAAAATTTCTCGAATCCGTCCGCGAGCGCATTTGCCTTCTTTTCGTGCGACAGGGCGAGCCCCGTGCCGTCTAGCTTGCTGAGCGGAGGGATCGCGTTATCCTGGCTTCTTAGCGCCTTTGCCATCTTCCATAAGAAGTTGTCTCGAGGTGAGAACGAGGCAACTTTGCTTGTCCAGAGCTGGCTTCTGAGGTCCGCTATTTGCCGCTTGATTTCACGCTGCAAGACGTTGTGCGCCGATTTGTAAAATGCATCGCGCGTCCGGTGGTAGGTGCGCCGCAGGCGATTCTTCTCCCTGATGAGCGACAAGACGTAGTCAGGAAGCTTGACCGTGAATGGTGTCACTTTCCTGAGGGAAACGTGTGTGTCTTGAGCTTGTTGAATGATCTGTGTTAGAGTGCCCGCAGCTTCTTCGATCTCTTGTTCCGAGCGCAGAGTATCCGATGACAGGTAGATCCGCTCGTTGATATCTCTCTTGAAGCCATCCCATTTGGCCGCTCTGAAGTCTCGTTGCTTCCTCTGGCTTCTGACTGTGGTACCCCCCAATGCAAAGTACACCTGCAGATGGTCCGACGACAGCTCGTCCAGTGTCTGAAGTGGCGAGATCGACCTCGCGTTCCTCACGAGCGCTATATCTAGCGTGCTCGGGTACTTCGAATGCTTCCCGTAGTAAGTCGGTCTATCCGGCGCCATGACGTCATAGTCGTGAGTCTGCATATGTGAGAAGAGCGCGTTTCCATTCGCGTTCCCACGGTAGTTATTCCAATAGTTGTGTTTGGCGTTTAAATCGCCTCCAATCACAACTATCGGGCCCATATTAGTGAGTGCGCTCAGGTCCCTTCTGGTGAGCGCGGAGTGGGAAGGACAGTAGGCAGCGATAATGGTGTGCGCTCTATCCTCTATGTCGACTCTGATGACTGCGGCTTCGGTATGCTGCAGTCTCGAGGTAGGTACTCTGGTGGCTGAGATGGTATCACGAACGAAGATAGCGGTTCCGCCTCCTCTTCCTTGGCGGTCGTCTCGGTGTACTTCGAAGCCGGGCACTCTAAATGTGGTATCGGGAACTAAATGCGATTCTGAAATCAAGATAATGTCAATGTGTAAGCGACTCACCAGTTCGAGCAGTTCGTCAATCTTGTAGCGAACGCTACAAGCGTTCCAGATTAGGCACTCCACTACACTATCCATCGATGGTCGAGGTGATGAGTTCCATCAGGATCATCATCTTGTCGGTACGGGAGGTGCAGCGGGCGAGCTGCGAGCGGATGCGCAGGAGTCCTTGGAGGAGGGACATGATGTCCAGATCATCCTCGGCAGACGCGGGCGCTTCTCGCACGACTTGTGGCCGGGCGGAGGGCATGGGTTGAGGGGCGGGAGCGGCGGATACGCCTGCTGCCACGTTGGTCCACGAGCGGGAGTCCGTCCTTGTGGCCTCGGCGCGGGGGGCGGCGGGCCTGTTGGCCGGGCGCTGCGCTGGCTTCGCACGCGGTTGCAGCGACGCAACGTACGTCACTCGCTTGGGGCATCCTCGTAAGTTGGCTGGATGGGGGCCTCCGCAGTTGCAGCATGCGGTTGGCTCGTCCCGTGTCACCTCCGGACACTCTGACGAGGCGTGCTCCATCAGGCACTTGACGCACCTGGCTGCGTGGCTGCAGTTACGCGAGCCGTGCCCGAAGTTCTGGCAGCGGTAGCACTGCATCTCGTGCTGCAGGTGCTTGCTCTTGTATCTCGTGATTGTCACCTTAAAGTGACACACGTAGCGCAGCGCCGCGCGCAATAGCCCCATGTTGATCTCCTGGCCGAAATGCACCAGGTATAGCGGATACTCCGCGTGGGCCGAGGTCATCATCGTGACCTTGCTGGCCGGGAAGCCCTGGGCCTCCAGATCCTCCTTGATGAGGTTCACCTCAACCCTCGGCAGTCCTCTTATCACTGCTTTCTTCATCTTCTCCGCCTCGGTGGTGAAGGTGTGGAAGCTGCGTATCACTGCACCATCGATTTCCCCTTCGTACTTGCCCACCTCTCCGTCTCCGTTGTCTCGCCTACCTTCTGTCTGAGAACCTGGGGTTTCGTTCTGCACCTTTGGCCCTCTTCCCTGTCACACAACTCCAGACTTCGAAGCGAAAAGACCGGCAGCGATCGCCAGATTGGCGGGACAAATAAATACCCAAAATCGAAATACAAACAAACAAAAGCCCAAAAACAAGTCGTTTTACAAACGCACCCACATAATCACTTGGTCCCGCGTAACTGAAACAACCGAAGCAGGCCCAGCACTTTTTCTCTTCTGACGCGGACGTGTGTTTACAGAACACGTCTCGTACACTGTGGTCTTATACATAACAAATATTTAATTTTCATTAAATATGTCAAACCACAAAGTGATTGTTTTCTACGAAAATATGGAAACATATTTTGCATAAACAAGTACTGTATTTGACGATCTTGAAATTGTGTTTATTTGAAATATAATTAATGTTAGCCACCATTCGCAATCAAAATGTCAATTTGAGTAAATTTGGCCGTATTTAGTGAACAGATCTAAATAAACAGGTCTTTCACCCGGCTCAAGCCTTTCCCCACCCCTTCAAGCCTTACATTTACATGATACCCCAATTAGGGATGCCATGGTCCCACTGGTTCCAGGCAGCTGGGATTCTCATACAAAAAAGCGTTTACATATCGTCACTGGAAAGGCAAAAGGGCCTAAGCGACACTTTGGTTGAAAATGATTTGAATATCCAATTTTATTTTTTATCAAATACTGACCCTCTTTTGATTCTAAAGACTTTTGTGGCCTTTCAGCTGTCTAAAATATATTTACCATTTAAAAGGAGGCTTGACTCACACGACGTGAGCTTGGGACTTTTTTAGCTTTTTATCGCTTTTGGTAACTCAGTGAGAGCATTGACTTACCTGGATAACTTTTTGTTGAAAATCTAACCAGGTGAAAAAATGTACTGAATATATACTGAAGACTTGTGATTTTTATTGGTTAACAAATAAAACTTTATAGTACTCTACTGTAAACTTCCTAAAATAGCCGATATGACAATTAAGTGAGTTCGTTGTACTGTACAGACATATTTTTGAAGAACGGTTTGTTGTGATTCAAATAAGACCTTAGAGCTTTTAATAAAACCTTCACCCAACTACACGGGTATGCCAAGAAGTGACGAAGGTGAAGTGTTGCCAAGTTGGCAGCACACGAGGGTTGCTCATCCTCGAGAGTTGAAGCCCTCCGTGTAATTACCCGTATCTAATAAGAGTTGCCTTGATCTATACCCAAACACCGTGGACACCTGGATAAAATACTGAAAAAATAAGCCAAAAGAAGTGTGTTCTTAGCGTGTCTGTGTACCAGAAGTAAACTTAATTTTCCCTTATTCTGTTAAAATTGATCAAACATTTTCAAATTCCGAAATTATCTTTTGAACAAATTACCATTTTATTTGACCTGTTTGGAGCATAGGGTATGAAATGTATTATTTATGTTAGCAACATCAGTTTTCTTTCAAATCGAAATGGATTACACTTCTAGGGATTATCTAATCAGTGTTTATGTGGCCAACTTCATACGGGTACATCAATCACAATGCTTCCTTAAAAACTATTAACCACCAACAACTGCCTTTCGTATCGCAAGTCTTTTTTCTCAGCTACATAGGGCTGAAGACTTGATCCGATCGTTTTCCATCAATAATTTTCAAAGTGAATCTTAACGTTGACGATATTATAATTTAAAAGAAAATAAATTAGTTTATTTATACAGCTAAAAAAACAAGAAGCTTAATTATGACATTAAGAACTTGCGATTGATCGTTAAGCTTTTTAAAAAGTTATATCTGTTTTTATTGTTTTAAATATATATATGCGGCACAACATTTTCCAATGACATATAAGTTAGTAATGAAGAAGTACAATTAAATTAGACAGTGAGAACTTTGTACACAAGAGATAAAAAAGGAAAAAAAAATACAAAACTCAAGGTACTACTGAGTGGGAGCAAAAAACAAACGTATGATGGTGAACTACCAGTAAAATTGTAAATAACCATAAAGAACTACTAACAATGAAATAATTTCACTGTATGAAATAATAATATTTAAATCAGTGCTGCCATCTGTTGGTACCTTTATTAGCCACTACAGCTGCCAAAGAAGTTATAATATTGTGTTTGATTTATTTCATGCAATTATGCAATCTACAAAATATTCTCCGTGTTTATTTAGTGGAAAAAATATGAAAATTTAATCCCGTGAAACTTGTGCTGGGATTACTTTTTATTTTTAATACTTGTATGAAGGGGGTTGTATGTGGTAAGTTTTTAATATGAATAATTATGCTGTTTTTAATACTGCCTAGCTTGATTAAAAACCCCGTGCCTAGCTGTGCACCGATGGTAAAGTTAACAATGAAGCTAGTTTTAGCCTCAAGGACAAACAGAAAATACTCGTTATATACTTTTTGGTGTGTATAGTTTGCAACGGTTTCAGTCTTTCAATATTAATTCCTTTTTTTAAGAATAAGGTCTTGACCTGAAAATCTAGAGAATAATAATAATAATAAATCTTTATATAAATACAGTTGACCCACGTGATCCTTAAAAAAAGCTCGGGAGAGTGGAAGGTGCCCTTTTATAAATTCTTCAAAGCACTATCGATTAAAATATTCAAATAACAAGCACAGCATTGCCAATAAATATAACTGTTCTTAAAGCTGTAATCTGTCCGCTTAGAAAACAAAAACATTCATATTATTTGTTATTTTCTATATTAAAATACAAAGAGATTAATGAATGATTAAAATACAAAGAGATTTTTGAAAATCTTCACAGGAAAGAGTGATTCAATCAGTCGGCGAGTTAGTTGTTTTGAAATAAGTCGGGTGATTCGACGTGGAATGATTGATCTTGTGTTCTGAAGAGAGAGCACATGCCTGTGTTATAACATCGTTAGCATAAGTCAGTCACGTAGAAGATTGAATCCGTTTAACGCGACGCAGCATTTTTTTCTTTGATTTCCCTGAAGTCTAAGTTATTCCCGCAGCGCCTCGGAAAATACATGTTATTTATACCAACAATATCCTACAGGAATAAATTAGGTTAGGTTCCAATGAAAGACATACTTCTTGAATCCTCGCTGTTGTAAAATCTATCAAGAATATTCTTCGCGTTTTAAATAGATTTTTTCAGACGGTTTAAAAATACGTTTACTTTAGCAGTTTTTTGCAAGAGTCGTTTATTTCCTTTTTTGGCCAAAATAAATATGCAATCAACGAAAAAAATTAAAAACATGCTAAATTAACAAGATTTGCTTTGCATAAAATCGTATTTGATGTAGTTTGTACTTCCATGCAACTTTCTATAAAAAAATAATGTTCGATATCAGTAATACGTAATAAGTAATAACAATTACCAACATCTCACAAAGATTTATAATATATCTATCATGCCGTATCCTCTTGGGAGTAGGCAGATAAGATAAACCACCATACAACTCTGTCTTGACCAACACGCCTTCTTTTGTTTACTTTCATACATCACTTCATAAATACTCTTCTGTTATTTCGACTCTTGACATGACCCGACTCAAGTATTGGAATCACTTAATCATGCCACCTCTTCCTTGAACGTTCCCAATTTATTTTATTATAGACATTATTAGAGTGAGAGAGGTGGCATATGCTTGAAAAGGCGATTAACTTTCTTATGCTTACGAATCTGAATAGCCAGGCAGTTTTATTCATCCTTCCCTTCTCAGTTCCTTCAGCCTCACAACATTTCTCAATCGGAGTTGCCATAGTATTGCTGGCTTCGGGCAGTGGGACGTTGATGTGATATATCCATAAAAATAAAAATTGAGCGCGTGTTTATACGTGAATAGTTGTTTAAAAATGTTTCATCTCCTTGGAGCGCTGCGAACAATGATAATATAAACACGTAAAGGACATTCAAAGAACAAGTACAATTAATAAAACTTTTTTATTTGGCCCTTCAAAAGGAAAATTTGACCGAAGTTTGGTTTTTTCGTAAACAAGAATCCTCTAGGCTATTCTTTATTATTTTGAACGCAACCCATTATCAATGTTATGGGCTTTAAACTTCGTATGGAACATGTTCTTTCTTAGTAACTTACAACCGTAATGCGCTCCTTAATAAAAAGTTTATATTTTATTATTTCATTTCAACCAGAGTATTTCCACAAGGCTGTATTCCCGCAAGAGCGTTCTGCAGATAGACCAAGCCCCTAACCAAATACGATACCGGAAAAAAATCATCCAATCCATGTATAAATCAACAAGTTCCTATCAGAAGAAAATATCCAGCTTCGTTTAGAGTTAAAATTTTAGTAAAATAATAATGCAGCCCCTAAATGTATTTAAGGAAACGATTCTGTGTATAATCTCTTTTAAATTCAAATATCATTCAACTGACTTCCAACACAGATTTGAACATCGATATTATCCCAACACGGTCTAAAATCTATAATGTTCCTCGATATGAAAATAATAAATTGGAAACATTTCGGGTAGATCTCGTTTCCCCAGCAAAAGTTCACAGGCGTAATTTTCGCTGGGAATTTCAGGAAGGGATTTCGTGAAATTTTTCACCTATTAATAAAAAGGTAAGAAATTGACAGGGATTTGACCTGAAAAAGCTTTAAATCTAATAATTTTAATACCGAGATGAAGAATCTTCCGAAAGTTTTCTGAGGTGAATGTTTGACAATGCGTTGTATAAATCGTGTTTATTCCAATTGTATTATTTTGTTCAAGTTTGCTTACCTTGTATAGAAATGTTGGTTTCTTTTTTTTCACTTTCGTTATTCATTATGGAATGTTATGTAGTTTATTTATTAACCCTCATATTTTCTAATTATTATTTGCAGCGGTCTCGTGTTTCATATTTCAACTTTAGTAGTTTTTCAAAAGGTTGACATTTTTCAAGCAAGCTACTATAGTTTTAGGCTTTGTATATTGAGTATAATTTATACGTATTAGGCCTGACACGAATACCAAAGTGTCTCGCAAAAAACCCGTTTAACCTATTAAGTTAGTTAATAAAATATTTAGAGAAGATCTTTCTACTTTCGTCCCTTCCCATGGCTGTATTAGCTTTAAATGATCGCTGTTTTCTAACTCTTGCCGTATTTCAAATGAACAAAATATTTCGCTAGATATTTAACAGAATGACGGTAAAGAACCTCTAGTATTCACTTATTGCATGACTTTCACAGGCAGTTTAGGTAACAAAACTCACTGTCACAAAAACTTGAGGAGCGCCGTTGGGCTTGTTACCCCCTTCTCCAGGCAGCAAGTGACGCAAATTTTGAAAAAAATGCTGTTACTTAATAAAATATTATCCTTCAACAATAAAACTATTAGATTCATTTACTTACGTTGGGTTAATTAATAACCCTTCCATGCTTCGTATCAATTAAAATAACTTAAACCTTTTCTAGTAATACGTTTGCTGTAATATTGAAAAAAATATTAAAATAGCCTATTGCCATAATTTTAAAATCATGTGAAACATATTATTGTTGATTTATCCTTGATGTTTAAGTCTTAAAAGTGGCTCGGTTACATTCCAACTTTTTTCATTAAAATAATCTACTAACATAAATTTCCACCACAGGTGGATCAAGCATTTCGAATAAACTTTTTTCTTAATTAGTATAATAGAAAATATTATTTTTAATGTTTAATTGGAATTTACCACGGAGGCGTTGTTAAGTGCCCACAGCCACGGTGTATTTCGACTGAATTACCCCGCCCTACATTGTGTTTTAAATTGCGTGTAATTAACACATTAAACGTAAAACGATCTTTCATTAATATCACATAATGAATAGCACTTGTTTTATGTGTAATAAATGTCCTGTTAATATAATAACCGTAAAACTTGAACATAAAAAAATACAATTACTGTCTCAAGGTATCCTTAAAACATTTTTACAATGATAAAATATTTTTTACCGTCTGTGCAAATCTATAAAACGATACATTTTTTTATCCAAGTGATTTATGTTTTGACTATCTTACAAAGCATTTATTCTACTACATTATGCATCATAAAAAGGCTCGCGGCTTTGAGTCACGGCCACTAAAATCTGCACCGCTATTTTTTTTTAAATAAAATAATTCAAAGCGGACTGCTCATCGATATTTTTTTCCTGAAAATATATTGGAAAATGAATGCATATCGAAAGCTATTACGAACAGCTCTAAGCTTGAAACTTGGATGAAGTCCAACAGAATTGGCGCTTTTGACAGTTCCACTAGACAGGAACTGGAAGCCGGTTATAATGTTTTTTGATAAGCGCCTCGAAAAACCAATATATTATTTATGGAGCCGAATGAATTGTGTTGATGCGGTGATTTATCCGATCACGCGGGATAAAAATATTTACCAATGTTAGAAAGCTGGTTATGTTTCACTTCTGCTACAGATTTGGTTTCTTCTTAGTTATTTTATTGTGACTTAAAACCGTACATGACTCGGATGATTTTTATGACGAAAAAGGAAGTTAACGAACGAAGTGAGATTATTTTAACAAAATTATTACGGTAATAGAGTTGAATGTTATTAAGAGCGCAGAATAGAAGTTCAACGGGGTATATCCGATCAATTCAAAAGATAGAATATCGAATCCGCATTAAGAACTACTTTACATACACAAATGATGCCAAGCAGCATTAACTGATTTTTTACATGTTAGCAATTTTATCATCGTTCCAATTAAAAGTTATTTGTAATACCTAATTATTTACCATCCGTATTAGGAAAAAAAGCTTACCAGAATAAAAAGAGAGGAAAATCGTGTTTTTGGAGTAACTTTCTTTGACTTTGGGAATATCGATAGGATTTAGCGCTATGTTCTCTTTATTTAATTAGGAAGATAAAGTGATAAACTTATCGGCATTCCAAAAGTCTAATTATTTTTCTTCTGAAACATGTAAAAAATATTGTTTTATACGCCTTGTTCTTAATTAGATGTTTATGGTAGAAAATGAAACAGTGAGAAGGGTAGCAACATAACTCATCCCCAAAAATCCAACATAATTTAATTGAACGTGAAAAACTTTTTAATTTATAAGGTGTCTAAAAATATGTACATTCAAGTTTACAAGTAGCTAATTATTTCATTTTATTTTTGACTTTATAATATGTAAACTTTTTTACTCCTCATTATTTTATTTTTATACATTTAAAATGTTTTTTTACAGGCTATTTCGAATTTATTGATATCTTAAAAACAGTTTGATTAATTAAAATTGAAAATACAACCAAACTGATTAAAACAAATATTTGTTCACGCAGTACCTAACATTAAATACGTTTACCAAAAACTGAGTTATGTATATTTTTTATAATAGTAGTAAATACTTGTAAATTATAATAGCGTTTTACAAACTAAGCCCAAAACAACTGAAACATTTTGTTTGTTTTAACTAACGACCAATGATTATTTTTGTTATAATAACATAACCTTATTAGATTTTGGTTTATGTCGTCAAAATCTACAGTCTTTTGTTTGTTTCTTCCCGTAATGTAATGAAATGAAATAATAATACATCGCGTTATTTAATATTTGTGTACCTAAACTAGAGGTAATACATTATTAATATGTATTTTCCTACTACCATTAAAGAGAAAAAAATCGCTCGGTTAATACGATACGTACGTACCTATAGTGGTAATTTATTTTTTTTCAGAATTTATTGGCTTATTATTTCCGAACATATTTTGTAGTTTATTTGATACAGCGACAATTTTATTAAACGTGAAAAAAAATCGTGAAATTATTTTTCTTTACGGAGAAATTTTACGCTATTGGGTAGATTGAACGTTTGAGAATATGATATTAAAACGTCTCTGTAAAAATATATTCAATTTTATTATTTATAATAAAAATGAAAAAACAATTTTTTATTTATCGCATAGCCTAAGCATCATCAGGGTATACAATTACACTTTACAAAAACACAAATACAGAGGGAGAACACAACACAAAATAAAATAAGAAAACAGTGAGAAAATAATGGAATAACAATTATTATTTCTTTTCATTAAATGTGTAAGACCACACAGTGATTGCTTTCTACAAAAACACTTATGGTTTATATTCAAATTTTGTTTATTTTATTAACTTATGTAGTATATGATATTATTTATTTATAGTTTTATTAATTTTATTGAAAGTGATTTCGTTCTACTAGTTTTAGTTTGTATTTTAAAAGACCCCTTTTTAGAGTTCAAGGCCATTAGCAAACTGGTTAGACTACATGAAAACGTGGTATACGTATAGTTTACATTTTAATTACTAATTTTGGTCACTGCCAAATGATCTTGAAATTCTGATTTTGTGATGTACCTAACCTTCAGATCTGTTTTCCCCCATTCAATGATTACGAAGTATTGCCTTACGAAAGACAAGTTTTTCTTAATTATTTTATAATGTGTTTTGCCATTAGTTTTTTTAAGAAAATGAATTGTGCCAATGAAATAAAAGTATTTGTCAAGTTATGATATGTGTTAAGTGATTTTAGTTTTTCAAGGCAAAAAGTATTTTATTAGGTGATTTGAGTCATGCTGCGCAATGTGGTAATGTAGTTACTTATGCGCTCAGTAGCTACATGACATATTTTTGAATGCTCCGTAGTTTTTTTGTTCTTGATGTGCGGATTTTGTTGTTTTGTTTTTTTACAAAAGTAAACTCCTTGGCATTGTGTTAATAGTGTTAAAATTTTGGAAAGTGTACAAGTAAGTAATTCGGTGAAATTAACACAAAATCAAAAAGAGTGTCACCTTATTGCAGTCCAGTCAAATATAACAACATTTTCTTCAGCGAATCGAAAAAATTATCATTTCCAAACAAAAAATTAAGCGTTTTTGAGGTGATGCTTATTAGTTAACTTGCGAAAGTAATAATAAAACGATCACTTCTGGAAACACTCTCGTAAACCAGAAACCAAGAATTTTTGAGCATTAAACCGTCATCCTAATTAATGTTGATTGAATGCTTGCATATTTCAATTCCTTCTGTAATTTGGTAATTTCTGGATGTTTCCACTTCTTTGGACTCTCTCCATATATTTGTGTTGTATATATATAAAAACGTACACATTATTTTTTCTTTACTCATTGAATTACTTTTGTAAAAGCCTTACAAAATTAAGTGGTTAGTTTGATTATGGTTATTTATAATTGAGAGACAACCGTTCAATGAGATGATAGTTCCCTTGCCGCTGTCGAAGATTCCTTTTGACAACATTTTTAAAACATCATATTATGCATTTCCCTTTATTAAGTGGCACAAGTGTAAATCGATTTAACTATCCGTTGTTTGTGCATACCTTACAAAATATATTTCTTAGTTTATAGTAGTCACGGTATTAAATATATTAATTTCAAAATATTGACATATATTTCTACGAACAAGATTGAATAAACAACGTGTACAGTATCAACAAACCAAGTATGGAAAAAATACCTATAAATAACCTGAAAATGTAATAAACTTATTTTTGAAAAAGAGTTTACCCGAATAGGATTATGCCTAAGGTCAGGTACCTATTAAGAACCGCTCAGTATATGAAAGGTTTTAAAGTCTTTTGCTCTTTTATTTCCTAATAAAATATTGGATTATAAGCCTTATTGGAAAATATAACTTTTTGTAGGTACGCATGCCAGTTTAGTCACTTAAGTTTTTGTGACAAAAAATTTTTGAAATTTTGATTTAATATGACAAAAAATAGAAAGATTTTTTTAAATTAAAGATTTGATTTTCAGATTCCATTGATTTTTTTTCCTTTTCAATTTAAGTATTTTGAACAGATTATAAATCATTTAGGTTTGTATTAATTTAGAGAGAAGATATTTATTTTCACTGGCTAATGTCCATACATTTTCTTTGAAATATACCGAACGCTAGCCTACTGCAATAGAAGTCCTTAACAATATTTTATTTTGAAGCACTCGCTTCTGGTTGTCAATTTCATTTGATACCATCTTTCATAAGCTAAATTGACACGTGCCAAGAAAATAATTTTCCTTTTACGGCACCGTAAAAGCTTCTAACTGCCACGTGATGGGTGACATTTACTTGTCTCTAATCATTCTATTAAAATAATTGTATCGTTTTTTTTTGTTGTATCTGCATATGCACATAACCTTTGCCAAATAATGTGTATCCCGTATAAGTATTAGGATTTTTTGTGTTTTATATAAGAATGGAAAATGTAAATGATATCCTAGTCACAATTTTGACCAAGTACGTATCCACTTATTTTCTATAAGTTTTTAATGTATACATCATTAATAATATAATGCTTACCCTAAAAATGTTTTCGTTACTCTTTTGGTAACCTTAAGCGGCTACATTAGTGGTGTGATGTCTATGAAACCACACTCACCTCCATCTTTCAGTCACCTTCAAGAGGTGTGTCAGATTAAACATAAATATGTTAACCTGATTTGAAAACATTCTCGTTTAATTTAAAGTGTTCTGTGAATACTTCATTTTAAAACATACACATAATTGTTATTATCAAAATGTTTTGTTTAATAATCTTTTTAAAACTAATAATTTATTTTAATGAAGTGTTTTAATGATAACTATTTGTTAGGTTTGAACTTATAATCAATGTTAATAAAAAAAAACTCACCATTTAATATTATCCAACGATAATGTCCGCAATTCAGCGTGGTTTTAATGCTTAACGATAGATGAGTAATTATTGATAATTAATTTTATGTATTTTTTATAACTACTGGTGCAAACTTTAGCGTCTTCAATTTTAATAAATTCTAAGGTCAAATGAAGTTGTGTGGGTAGAAATGTGGAAAACGATGGGTGGGTAGGACCTGGCTATACAGATTCCGACGTTCAAATTATGAATGATATTCTTTCATCAGGGTGATTCTGAATGAATCGATGTGCACATATCTTATTGTTTTAATATTATTTATGATTATCTTGTAAAATAATTTTCCGGGTGTTGGTTCAAAAAGAAATTCGCAGAATTTTAAACTCAAAAACTGCTAATATTTTTTCTACATGTTTGGTTTGTCCCCATGTTTCACAACCACAACTAACAAATGGTAATAGTATAGTTTTATAAAATGGGCAAAAAAAATATTCCTTAGTATTCTTGACCTCGGCAGACCCTTAAAAGTGTGAAAGCATTTGTATATTTCATATTATTTAAATCAATTTTGAAAAGTTTATCACAGCACCATAAATCTCAACCTCTGATATGAAAATAATCCACTTAGGATGTATGTTTTAATAAGCTTTTGCAGTAAATGAATTTAAGTTTCCATAAAATATTCCTAATAGCGAGGTGAAGCATTGCCCACCAAATTGAATGTTTGTTTTATAGCCTTGCAAGTACGAGCACGATATTATTCCCGATGAGGAGTTGATATCCTCGAAATGGTGGAAAGTAAATCAATCAAAAAATATGTTTAAATTAGAATTGATGAAGGCAAGTGCAATTATTTTTAAATAAGTGTTATTATGCGAAATATTTCCGCAAATATTTTAGGTATTGGAATTTATACTACAAATCTTTATGAAAAATATACATTTTCGGTTACAAAATTCATTAAATTCTGAAATGAAAAAATATACAAGCCACCTCGAGTTTTAATATTTTTTTAATGGGGTTTATGGTAAACTAACAATCTATCGCCCAAGAGTTTAAATGGTAATAAATAATAATGCTAATAAGCATATCAATCTTCCTAACCTTGCGCGCCGCTCAAAATACTTCTAGCCCGAAATTTCGACCGCCTCTATTTTAAAATGATATTCGATTCATAATATTATTTTTATTTCAGTGTGGTTTCGTAGCTTGTCCAATACACAACCCGCCATATATTAAGGCAAATTCAATTACGCTTTAGTGATTGGAATATTACAATTTATTCGCTATGATTGTAAGGGTCGGTTGTTTGAGCGAAATTCACATTTGATATCATCTCAAATCGACGATCAACCAACATTTCGGCATTTGAACCGTTACGCTCAACGGCCTAATCAACTTTTAATCAAATAACCCAACAAAAGAATGCTGTCGGGAGTAGAATCCACGGTTAACGGAGGCCATCTAAATGTAAAAATATATATATGGCGGTGTATGGTCAATCTGTGATGATGTCAATTGCGAAGGTCGGTCGATAAACTAGCCCCTTAGAATTTTTAGAATTCCTTTCAGTGTATAAGAAATGCTACTCATTTTTTGTATTTTCTTGCTAGGTACTAATTGTCTTTATTTTTTCAAATTTTAGTAGATTATAATGTGTTTAGTTAAAACGTGGGAGTTGCTATTAGCCACGATGACATGAATCTTTGGGCGACAGTCATGGGGCGAGGCTCCTTAGCATAAAGTTATCATTCAGACCCGTGAGTAGATCGGGATGTCATTTTATATTTCAATTTCCTCTCCGTCAAGTTTGCATTCCCCGACGCGAATCCTTTGTTGCCTGACAGTTAATGGACGACAATTGAGACATCGATCCTGAAATAAAGTCATGTCGTTTGATTCGTTCAAAGCCCCGAATCGTGCAGAGCTCTCTTACTTTCCGCGGAATTGAACGGTATATTTAGCGTGCTAGATAAAATAGGTAACGAAATTAAATTTGTGAGACTATGATCAAAGTATATAACAGCTCAAACTTAGTAACGTGATTTTATTTAAGATAGTGAATAAATATACTTGCTGAATGATAATTTCAACTAACATACATGTATGTCCACAGTAAAGTGAAACTAATGTTACAAACGGTCATGACATGGCCAACCTTTTCGCTAAACGCCTCTCCTTTATCTATTTTGATACTTTACCACCACACCATCCCTCAACTCAACTATGACGATAAAATTCACTTGAATGATTTTAAAATCTCAATTTAGATGTTTTCCAATACTTAAATTATCTCTCTAGCAAAACAATACGTGATGACATTCAAGAAATCTTGCTGAAAGAATTTTCTTATCAAAGCCAATTTGTAATGTAACTTATCAACTTTATCTAGCACTTTTTCTTCATGGAAAATGTAATAAACTCGATCAATTTTAAGTCTGGTAATATCTCAAGTATTGGTTTCTATGGACCAATATCAATTATATTTCATATGTTAAAAATATTCGAGTCTGATATTTCAAAGAAAATCACTCATATTTTCAAAAATGTTCATATTGAGGAACAACACGAATCACCTAAATCTACAACAACTAATTTACTATCCTTTTCAAATACCATTGTTAAGGCCTCAAAAGAGAATACAAAGGTGGATGTTCTCTACACCGACTTCTCTAAAGCCTTTGACAAAGTATACCATTCAAACCTTGGGGCCAAATTTCATGCTCTAGATACCGAAAACCCTTGGCTATCTTTCTTTCACCTTTACTTAAGTGATGGTAAAAATAGGGTTTAAAAAAATAACTTTGATTCAATTAATATTGACTTGACGTTTGGCATATATAAGAGAAATTTCTTGGCTCAGTGTCTTTTTAACTTATTTACTTACTAGTGTATTTGATGGGTTTTATCTTTAATTTAGGTTTTAGTGCAAATAATTTGAGTACGAATTTATGTCCAGAATGGACGCTATTGGCCTTATATAAAGGGTCCGCCAAATAACTTTTTTTTTTGAAAATGCTATAAAAAAAAAACTACTGAATATTTTCTCAAATTTCTTTTTTTATTTATAAGTACAATCCTTCCGGTTAATAATGGAAAAT
The DNA here is from genome assembly GCA_022651775.1 of Drusus annulatus. Classification (NCBI taxonomy): domain Eukaryota; kingdom Metazoa; phylum Arthropoda; class Insecta; order Trichoptera; family Limnephilidae; genus Drusus; species Drusus annulatus. The sequence continues at coordinate 435,064 of JAGWCC010000350.1, read as the reverse complement.
AATTTCATTCAAATGGCTGCCTCGGCTGGCCATGCAGTAGCCTACACGATCGGTCCAATTTTTAAGCACATTATCGATTGTGTGCAGCTGTATTTCACCAATGGCTTCACGAATATTGTCTTTAAAGCGTCAATTGTCTCTGGCTTGTCGGCGTAACATTTATCTTTGAGGGCACCCCACAAATAATAGTCCAACGGTGTCAAATCGCAGCTCCGAGGTGGCCAAACGACATCAGCTCTGCGGCTGATAATGCGATCTTCAAAAACAGGGCGCAAAACATCGAGTGTAGCTTCGGCTGTGTGGCACGTAGCGCCGTCCTGTTGAAACCAAATGTTGCCAATATCCTCCTCTTCAATTTTTGTGAACAAAAATTCGTTCAACATGGCCCGATAACGATCGCCATTGACTGTAACGGCCACTCCTTGCTCATTTTCAAAGAAAAATGGCCCAATTATGCCTCTGGACCAAAATCCGCACCAAACAGTGACTCGTTTTGGGTGTACCGGCTTTTCAATGTATGCGTGCGGGTTTTCTGTGCCCCAAATACGACAATTTTGCTTGTTTACATACCCGCCAAGATCAAAATGAGCTTCATCCGAAAAGATGATTTTTTGGCAAAATCGGCATCTTCTGTAAGTCGATCGCAGGCCCACTCAGCGAAGCGAAAACGCATTGGATGGTCAGTTGGCTTCAACTCCTGAACCAATTGGACTTTGTATGGCGTCATACCAAGGTCTTTATGCAAAATTCGTCTCAATGATGTCTCCGAAATGTTCAATTGTTGAGAACGACGGTGAATTGATGTTGATGGCGCTTCACGCACACTTTCTGCCACAGCATCGATATTCTCGGGTGTACGCACTGTTTTTGGCTTTTCACGCTTTGGTTTATCGATGAGGATGCCAGTTTCTTTCACTTTTTTCACAAGATAACGAACATACGGAGCTGACGGTGCTTCTCTTCTTCCAAAAACCGTACGCAATTTTCGCACACATTCTGCAACATTACCATGATTTTCAAAGTAATGTCGCAATATTTCCCAGCGTTGTTCAAGCGTATACACAACCATATTCGCTCAGCGGAAGGATAAAACTAATTATCTGTCAAATCAAACATGAGCTAAGTGTTACCATTCACGAAATAAGCACTAGTTAAAAAAAAAAAAGTTATTTGGCGGACCCTATATATTGAACATTTGTTATTTTGAATTCTAATTTATTGCTGACAGGAGCGGCTTTACAGATACATTTAAATATACCTTCGGTGGTTTTATTTTATTGTAATTAAAAAGCCGCTCTTATCAACAATATACTAAGTCACAAATGTTGTTGTTGAAATGTGTTTATTCCAGATATAAATATTATTGTTCGGTACTTACTTCAATCGATTCAATATATGTTCTTGTTATTTTTGTTCCATTTTAATTTGCTTGTGTGGATGTTTACTTTTACAAAAGACAATTTTTTCATTCATGTCTGTCTATTGACAAACTGTCAAACTTTATATAAACAATAGAATCACTAATTTCACTCGCCATATCTCCATCAAAACTACTATATTTACATTAAATATACCGAATTTGCGATCCAGAAACGAGGATAGAGCTTTTGAGCTTTGTTATCATAATAAAAGTGTTTTAACCAAAGAGTTTTTCTTCCATTCTCAAACCACAACAATACGCATGCGTAAAATTCTCCACAAATACAAGTTTCCTCACAAATTTCATGGTTTACGACGTTGGAGAGGTCGACGACTGCCCACACACAATTATATATACCATCGATTCACTTAAAATTTTACCAGTCTGAAGATGCTCGTTATAAGGTGAAACTGGTCCGGTTTTAATTTAAAAAAAACAGTGGAAAAAAGTTCAGAACTTAGTTTTATTAAATTATTATTATAAATGACATTAATGTATTTATTTAGAGTTTTTGTGTTTAATTTGTAGAACTGTATTTTAATTGTTTAGGGACATTCTATGTGACCTAACCACAGTTTGATAATAGCTCTAAGCGCTTAAAATAATAAAAAAATAAAAAAGAACACTAAATAATAATAATATTACATTTAATTCAATTGAATTTTAAACAAAATAAAAAAACATTAATGTACTTATTCTAAAAGCTTTACGGGAAATATGTAAATAACTCATGGATTACGGTAACGCTGGCGTCTTCTCTTGGGATCGCAATAAATGTGTCGAACTTGATAACGGATAGGTTAATGGGTATTTAACGAATGGATGGATCTTATAAATTATTTTAGTTATTGTATCTTATCAAAACGCTCGATTTGAAGAAATCAAAGTCTGTGTATGGGACGTCTGTCTCACACACAGACTGAAATATAGGCCGGCCAGTCGTGCAGTAGCCGCTGTAGATGTGTGGATCTCTCACACGCTTTTATGGGAGCTGCTGCTTCGGTGATCCAAGGGGGGAAGAGGTGAGGTCCAGGGTGTCGTAAATCAAACGAGCGGTCAGTAGATCAGATGGAAGGCAGCAGTAGGCAGAGCGGAGTCGAAAGGTGAATCTTGTTATTGCACTCGTATTTATACCCGGCGCCCGACCCCTGTCCTCTCGTGCGGGCCGGGACGAATGCAACCCATTTTCATGTGCTTTGTGATTTTAGATTCGTTGTGTAACCCGCTACACATTTTGCAGCGGATGAAACAAAAATGCCAGCTATTAACCTCTTCAATTTCTCTCGCTCAGCCTAAGCTGCATTTTCTCCACATTTTTATTAATTCCAATAAAAAATTACAAATACAACTAGAAGGGGTCCCAAGCCCGACATTTTTGGGAGAAATTATAACAAAGAACTTATGTCTAGACAAATTATTAATTCTTATTATTAATTAAGCTAAAGAGAGCTCGGCCGATCTTTCTGTTTACTTTATTTGGAGCTACCTACGGCCAAACTCTCACAATATAAATCTAAAGTAGGTTAAAACATAGTGAGACACGGGTCTGGGGCTGACAATTCTGGATTTTGTCGTGATTGGCTCAGCCACTTGAGATGACAGACTGCGGACGGTGGACCAGGATGCGGAGAGCGGGGGGCTGGTTCAGCACTTCAACGTAAATATGAAGCTCCCCTCAGTCCCCGCATCCTTCATTATCACTGAACTACTGACAGAGAGAGCATAGGCGTACGAGGTCACGGGCGCGCTAAATTAGAGAGCGAGGACTGATTGGATATCCTCGTCTTTAACGTCCCGCGTCCCCATCCGGTACAGTCTGTTTAAAGTGTTATTTATCTTACAACTATTCTATTTGTAAATAAATGGTTTGACAAAAAAGTAAGGCAGTATTTTTTAAACCTCAAGGAAAGCTTGATATTTTTATACAGTTCTTTCAACTTTTAAAATTTTACGGTTCACACGAAAAAAAAAATCCTTATTTCAGAAAACTAAAGCACAGATGACCCCTTTACTATGTTTACCAAAATAATCATACTTCTACTTTATCGTACACAAACTCCCGAATATTATATTCTTGATTACTACAAACCTAGCATATTTTTTATGGATGTAAAATTAAGGTGTATTAAGAAACACTTAAAAACATCAATTTTAATGCAGTAGTAATACGATTAAAATAAATTCACTATGTTTTGAACATATTATTTTTTAATGTCACACCTACCCATTATGGAAAATATTATCAAATGCATATAATTGGAGGCTAATGTAATTGAATATCTTCTTAATAAATGATTTCGGTGTTTGAAAATATTTAATCAATTTCACTACAAGTAAGGTGGCTTAAGTTAGCTTACTTTGTGCACACGAACACGCTCCAAACACACTTATATCGGTTCATCTTTCAGTGAGTATATATATATATAGTGAGTAAAGGAATACATTTAATTCAAATTGTTGAGCGTTATAGCCCTTTTTTTCAAACTTCATATTTAACAAACAAAAATGTGAAAGCTGGGTTTTATAACAGTAGAAATTGATTTTGTTTTATTTTATTCCACCTTTTTTTAAAAGTGGGTCTGGATATATTCTATTAAATTGGAACATTTTTTTAGACTACTAAAATAACACTTTTTCCTGATAATCTAGAGCGCTCTTATGAAATACAGTTGTATTGATTCACCTTAAGCTCGACGCTAGTCGATACTCTCCAACAAAGTTTTATCAAAACTTCAATCCTAATTTAATAATAAAGTGTTATAGTTGTTCCGCTAAACCTTTGCGATAGAGAAGAGATTTTTTGTCGTTATTACGTGGAAAATAACAAATAAAACCACACAAATTGACTCTTGGTCCATATATTATTATCCACTTAAAACAAAATCACGATCAAAAGCTAGGGCGTGCTTTTCATACTCCTTCACGTTTAGGACTACCGCGCTACAGATCCACCTGACCGAAACCAGTGATATAGTGCCATTCCCTAGATAGAGAATGTTGTTAGATACTCGTAAGTAGACATGAAGAAGAAAAGGGTATGTCGACTGCATGTCGTTGACGTGGCCCAAATTACACGTTTGTGAAAAACAACTAGCTAACTGAGAGAGCGGTGATTTTCGAAATTTCCTGACGACGGGAGAGGTTGTGAAAATACAGCATTCTGGATCCAGAATCTTGCATGTATTACTCAATCAATCCACCACACAAAAATAAAAAGCTCGGTTTTGTTATTGGGCGATGATATTTTTCTTCTTTACGATGAGTTTTGAACCCACGTCTAAAAGTCAAAGGGCATACGGCTCTGCTACGCAGCTGTTCACAATTTAGTTATTAACCGCACCTTTGACTTTTCTATCGCCTTATTTCTCCATATTCAAATATGGACATACTCATATAACTGAGGTGAGTGTGCTTACAGGGGGTCTTGCTGGTAGTGTCGCGAAGGGACGAGACCGAGAAGTAAGTTCAAGTAATCCCTCGGCGCTATTAAGGTAAAACAAGAGAAAGTACTTTTTTTCTTACGGAGTTGTTGTTTGTTAAGATTTGCCCACGGCATTTACAACTTGAGCAGTGCTCGTATCGTGGAATTAAGTAGTTTTGGTTGCTTGCCAGAAAAACTCAACGCGCATTTCCTCCCGAGTATAAAGTAAAAGTATTTTCCGGAAAGTACTGCCTCTAAAAGTTTGCCTGAAATTAGCAATGTGTGAAAAGATTTTCCCAAGGGTGTCCTAAAAGAGCTCTTACTGTTTGAATATTGTAATTAATTTAAGCGTTGTATATCTTCATAACGCGGAACGCGCAGGCACGAGTGGAATTTAGGAATATTCATTTGGTTGGTGTTTCATAAGTCAAAACGAAGCCGTGGAAACTTCCGACGTTCAAATCAAATCGCTGAAATACATTTAAAAACACATTAAAAACAAACAATTTGTGTAATGAATATTTTATTATTATTCTATTATTCAATCGTTTTACATACTGTTTTTCTGGATTATCTTTGCCGACCGCCAACGCCAAACAGTACTTTCCAAAATTATTTATCTTCTTCAAAGTGCTCTCGAACAGGGCTTTCTTTGACGACGGAATAAAACGACGGACGTCAAATTGTACACACGGTTATGATGTGCAAAGATACGGAAATTTGAGTTGTCATTTTGAATAAGCTATTGTGAAAAATATTTTTTGCATTTTAAAACATACCGTCAGCGAAAAACTTAAGTAAATAAATTTAAAAAAATGCTATTTAGTGTTTTTATTTTTATTACGTATTATTTTTTTAATTATCTACTTTATAAAAAAGGTTTTCAAATATTTGTGTCATAATAATTGAAAATGAGTGAACAAAATATAACTAAAATGTTTTATTTTGTTTATTTATTTAAGTCCGGTCCCTTATTTTATATTAACATTTCTCATGGAAGGAAACTTTTCGAAGATTATAATATTTTTCTCATATGGTATTTATTTAGTAGAAAAGTTTGAATAATGCACATTTTTCATGAAAATACACACCTATTTTCCTAGAGAATTGATAAAACTTTCTTCCGAAAGAAACCTTTATTGATATATTCAAAACTTGTCAGATATTTAAATAACTCGCACTAAGTAGGCACTGTAAGCGTAGTTTCTACCGTACAGAATGTTGAATGTTGCAGACTGGTGTAGTAAAGCGTTGGCAAACGATTCACTCTGACCTTTGGCAGCATGTGATATATGGAAACACGCCAATTATGTAAGTATCGAATACCGTTTTAATCATGTAAGCTTAACATGAAATTATTATGTACATATCAAACCGAGTGCACAGTGGTGCAAATGACGTAAAAAATTACTTTATTAATAATAATGAATAATAAGTAATGAAATTGGCTATTAATTTTAACGAAACATTTTGATTATTTTCCTTCCTGACCTCATTTTTTTCAGAAAAATTGTTTGTTTTCTTCTCCCTGTGGAACCAAACATGTATATGTGAATATATACACAAAAAAACAAACAGGTATTTCGACAGACATATTTAAGATCGATTCGTATACGCGTGAAAATTATTAGATTTCCAATACTAAACCCAACGAATTACGTGTTTAACCCACAAATGTATATTTTTTTAATAGCAAACGTGAAAGAACGATGTTTTCTGTTGTTGTTTAATTTAAAAACTATTTTTGAAAATAATAATTTTTAAGTAAAAAGTATTTTTTCATTCTCAGTTTAAAATGCTACCTTTTAAAAAATCTTTTTTATTCTTAGGAAGATCTTCGGTAAAGAATGGGGATGATAAATCCAATGAAAGCATTCCTCCAATCCTCAGAAGCAAAGAGTTAGACTTTTTAGTAATAGCTTTGGCTTTGTTAAGCGGCTAAAGCCACTATTCTTTAGGTTTCTCGTTTTTCCCGCACAATCAATACGACCTTTGTTTGAAGACTCTCTCACTGCCGTAATAAAATTCAAAATAAGAAGTAAATCGGAACAAATAGCTCTCGCTAAACTAAATATAGCGAAATTTTACAATTTTTTTTTAAAAACCTGCTCTTTTGATCCGGGCTTAGATTTCGTTTAAATAGGTTAAGAATGAAGTAGGTACTAACCTCATCTTTAAAATAGTCAAACCAATTGCTACCTGACGGTGTAAGTATACGCAAATATTTTTATTAATATTTTAATACCGCACAAGAGTCCCAAGTGCTTCCAACCATCAGAGCTAGTGAGACTATGGCATCCCCAATTAGGGTTGAGGCTGAAGGTAGTGAAGAGAAGTGGCTATTCAGACCTGGCTAATCATAGCTGGTAACCCAACACGGTAAAAACCATTTCAAGCAACTCTTAGATTCTGAATGGTGCTCTTTGACCGGGGCGATATTGAGAGTACCGACGACTCTAGAAGGTGCCGCAAATATGCATTTTTTTTTTATTTTAAGCGAAATTATTGTGAAATCACACAGACTGATTAAATAAAATTTATTTGCGTATGCCGGGCTTAAAACCTCTGAATTCCTAGTCGACGATCTTAACCACCCGACAACAGAGGCCGTCATAGTTGTGCTCGTTTTAAAACTTAAAAACCGTTAACGGATTATTTGGCATATTGTGTACTCAAAAATAATAAAAGAATAATGAAATTTGATGATTATATATAACATAAATAAATGGAGTAGTTAGGTACAGTATTAAAAACTCATGATAATAATTGATGGTTTGTTGGTTTTTTAAGGAAACAACGAACATTAAAAAAATCGTTGAAAAACACGATTATAAGCTTTGCTTTATGGCTCTAATGGCCCAATAATTTGTAGATTACATCAGAAATATTTGGTAACTATTGTAGGAATGCTCGGTTTTGCTGAAGGTTTTTTCCTTAATACGACTATAGGTCTGGTACCATATTATTACTCGATCACTTACTTTGATAAGTAAACTAAGATGTCGCCCGATAAACTGGTGGTATTGACACGTGACGATTTCACGAAGGCTGGTGTGTCGGACGCGATAGCCACGATGACAGTGCCCTCATCAATGTGTCGGACGCACTATGCCGCGGAAATTATAAATCCGTGGGTGAATAATTTAGTAATAAGATGTACGTAAAATCATGATTGAATCGTTAGAATTAGAGTCAAAATTAACTTCAAATATTTGTTCTAATTTGTCATACTAAATTCGTGTTTTTGTCTTATAACTTAACTTCATGCTAGAATCAGTAAGCTCCTTCTCATAACACGGCAGATTATGCAATGGGTGTCTCGACCTCCCAGCCGAGCGTTAAACGCGAGCCCAAGGCTCAGTCGAGCGTAACAGCGAGCGGAATATCCTGTCAGCTTTACGCCGGCCGGCCGCAGGGCCCAACCAATCACGGGCTCTGCACAACTCTGTATGTAATAATAATGGTAACCTTTGACCTCTATTGCGGGAGTCAGGCTGATATCACAAAACAATAAACTATTCCATTGTGACGGCCTGACCACGCGCTCTGTATAACATGTAAATTTAAATATATAAATGTTAGAATAAAATAGTTATAGGCAAAAAACCCGCAAAAACGGGCACCATTATTTGTAAACTGTATTTTGATATGTATTTGTGAGCTTAATAAAAATGATAGAGGGGCGAGATAAAGTTAAGGTGAAAGCTGGTGGAAAGGAGAAGGGGATAGTTTGCTAAAATCTGTCCCACAAAATTGCCAGCCGGCCGGGGAGAGAGCGAAAGAGGATGCTAAATCCTCTCATACATCGCTCTTACGCCTCGGCTGTGCGCTTCCAAGGCAATGAAATATTGCGCAATAATGGGAGAAAAGGCAGATCACCAGCATCCTCCGCCAGTACCATTCACCTTGACTCATCTTCGCCCTGACATCGCCTTCAACTTGACTCCTGACTTTTATTTGACCATCGCCTGCCCCCCTGGACCGCCTGACTACACCTCTCTCTGGACCAGACCCGCAGCATCTTCACTTGAAAGCCGAGGCCCTACAAGCTGAACCCGTCGCCTCCCTTACAACGAGACGACCCCTTGGAGCATCTCACAGATTGGGACCGCTACCCTATTACAGTTTATTTGTGTACCTGATCACGTCGGGTACATAAGTTGGTCCTTCACGAGCCGGATCCATCTGTGAAGCAGCGCCAAGGATGGCGCCTTCCCTACGCTCTGGGAAGAGCACGTCGGACGGAACGTCAACGCCTGGACAGGATGATCTCACAACCGGGGCGGCCGGAATAGCGCCCCCCGGACTCCAGGATCCTGCCGAACGACTCGGAGACCTGGAGAACCCCGCCGGTAGCACTGAGGCACCGAGACCCACCACCAGCACAGCAGCCCGCGCCGCACGAGCCCGCGCCGCTGCCCAAGCTGCTGAATGGACCACAAGGACTGCAGCCTTACAACCTGAAGTCCACCCCTCAGCTGATGAAGCCTCGTTAGGAAGCGAGGCCTCAACTGAGGACACCGTCCGACAATTGCGGCGAGCTGCGTGCGGAAAGACGGCGTGCACAGCGCAGAGATGAGGAGCATTTTCGGCAGATGGCAGATTTGATCTCATCGCTGAGACTCCCCTCTGCACACCCCGCAGCCCTCGGCCCCTCGCCACAAGGCAGGGAACCCATGGAAATGGAAAAAAGCTGCTCGGGGACCCGGAGCAACTCACAGCTCCCGAAACATACGTGGCCGTGACGGATTGCGCCCATCACGCAAGCGGCGATCAATCGGCGGCCACAATGGCGCCTCTGAGGCAGCCAATACAGACCGCCGCCCTGACGAGCAGCCCGCCGACAGACGACGGGACTCCAATGGCGGCGCAGAGAGCCGACGCATACTACGCGGCCCCTCAACAAGGGCGTACGAGCGAGCGAGGCCCCGCCAACACGGGCCGGCCTCCCACCGACGCTATAACCCGGCGCAGTCATCGGTACTCCACTGCAAAATAATGCAAGTACCTATTCCTTCAATGAAGATACGGCTCGCCAAACAAGGGACTGGGTGAACCACGGGACGGACCCGCTCACAGATTGCCGCCGTAATGGCGGAAGTCTTTCGCAGTTCGCAGGCCGGCGGTACGCCGCAGCCCCAGGCGGACGAGGATCACAGGATGGCATCTCTAATTGCGCGACAATCAAGCGCCAAAGATTTGCCGCTCTATTCTGGGGATGCTGTGGAATGGCCGGCTTGGAAAGCACAGTTCTACCAGTCCACAGTGACGTGCGGGATGACGGGGCCAGAAACTTACTGCGCCTGCAAAGGGCGCTCCAAGGAAAAAGCGCGAGAGGCGGTCAGCCCTCTCCTCATGGACCCGCTGCAAGTACCAGAAATCATGGACGTCTTAGAGCACCGATTTGGCAGTGTCACTCCATCGCCACAGTAATGATGGACAAAGTGAGGCGGCTCGGGCGGCTCACAGAGGAATCATCAACCGAGGCTCTAATCGACTTTTCCGGGACGGTGCAAAACGTGGTCGCATCGCTCGGGAATTTACAGAGTGATTACCTCACGAACCCGACCCTACTTAGCGACATCGTGAGCAAGATGCCGCTCGCTCTAAAGTGCTTATGGCTAAACAGCATGGCGGATCAACACGAGCCGCCACCGTACAGCAGTTGGCGGCCTTTCTAAAGCGTTGTGAGTCCCCAATTCCGGCTTAGTCGAAAACTACCGAACGCTGGAACCGAACACTGCCGAACGAGCCCACCGGAGCAGAGGGGAACGAGTTCCTTAAAAACCGCACAGTTTGGTGAAGTGCCGTAAATTTGCCGCGGATCCTATCTCTCTTCGGTGGGAACTATGTGAGAAAGGGTTGTGTCGCAAGTGCCTTGATGCGACACACCATGCGAACGATTGCAGGGTGAGAATTGTGGTGTGGGAACGTGCCGTATGGCCTCACACACTCCCGTGGCCCCAGGCCAGAGACAGTTGGGTGAGCACTTGGGAAAATGTAGAGTCAGTGATGTTAAAAGTTATGCCGGTGACATTAAGTGGCCCGAAAGGGCAAGTTCATAACGATGAGGGATCGAGCGTGACCCTTATTGATTCCGGAAATCGCGGACACTATCGGCGCCGCGGGTCCGACCTGTGACCTGCGCATACGCGAACGGATGAGCTCGGCGGACAAAGCACATCCCGAAAAGTGAAAGTTGACATTTGTGGAACGGGAAAAATAAGTTTCAAGTGCAAGCAAGGGACAGTGCGGGCGCTTGATTTGCCCCAACAAATGACAAGTGATAGCCGGCGGGTGAAACCTCGGTTGCTACTCGGGCAAGACAATGCCCGGCTTATAGTTTCGCGAGAGGTAAGGGAAAAAAGGAGAGACCGACTGATATCCCGTACAGCACTTGGATGGATATGGCACGGCAAGACAAGTGCTACCCCCGGCCCGCTTCCTCGCACCCCACCGCACGGCAGACTATCTCCGAGCGAAATGACGAGACAGTGGCGGCCGAATAGAGCAAGCAAGAACTCGGCCCCGCTTCCCCGCGGCCATCCTTCCGGCTCGCAAGTCCGGCCCGCAACAGCGGGACGGCGGCGGACCAGCAAAAACGAGCAAGGGCTCCACCCCGCTTCCGCCCGGCCCAAAGTCTAGTCAAGGAATGACAAGACAGCGGCGGCCGATCTTAGGTAAGCTTTATGGACCCCGCGCTGCCCCGGAAACAGCTGGCCGCGCGGCAGAGTCCTGGAAGCCATACGCCCCAGACGGCCAGATCCGGACAGTGAGGGTCAAAACCAGCACAGGAGTCTACCTACGGCCCGCGGTGAAAAATTGCCGTCCTCTTGGCAGCCACGGAAGCTGCCCCACTACAAGGAGCCCCGCCGCAACCCCCGAGAGGTCACTTGCGGCAACCACGCCGCGCCCGAGGGACCGGCCGCCAGGGGCACCGCCGAACGAGGACTCATCACGCCTCCGGGAAGCTGTGTAGCGTAGCTCCACGGGGGGAGTGTGTCGGACGCGATAGCCACGATGACAGTGCCCTCATCAATGTGTCGGACGCACTATGCCGCGGAAATTATAAATCCGTGGGTGAATAATTTAGTAATAAGATGTACGTAAAATCATGATTGAATCGTTAGAATTAGAGTCAAAATTAACTTCAAATATTTGTTCTAATTTGTCATACTAAATTCGTGTTTTTGTCTTATAACTTAACTTCATGCTAGAATCAGTAAGCTCCTTCTCATAACACGGCAGATTATGCAATGGGTGTCTCGACCTCCCAGCCGAGCGTTAAACGCGAGCCCAAGGCTCAGTCGAGCGTAACAGCGAGCGGAATATCCTGTCAGCTTTACGCCGGCCGGCCGCAGGGCCCAACCAATCACGGGCTCTGCACAACTCTGTATGTAATAATAATGGTAACCTTTTTGACCTCTATTGCGGGAGTCAGGCTGATATCACAAAACAATAAACTATTCCATTGTGACGGCCTGACCACGCGCTCTGTATAACATGTAAATTTAAATATATAAATGTTAGAATAAAATAGTTATAGGCAAAAAACCCGCAAAAACGGGCACCATTATTTGTAAACTGTATTTTGATATGTATTTGTGAGCTTAATAAAAATGATAGAGGGGCGAGATAAAGTTAAGGTGAAAGCTGGTGGAAAGGAGAAGGGGATAGTTTGCTAAAATCTGTCCCACAAAATTGCCAGCCGGTCGGGGAGAGAGCGAAAGAGATGCTAAATCCTCTCACATCGCTCTTACGCCTCGGCTGTGCGCTTCCAAGGCAATGAAATATTGCGCAATAATGGGAGAAAAGGCAGATCACCAGCATCCTCCGCCAGTACCATTCACCTTGACTCATCTTCGCCCTGACATCGCCTTCAACTTGACTCCTGACTTTTATTTGACCATCGCCTGCCCCCTGGACCGCCTGACTACACCTCTCTCTGGACCAGACCCGCAGCATTCTTGAAAGCCGAGGCCCTGAACCCGTCGCCTCCCTTACAACGAGACGACCCCTTGGAGCATCTCACAGATTGGGACCGCTACCCTATTACAGTTTATTTGTGTACCTGATTACGTCGGGTACAGCTGGGATGCATTAAATTCCAAGGAAGTAATGAAATTGTTATTGATTTTAACCATTCGACATTTCTGAAGACGAAAAATCACGAATCGCAATAATTATTATTGATTCGGATAAATTGGTGAAAATAATTAAATAAATTGTTTAATATGCTGCAATATACTTATATACTTCTATTTACTTGTGAGTAGGTACTACAAATCATTGTTATCCTAGTAAGTAATAACCTACAAGAACAATGCGAGTGCTTTAATCTATTAAAATTAAATGTAAATAATTTTATTTATGAACACATACGTATGAGGGTGAACTTCTTAAATTTGGAAAAGATGTCAATTGAAACTACCAAATTAAAAAAATAATCCTTTCAAATCCCTACCTACCTATAATGTATTTTAGCAGACATTATTCTATATTTGAAATGGGTGAATTAAAGGAACTAATATTTATTTTATTCCTGGCAAGTCAAGTAACATCCCATGATTTTTCATGGTTGAAAACTAGAATTTTAATAATTACCAATCCACTTCTTCTGAGTGCTGTGTTTAATAGACTTGTCTTGAATATTTTTTTCAAATAAAAATTACAACATATATGTTATGGTTCAACACTTGATTTCACAAATATCGTGATTGCTGCAAGAACATTTTGTATTATTCACGAATTTCTATTTTACGCACCACATAATAAATCATTTCTCAGTAAATCGTTTAAGATCCTAAGGGCGTGATTTTCTATCAGCTTTGACAGGAATTGTGTAAAAAATACAAATTGTCAGATTTCTTTCTGCCACCTTTTCTGTATCCGGGTCAGTGGGGCCTGGAGCGCAAGGCGCCGGGACGCCTTATAATGGACGTCAATAAACAAAACACTCAGTCGATCATATTTCAGGCAACAATCTAAGTAATGACGTTTACAATAGATTGACTAACTTATTTTTAAAGCATCTCGGGAACTTAGCGTAGTGGAAAGCATTTCTGTTAGGATTTATGGAGACACGCCAAACTCAAAGTAATAAGACTCTAAAAAGAAAGCTTTGATGCGAAAGAATTTCCCTTTGAACAGGAAAATACTGTCAAACGACGATCCAAGCTATCTATTGACACTAAATACACAAAAAATAATAAAATGAGAAGCTTTGGCTGGATAATTTTTTTTTCTTTGAAATATGCTCCAAATGAGTTTATTTCCTGAAACTACGTAATAATATTTTATGGAAGGCATTTAAGTTTGGTGATTATTAGTGGTATTATATTGATTGTAAAGTTTGATAGACCTTACAAAAAATGCTTGCAAATAACATAAAACAATCATAAGTTATTAAACCAAATTAATAATTTTCATCGAAATACGAAACAGAAAAAGGCACAACAAATTAAAAGAATTTGGTAGGAACCGAGACTGTATCTTATTTCGTTTAAATTATTAATATTATTTTAATAGTCAATATCAAAATGACAAAATATAAAGCCTTAAAATCAATTCTAATTTAAATAAAATAATCACTCTGCGTATGAAACTAACCACTCACTCGTAACAATTAGGATTAATTTGAAATGTGATATTAAAAAGTTAAAAACAAAAATAATTATCTGTGTTTTAAAGCACCGTGTGGGCGAAAAAAATACTCCGAGGGCGCTTACAAGTAGTAAACAGAAAAATTCGTTAGTTAATTAATTTTCTCAGAATAAATCTTAACAATTACACAAATAAAATGATTATTTTCATTTCAAAAGTATGTAAAATGATTATATTCACTTAAGTTTAGTTGCGAACGCAAAAGTCGATAGCAAGTCCCAATTAACATTCATCCCTTTTCCGGAGAGCTTTAATTGAGTAAAAGCCAGTTTCGTGCTTCTCCTCGGCGATCAGATAACGCCGGCAGGCGGTTCAGGTTCCTGTTGAGGGCGGGGGTTGAACGAAAGGGGAATTAAAGTGTTTGAAAACAGAAAATTATGGGTGTTAATAACGTTAATTGAATGTCGATGGGATTATAACTTTTTGCGGTGAGTCAGAAACAATTCGGGAAGATTGCGCTTCACGAGTCACTCCCAAACTTCATGTTTTTTTTAAATCACGGTAAAATTATTATCGTCGATGTGGACGACCTTTGTTATCGAGCGTTTAAGCTCTCTCGCTCCGCATGGTGAGGCCGCGGGTTCAATTCTCAGTGTACTTAATATTTTTTTCACAGAATACAAACACGCTGCGGTTAGACTATTTTTTGTATTTGAATTGTAATTTTTATTTAAAACATAATTTAAATAATGTGTGTTATTACACAATAAAATTACACATACTATATTTGCAGTATGTTCCAGAATGGTACATACTCTCAGTATCGCTTTGGCGAAAGACCACTATTCAGAACTGAAACGTTGCTTGAAATAGCTCGAGCCGTGTTTGGTGACCAGATCTGAATATTCAGGAATTTTTTATCATCCTCTTAATAAGAAGAATAGCCACGTACTATTTACCTACCTCTTTAACATCCCCTCCCCTTATCCACTCTCTTCAGCCTCACAACTTAGTTGCGGTTAGATTTAATTTTTGTGATTGTATTTTAAATTTTAAACTTTATTTAAAATCTGTGTTATTTCACAATAAAATAATGTATTAAATATTTGCAGTATGTTCCAAAGTGGTAAATACTCTAATTATCGCTCTGGCAAAAGACCACCTTTCAGAATTGAATCGTTGCTTGAAATATCTTAAGTTGTGTTTGGTGACCAGATCTGAATATCCAGGTACTACTTACCATTCTCCTTCACATCTCCCAGTATTACTCCATTCAGCCTCACGGCGTATCCCATTTAGAGTTACTATAATCCTACTAGCTTTGGAGAGTTGAGAGCAGTTAAGATTCATAAGCGGTACTAAAAAAAAACTTACGTTTCGTAGTTTACCATTCAGAATCGAAACTTTGCTTGAAATGGTTTAAGCGGTGTTTGGTGGCCAGATCCGAATAGCCAGGCACTTCTCAACCATCCTCTTTTGCATGTTCTTCCCATCTCAACTATCTTCAGCCTTACAAAATATCCCATTTGGGGATGTCATAGTTCATCCTGGCTGCAGTAGATTGGGAGCACTTTTGTGCAGTATATACTTTAAAAATAAAATAAAAACTTATTGATGCCGTTAAGTTTTTTTTGTGTAACTATTGAGTTTTAATTTACATTTTTTTTTTATAAATATCGTGTTGAAAATTTTGATCAATTAAGTAGTAGACTTTTTCACAAATCAAAAAAATAAATGTCATCGCCCAATGGTAAAAGTAACATTCGTATATTATGATTTGTATTTTATTTCGAAATACTGGTACCACGTTCACATTAAGGCATTGGCCGCGCGACATTTATACCCAATTTGGAAAATCCAGAAAGTTCGGGACAACCGCCACCCCACTGTGCGTAAAACAAACATGTACAAATTGAAGTGCTAGGTCAATGTGTTATTATTATACTATTAAATTGTAATTTACATTGCTTAAAAACATTCCGTAAACCCCAACACTCGAAAATGGGTAGGACTTTTATACAAGCAATACTGCAAACGATATATTTGTAAATTGTATAGGGGAATATACAATTAATAAATAGTTAAATAGGTAAATAGGTAAATAGTTAGGAAAATGTCTAAGGTTTTCGAAGAATAAAAATCTTGAACTTTAACCTTTTCAATTCTCTGAAATAAATACTAAAAAGTCTGTAATGGGTATAATTTAAAAAAACCAGCGAAGGCGTTTTCTCTTAAATTCTATATGAATTCCAGTGTGTATTTCATATAGAATTTAAGAGAATATAGTTGAAGAAATTTTTCATTAAAAACCTTTAACATTTTATTAAGTAAAAGAATAGAATTATTAGATTAATCATTTGAAGTATTGCTTGTATTTTAATGTTACACACTTTGATTTTTTTAGTGCTGACCCTCATCAATGGTTCAATAGGGCAATTTTTGCCCTGTAGGCTGTAGCCCGGAACACCTCAGCGGAACTGCACTCGAACCAGTCACGTGAGCTTTGATACCACAAGGTACGGTGGAATGCTTTACTATATATTTTATTAATATTCTCTGGCTTTACATTGGTATTATTTTGTGTTCCTTGCTTCTTGTGAAATGACAAAGATATTAGAATTTTCTTATTTTTACACCATTACTTATTTATTACTAAGAAAATCCGTCATACAAAGAAAGGTTTCTCGTATGCAAGTTTCTAAACGATATAGAACTTTTATGCCCAAGTAATGTTTTTATATTACCTTAAGAGCACAATGTTTGTCACGTGACAATACAAATTACTTATGAAAATAATATGTATAAATATATATATATATATATGGATATTATGGGATTGTACCGTCCTCCCTAAGATCTCGAATAAATATAAATTAAAAAAAAATGAAGACTTAAAGCATTAATGAAATTCTTATGGAGTTCAAGATAAATACAAAATCCATAAATAAGTAATGAATATAAGGTTGGGGTGTTAACCTTACCGTCGTGCTTATCAGTTGATCACATTTTTTTCAAAAACTTAAACGGAGAGAAACCGGCGCGCCGTGCTTAACGAGGACTGTTCAATTGTAAAAAAACAAATGACGCTATTCATCAAATCGTGACGATGTCAAATGTGACAAAATTTTGAAACAACCCGACCTTAGTCATATTTATTTGCTGTCCATCTATATGGGAAGTAATTATTTTTGCCTACCTTCCCATAATAATGAATGGTGATTGTGTGAATAAATTTGTAAGGCACACAGCGGTATAATGAACCCTTGCCGAGTGAAGCAAAGGTTGCCTTGTTTTGTTAATCAGGATACAGGGTTCGGGTTCCTCTAATTGAATTATTCCCCAATTATACTCAGGCTTCCTGCCTGGCCGTCAAACAGAAAGAGATATTGTATTATATTTTTTTGTATATTGCGGTTCCTTAAAAAAATACGTCTATACATACTTAATTAATCAGAAATAGGAATTTAAAAAAAAAAAGTTATGCATTAACTCTACACAAAAAAATATTATTTCGCTGGGGGAATGCTGGGATGCTGTGGGAAAAGTTTTTTGAGGAAAATAAGGAGTGAATCTAAGCTTTTAAGAGAGTCATGTCACAGGAGAGAGGACGCACAGAGGTTGGCAAATTATTGAGAGTTATAAATTAAAGAGTCGTGGAAACAACCTGTTCTCGTTTGTCGAATGTTAATAAGGTACAAATGGGTGCGCGTTTTGCGAATTTCTCAGCTATGCACCGGTGCTGAAGATATAAATGACGCAAGTTCTTCGAAGCATCTTCCTTTAAAATACCGGTACAGCAAAGACAGCACTTCCACGTGACGTGTGTGGTCAAAAGATTGCATCCCATTTGTTAAAATAGGGGAATATATCAAACGAACTTCTCGTTTCTGCACAGTTAGACCAGAGGTGGCTACCAAATTCAAGAGTGGAGCGCACTTTTGATTTGTACAGGGTCAGAAGTTGTAGGTATACCGTTAAAGTATCTCCGGGCCTTGTACAGTGCGCCCAGCTTCTGAGAGGCCAATTGAACTCCAGCTTCGGAGAAGCTCCCTTGCCTGAGGTGGTCGCTTAAGAATACATCGAGCATGCAAATAGAAGGCTAGTTGGGAAGATAACTTCTATTGAATGAAACTAAGGTTGCTGTGTTTCAAACTCTCTTATCGCTCGATATTGTCACAATTCAATAATTATCGCCATTTAGTTTTTTGATATTTAAATGAACCCTGTTAAGCGTTAATTGTCAGCCAGTTTTTGAAAAAAAAATCAGCTGAAAATCGTAAAGATTATGTTACTCAATTTTTTTTGTGAAATGTATTAAAGGCAGGTAGGTACCTACTTAATCGCTTGTTTGGGTTTGAAAAGATTGTTTTTTTAAATTCGATAATTTTCATCCACAGTACCAATGTTGATAAGTTCACACTCGTGCGTACGTACTTACAATGAAATTTTGTTGTTTAATTCCTTCTTGTCACTTTTTATATTCTTTCGGAAGAAGAAATATATTTTCAAGAGTTCGTGACATTTTAAAAGTAAAAGTAAGTTCGTTCATTTTTTTTACAGGACGAGAAAGTTTTGCAAAGTGTTTTTTTGTAATTACAACAAGCTTTTTCAATTAAACTCTCTAAGATGGTAAAACTTAGTGTTGAAAGACGAAAGTTTTTTTGAAAATCGTTATAAGTTAATTATTTGGGAAAGAGATAATAAAACAGGAACCTACCCTATTAAATGGCGTGAAATTATAACTAAGAAAAACTCTTTTTTTGTGACGTCTCACAAAAGTTCCCCGGCTGTACTGTGCAAATCCAGAGGAACTTACACTATATTGTAAAACCGCCTGCTTAGAAAACGTTTTAATACGGTTAAAAAGAGGAGCTGCAAAACGGAATTATTGATTTTGGTCTTAAAATATGTTTAAAAATACATAGTGGAATGTCAGAGCAGCTGATTTTCGGATAGGTATTTTACTGGTGCACCGATTCACAAGGATTCAATGCTACTAGATGAATTTCATAAGAGCTCAGATGTCACGTGCACAAAGGTAAAAACGCTGGTGAAAAGAACACTAAAATATGATTGTTTTAGCTCTGGAGAAGAGTACGTAGGTATTTTTCACTTTACGATATATTTTTGCTATGAAATATTTATCTACATATACGTTATGGATTCTGTCCTTGTGAATGGATTATCGATCATACGAGCGGATTTTTAGTAATAAATTTTAGGTGAATTATTTTCAGGAGATAATGGACGATTCTTGTATTTAGTTTTTAAAGCAACCATACACAAAAAAATCTTTCCCGCACGCGTAAGAAGTGGCATATGGTATTTGTGGCAAGTTTAAACACATTATTTTTCACGTTAGTATTTTCAAACTTTGATAAACGTGTAAATATATAGTGAGGGGGTCGTAAAAAGGTTGATATACGGTGAACTAGATTGATAATATCGGTTATTGGAAAACCAATGATAGTTTATAATGGTTATAGTTAACTAGTTAAGCTTGAAAAACATGTGATCATCCAACCAAGAGAATTCGACTATTTAATTTATTTATTTTGTGACAATACTATTTGACAAAGCACCAAATGTCGTTACTTATTAAAGCTCCATCGTATTTACCGCTTAATCGATACTTCATATTTTTGTGTTGTATATTTTACCTTCCTGACGAAAGGTGGATATTTTTCAGAAACTAGACTGGATATAAAAACAACGTCTTATTTATTTTTACACCTTTAATAATAATAAGTAATAGCGCTTGTTAAGAAAATTACCTCAAGTGCACTTATTTGTATGTTATCTTTAATGGCTCATCATCCCACGGCAGTATTGTTGGTAGCAAGTGTCGAGTTGAATAATAAGTTTTGTAGTTTGAAAGGGATTTAAATATATATTTTTAAGATTACTCTCTCGAGATATTTTTTTACGACTACACCCATAAGAAATAAATAAAATTCCTGCTTATCCAACTTACATTTTATTGTTATCTTTATATTTTATTATTGACGGGTGTTCATCTGTTTTCAAAATATTACCTTGATTGATTGGGTTTATTCCTAGTAACAACTCAAAACACAAACCATGCTTTCCCATATATTCAAACTAGTACCTAGCTAGCGAAATTAATATATTATAACCTTAGAGGAATAATTTATTTCTCCAGTATTAAAACAGTTAAAATGATGCGAAAGACTAAAAACGGTACCTACCTACAGTTTTATACCCGGAACATAATTAGCTTACAAAGAGATTAATTTTCCCGTGATGATTTTAAATACTGGTAAGAAACAAAATATGTTATTTCAAAGGTAATAGAATCATGTAATTAATGTTCTTCAAACGGTATATCATGTATGTACTTTATATATCCCTTACAACACAGGCTGCATTTTGTAGAAGAGACGCAGTAAAGGAGTGACAGTAATATTATTATTACTACCCGGGTAACAGTTACTTGAACGAAATAAGTTTGCGATATAGAAGTCTTTGATTTCACTATGTTTGGTGCGAAAGTCAGACTTGTATAATCTCTTAGTCATTTAAGTATAAACTCATCAATTCATGAGTCACGGTAGATCATAACGAAAATTTTCGAAAACCTGTTATTATAAAATCTGCATCAAAATTTAGTAAGTTTTAAAATCGGCATATCAAAATACAAATCACACAGCGTTGACGCTCAGCTGACATTTGGTCTGACATAGTCCGTAGTTGAGAACGTGGACTTGTATTCCAGAGAATTATCGACAGCCGAATGTTCGCGGTTTCTCGATTCGGCGATTATTATTTAGAGGAGCCGAGGAAATAACGTGGCTTAATACGACAGTAGATGAGCTGGGCGGTTATTTAAATAATGTGTACAAGTCCCAAAGCCCGCGGGGAAAACGGCTCAATTTCACTAAATCAACAGAAACTCAATTAAATTCTAAGCGGAGTGTGATGTGTTTCGTGGTCCATATAACCTGAGAGTTTGAGACGAGATAGGATGCTGTAGAGACCTGGAACCGGATTAGCCTGTTTTAACACCGCGTAATTTACGGTTTTTTCTTTGACGGTTTTAGTTTCATGTTCTAGCGAGATTAATATTTTGAAGTGGGCCGATTTAGGAGCTTTATTCTTTCGACAATTTGTCTAACTCAAAGTGCGCACAAATAATTTTTTGCGGATATAGTTAGGCATCACAGAATACGCATCATTTTTATATTAATTTTAGTGTGGTAGGCCTCTTTCGTTATCACAAATGCCTTTTCGACCTTACTTAAACTAACGAGATCTTTTTCAGTTATTTAAAGATATCACGTCTCACACAAGAACATTTAGCGAAACACATTTTTTTTCTTCAGGCGCATTGAAGAGGTGTGTTTTCCGTACGTATTATTTGAAAAATAATCTTTTTTCTCTCATACCTTCTGAATTTCCTGAATATAAAATCATCTTTTTACCTGATTGCATAATACCTTCTCATTGTGTTGACCACTTTATACAAATTCACTGATTTAGGGAAGGTGTGACATTTTCAAATGTTTATAAACAATTTTGAAATTGAAAAATATCAGTCTTATAGTTTTTTTTCTTACGTTAGAAGTAAGGCGCAGTATTCCGTTTATTAGAAGAAATCTTTTTGCCCCAAATCAAACACTAAATCAGAGTTCAAACGATGAAAAATCCATTTTTCCATTGGAACGGTCAACCATATTTCATATAAGCTATGTGAAAACACTTTTTCTCTTTAACGAAATTATAAATGGTCAATAATGTATATCTTGAAGCGACGATAAATGGCTTTGTTTGTTTACTTCATATTATTACGTAATATTAAATGTCGTCTGCAGGTTTTTTTCTCTTCATAAATACTGGTAATATTGTTTTATTTGATTTATTGCATTGGAGGTACTTCGTATAGCTTATACTTATCGGTAGTTGGTGTATCGATGTTTAAATGTATGTTTAACCATCGGTAGTTGGTGTATCGATGGTTAAATGTATGTTTAACGTTATTTGAGACCTTTGATGGAAAACTTTTAACCTCTTTCAAAGTCTTATAACCGCATTAAAAATAATATTAAAGTGGAGGTGAAGACACAACTGAAAATTGAATTTTCGATATTTACATATTTATAAGTCATAAATGTTTCACGGTATATTCTATTATAATAATGAATGATTATTAAGTGAATTGGCTACGTGTGATTAACTCATACCAGAGGACCCTTGTTTATCTCAAATGTTAGATGGTAGACTATTTTATTATGTGACGCAGTGTTTATTATTATGATCGGCCTTTTTGTTATACATGTGGGTCAATTACGCTTACGATTTGGCTAATTTCTTAATAAAAACTAGTTAACATTATAACCAAAGCTTTTCTAAGAAAATATTTGTAAATTATATAAAATAACTGAACAATCTTATAAAAAATATGGTATTATGATAATTGGCAAAGATTAGTTTGAATTCACTTAAAAATTGATCTTGGGGTGAAGCACACCTTTACCGTAAAATAATTGTGATTTTTTTAATTGTCGATAAAAAATCTTAAAACAAAAAAAAAACATCTGTTAAATCAATAAGAAAATATGTGGGATCACCTTTTTATCATTCGGACATAGAAAATACTTTATTTATCCAAATATATATAAGTATTTTTCGGAGTGGAAGATATTTTCAATGTCGCCTCGGCGTAGGACCACCATTCAGAAATGAAATGCTACTTGCAATTGCTTTAGCCGTGTTTGGCCATCAGATCTCAACAACCAGCTACTCTCGATATTCCGTTTTCCCGTATCCTTCCCTTTTTCACTCCCTGTAGCCGCACAACATACCCCAGTTGGCGATGCCATAGTTCCACTGGCTGAATAGTTGATAAAAGTTGGGCCTTATGAAAAACTTATTCTCGTTGTGTAATTTTTTAGTGTGCATCAAACTTTTGTCTTACACACATGAGTTATAAGTAAGTTTTGAATTGTTGAGTTATCAGTAATAAAATTAAATCGATACATGACTCATTTAATTTAATTTTTCGTCCGCATTGTCAAAAATTCAAAATGATTTGAACATTTCTGGATGATCCAAATAATTTCTAAGCCGGGTAATTTATCATAATTTCATACAATCTATTTTTTAATTTGCTGTAAGTCTACAGTCAGTAAAATAATATGATAGTTTTTGGGTTAATTTTTCTTTTTTGAGACCATAATTTAAATTTTATCAGAAAAGTCGCAAATGGTATTTTTTTTTCACTGTGGATTATTAATTTTAAAATTATAAAACTCTTCTTTTACGTAGATTTGTAAACGTAAAGATATTAAAAATAGCAATGTACATTTTTCCTACCAGGATAAAGGAAGAAATGGATTTTTAATGTATTAGAATATTATTTATTTATAAGGCTCTTGGATATACGGTGGATCTTGTTATTCTAGTGAAGAACATATTGAAAGGTTGAAAATTATTTTACAGTTTTAGTTTCTAGGTGAGCACATTTTTATTTCAAGATTAAATTAAAACGGCTTCCTGCTCAAACTTTCAAATCTATGTTTCGTTTAGTTACATTTAAATAATAATGTTTCCTTCTGTGAAATGTCTTTTCGGCTATAGATAATATTATGCTCGAAGTCTATTTATTTAATATTTTTGGGAATTTGGTATCATACACAGTTTTAGAACTTGTTATTTCTAGCTGTGAATATTTCTTAGTTAATCAGCTGTGGAAAGGTTGTACTTATAACAATATATAATAATATAGATGATTATACCTATTTTAAACTTTGGAAAATAAGTTTCATACACATTTTCTTAGTTCATTACGTAAATGTAATGAAAAACAATTCACCGAAAGAAAAATAATAATAACATCGCGATGAAAATCAACGTTCTCGCCCTTAACACAAAAGTTTGAAAATTCGTATGCAGAAAAACACTGCAATCATTTAACCTAACACATCACGAAAATAAGCACTACAAATGT
The DNA here is from genome assembly GCA_022651775.1 of Drusus annulatus. NCBI lineage: Eukaryota > Metazoa > Arthropoda > Insecta > Trichoptera > Limnephilidae > Drusus > Drusus annulatus. The sequence goes on along the minus strand of JAGWCC010000350.1, from coordinate 410,653 downwards.
TATCTTACCCTAACGTTAATAAATCAATGAGAGTGCTGCATTTCTTTATTCTATTATTTATTTAATGATAAGTCATCTCGACAGTCAGACATTATTTATGGCACCAGCATAAAGTAATAAATAAAACGAAAATGAGAAAGTCAGTTGCGAAATACTGCTGTCTAGGACAATTGTATTTCATCGGGCTTAACAAGCTGCAGACGTATTTGCCTTTTTTTTCATTCTTATTCTCATTATTTAATACGAAGATATAATAATATTCCTATTTTTATCATTTATCTAGTTGTAACGCGTGAAAAATCACGGGATGTGACTTGATTTCCCATGATTTTTTTTTTGCTTTAATCAACCAATTTCAAATTTAAAATAATGTCTGCTAAAATAAATATCATACATGCATTTATTTTTTTACGATAACTCCACACAGGAAGTTATTTCCCTCAAGGCCCATGTCATCTTTGGGGATGCTGTGGGGGGGTATTTTTGAGAAAACGAAGGAGTGAACCTAAGTCTTGAAGAAACACATGTCGAAGGAGGGAGGAAATACAGAGACTGGTAAATCGTTCCACAGCCGAGCTGTTGAACATAAGAACGAGTCGGAAAAGCGCCCCGTTCTCGTGTATTGCATTTCAACCGTGTACAAATGTTGGGCGCGCGTTTGGTGAATTTCTCGACAGTGCACCGGCGCCAAAGGGATCAATGACACAAGTACCTCGGAGCATAATTCTATTGAAATACCGGTAGAAGGAGGACAACATTCCCACCTGACATCTGTGCTCCAAATATTGCAATCGTTTGTTAAGATAGAAGAATCTATCAAACGGACCGCCCGTTTCTGCACAGATTCAAGGTTTTTTTTCAGGTATTTAAGGGCTCCAGACCAGAGGTGACCTGCAAATTGAACAATATAAATATAGTAGATAGGCATGTACTTTATTCGGTAGGTAGAGATTTGTTTTTTTTTTTAAATTGATAAATTTAATTGATATCAGTTTTATTGAATTTGAAACATTCATACTCGTACATACATAGGCGTACTCAGAATGGAAATTAATTAATTATATTTTTTTACTAAGTTAACTAATTCGTACTTAAAATGATGACAATATGTCTAAGCGTAGGTGGATTTTATATATATGCGCACTTGAGGTGAAATATCACAAAACTGCGCTATATAAGTTCACTGTTATTATTATTATATGAGAAGCACACACGGGGTCTGTTTCTCAAAGCTTTGAATTTTTAGGGTTAGAATAAAACTTCATGTATACCTAACGGCCGGAGAATTTTCATTATTATTATAATTTTTATTATGTTTGTTTTAAATTATATTTTTATAGAACGCAAAATAAGACTATTTTTTCACAATTTTAAAGACTACGTTGAAATTTGTTTCTGACTGACGCAAATTTATGACAGCTGATTTTTATTTACCTCCCAACAAAATTCTTCGTTTTCCAATATTTTATATTTCATCATATTTACAAGACTTCCATTTATTTATAAATTATTTACTCCTCATTTTTTTTGTTATTAAAAAAAAACTATGAAAACAAATTGCATCTTTAGTGGCTTATATTATATTTGTACAGGTACTGATACATTAATGGAGGACAATCAGTTTCGGGTTCCGAATATTCTCAAAATATTTGAAAATTTTCTACCGTCATCATTATAAGCGGAAGGTTTTGCTTGTGCAATGTTGGAGAACTTTGAAGAGATAAATTGAACCCACGACCCTTGGGTGAGAACCCGACTCAAATATTTACTCAGCTACTAAGCGTTAATTAAAAACAAATAAAACTTTATTCAGCGTATCAGGTAGGTTTAACATACCAACCTTTCTGATTTAAGGAAGCATCATTCGGTTTACTAAGGAAACCTAAATCCAAAATTTCATATGGAAACAAGCGCCGCGTGTGTTCCTCTTCAATAAGATTATAGCGATGAGGGCCTTCTTTGTTTTTAACAATAAAAATAATTTATGATAATGCGATCACTTACCATGGCTGGCTTTATTAAAAAATATACTCATAATAAAGCGTTAAGTTTTACTGCTTCCCTTCTCCTCCGCTCAGCGAAAGTGAGTTTTTATTTTAACCCTTTCCTTTAATGGTAGGCGCAGGTATAAGTTCACGAATATTTCCCATAAAAGTCATGAGTTTTCACTCCACCGAGCAGTAACGACTTCCTTTGTCATCGCAATGGCCTCGCAATATATTTACAGAATGCTCACACTGCAAATGGTACAGAAACCGATAAGGCGAATGGCGTTTGAGCCAAGAGCCATTGTTTCTTCTTAGAAAAGCCTTGAATCAATTCGCCAAATAAAATGCGAATGTGTTTATTCCGATAGTAAAATTATTTTAATATTTTATATGCACTTTACCATTTCATCTGAGACACGGTTAGCTTTTATGGCTCTTGATGCGGTTACTGTAAAACTTTTAACTCGTTTGGTCGTGTCAGTTATTTTATTGCACCTTTAGATTATAATGTTACTCGTATACCGTGTTGTTTGTACCACTGTTATGTTATTTTAGTTTCTCCTTATATTTGTATTATGTCGTTGTGTCTACCAACAACTGCAGTTCATAATTTCATTTTCTGGTGTTTACAACCTGTGACAACTTTTGCTTCCGAACCTTTATGAAACGTTTATACTCGCTTATGACAAATGTGACGAAAGTTTGAAACACCTCGACCTGAAAATAATATTTATCCATCGTTAATATTTTTTTGCATAGTTTGACTACTTTTAATATCAAAAAGCTTATTTTACGTTCAGTTTTTAGCTTTGCGAACTAAATTTATGTAAGACGAGAGTCACTTAGAATTGTTTTACAACTATACGTACGTACCTATATTACTGTTGTACATTTTTTTACAATAGAAAGCAATTGAAGTGAAATAACACTTAATTAAGCCTCATTTGTACTCAAGGATTAGGATCCTCGACTACGAATATCAGAGTCGCGAGTCCAAATTTCGGCATGCGCAAATACATTTTATTTCACAATTTATTCATTAACAATTATATAACATACTAGCGGTACGTTCCCGAGTGGTGGATACGCTCACTATCACCTTGACGAAGGACTATCATCAAAATTGAGATATTTTCATCTTCTACATCTTCTCTCCTTCCTCAATACCTTAAGCCTCACGACATATTTTAATTAGGGATGCCATAGTCCCACTGAATCTAGACGGTTGGAATTGGGATTCTTGTGCGGTATTTATATCAAACTAAAATAAATTGAATGATAAAACTACAAAACCGTTAAATACGTCTATGCAATATTAAATACTAGTTTTTAGTGTAATAAAATCGGATAGTTTTCAGGACATAAGGCAGTAATCGTTTTTGAAAATCAAGCTAGTGGTGCTTTGGGATAGGTTTTTGCTGACCTCAGATAAAATTAAATCGACATTGACTGCGATGTATAAAGTTGAAACTGTCATTCAAGAAAGAAATTCTTGATTCCAAAAAGATCAAACTTTGACAAAAACTTTTGTAAGTTTGATATCAAAGTATAATAAATGCAAAATTAATTGCATTTAATGTAAAATAAATACGTGTATTAAAGTATTTAACAATTTAAAATAAATATTCATACAGTATGTATTTCCATCAACATGTGTAATGTACTCGATACAATAATAAAATACACTTTTTTCACGAGATTCGTTTGTTTTTCTGTAATATAATAATGATTTTTTAAAGTAGCATTAGTTTTCGTTATTGAATTAGGTAGTACTATAGTGACAATGATATAATATTTGTGTTTTATTGCAAGAAGCTATCTTTTTGTGGCTATCCATCTATAACTAAGTAAAACGATAAAATAAAAATTAATCCACTTTTGTTTATTTTATTAACCGACCGGTTTCGGAAGACATTTCCTTCATTAGGGCAAAATATGTTCAATGTTCCAAATATGTAGTATGTTCCCTTTCATCACTCTTTCTTTCTTTATTTCCCCCTCCCACTTTTTACTTATCCCAAGCTACGACCCCACCCCAATTTTGACACCTAATACATATCGTCACTGAAAAAGCAAAGGGGCTTAAGTGACTATTTGTGCAAAAATGAGTTAAATATGCAGTTTTAATCAGTTCTTTTTTCTGCATCGAATGTTTTGACTCTCGTTCAATTCTGCAGACTTTTGTGGGCCTTCAGCCATCCAAAATATATTTACCATTTGGGAGAAGGCTTGACTCAAGCCACACAAGTTTGTTTTTTTTTTGCTTTTTGTCGCTTCCGGTAACTCAGTGAGAGCATTGAGTTACCGGAATAATTTTTTTATCAAAATCCAACCAGGTACTGAAGACTTGAGAATTTTATTGTAAAACAAACAAAAAAACTGGTTTAAACTTCTTAAAATGGCGCTTTAGTCTTTTTGCCTTTCCAGCGACAATATGTTCTCCTATGATTTTTTTTATATATTATTAAGTAAGTATATATTTTGCCCTGGTGAAGGAATGGTTGTTCCTCACACCGGCTTATTAAATTAATAAAAAGTGGTTAAAACTGTATTGTTTTATTCAATATTTATATTTACTTCCTAAATATATACGTTTTCATTTAAGGCTAAAAAAATGGCTTTGATATTTCAACATCCTGGAAAAAAACATCGACCCTTTAAATTTGTACGGAAAAAACTGTATTGATTCAGTTATCCTTCATAAATCTCATCGTTCCTTTTGTATGACAATATAGATAAATCTCCCGAGTATTTCTCCTTTCAAGAAATACTCCCGGCATCCTGTGTAAATCTTTCTCGCGAGATAAAAATGCCAAAAAGTAAATGATCGTGGCTGTAGTTGGCAGCCGAGAGACGATTTGGATGGTTGGCCACATCTCTCGGTGACCTGCTTGCCGAGAGACACTCTTCACTGACGGAGCGGCTTGACGGAAGATGTCATAACGCCGTTGTCAAACTCACCATGTACGTCAGATTATCCTATCCGCTGTGCTTCTGTGTGTTCGGTTGCTTGTGTTCCGCGTTTAACGCCCCCGCTAGATTTACGTCGTGGACGTGCTGTTGTAGAAAGGGAGGGGCGAGGCAAACTAAAAAAGAGTTAAGCTTGTGGGCGCAAAACGTAGAGTGAGTGTTTAGTTTTGGGACCTCATAAAAATGACATCACAGCCATCGTAAAAACAAAGAAAGAAAATTTATTACCCATAAATAATATATTGCAAAAAAAGTGCCTCGCGTTTTGAGTACAACCGTGTTGTTTTTTTGAGATTGCTCTAACGTCAAGAATAATATCTTTTTTTTTTTTTTTTGGTTGCTTTATTAACTGACGACTTCCGTGGCGGAGCGGTTAAGTTCCGCGGCTACGAATCCAGAGGTCGCGTATTCGAACCTGACGTGCGCAAATATTTTTATTTAACTAATATCTGTTATTTCACAAAAAGACGACTTGGTATTTCTGTACAAAAAAAAAATGATGCGTGCGATTGTCGAGAATTGCTCGCAACGATAAATTTTCGAATACCTATACGCAATTCTAGAAATCAGGATATTTTTCAGGGTAGTAATTCTATAACTAACTACCATATGTACTCGTCATTGCCTAGATTACGAATTCAGTTATATGCAGCGTCGGTAGACATCTTTAATTCGTCAGTCGATAAATACAAAATACCGTTGTTGGGACATGTTTGCTTTTCGATATTACTTATTTTATCTTATATTTTTGTTGTACTTAATGTTTTAACTATTTTTTTCTTTTACCTTATTTTTATGTGTACTTTTTGTGTTTACTTTATTTCTTTATACATGGTTAAAGGTACTATGGTACCGTGTAAATAAATCAATATTTGCTGCTCGTTCCAGAGTGGTAAATACTCTTGGTATTGCTCTTGTAAAAGACCACCATTCAGAAATGCTTTTAGCTATGTTTGGTCACCAGATCAAAACAGCTTCTTTCTCTTTCTTATCTACGTCTCTTTTCCTTCCTCATTTCCTTTAGCCTCACATCATACGCCAATTGGGGTGTTCATAGTCCCACTGGCTCCGAGCAATTGGGACTCTTGTGCGGTATTCACATGAAAACAATTACTAACAATTGTTTTACATCGTCGCCGGAATGACAAAAGGGCTGAAGCGCCAATTAGGAAGTTTATACCAGAGCAGCTTAAAGTTTAACTTAAGTTTTTTGTTTGTTTTACAATAAACTTCATTACTTGGTTGTATTTTTAAAAACAAAAGTTAACTCAGGTAAGTCAATGCTTTCACTGAGTTACTTAAAGCAACAAAACGCTCAAAAAGTCACAAACTTGTGTCACTAGGGTCAAGCCTTCTCCCAAGTAGAAAATATATTTTAGATGGCTGAAGGGTCACAAATGTCTTTTATTTTATTGCACCTTTAGATTATAATGTTACTCGTATACCGTGTTGTTTGTACCACTGTTATGTTATTTTAGTTTCTCCTAACACTGAGTTACTTAAAGCAACAAAACGCTCAAAAAGTCACAAACTTGTGTCACTAGGGTCAAGCCTTCTCCCAAGTAGAAAATATATTTTAGATGGCTGAAGGGTCACAAATGTCTTTAGAATCAAACAAGAGTCAGAGCGTTTGATGCAGAAAAAAAACTCATCAAAACTGCATATTTAACTCATTTTCAACCAAAGTGTCGCTTAAGCATTTTTGTTCTTCCAACCACGATATGAACGAGTATATTTGGTGGATAGTTTTCAGAATATATCATTTTTTTATTCAATTAGTTTGGTAATAAATAAACAGCTTTCAGAAACATTTATATCTGCCATAAGTTCATGAATTGTATTTAACTACAAGAATAAATTAAACGTTTTAAGTATGATTAAGTTTCATATAATTGAATTGTTAATTCTAGAAATCCATACCCTTTTCTGGGATTAGAATAAAAGTGTTCGCACTTTTCAGAATTGATGGGGATTTCTGCGATATAAATATCACAGGGTGATTATGATATCATGTAATAATTAAACAGTAGTTTTGCCATAACACATCGTTAGAGAGGCAAAACGTACCTAAGAAACGTATCCTTTTCAGACCCGTTCTTTGATGTCGGCAAAGGAAACGCGCTAAATTCCTTCATTGAATACACCAATAATTATGTGTTTTCTTACACACAGAACGGGATGGTTGGAATGATGTTACCTAGATAATATTGAAGACAAAATTATTTTAGCCAGATTAACAAAGCATACGTAACTTCTCAAAGAAAATCAATATTCACTATTTTTTCTTATTGATTCTATAACGGTAATGGAGTATTATATTTCTTACCTTCTTACCAACTTGAACAAATTAACTGATAATTGGTAACAAATTGAAAAAAAAATGTATACTTTTCAAGGAAGTTAAAATATCGGTTTCTAATAAGATCTCGGTAGCTCAATTGGCAGAGACATTACTACCAAATAGAGTAGAGATTCCGAGGTCGAGTACCGGTCGCGACCGTTATTCTTTTAAGTGTTTGGCTTTTTCTGTTTCATATTTACTTTGAGGATATTATTTACACATAGCTGGTGAATTTCCAGATCACAGATCGATAAATTCTAAGTCCCATCATCGTTGTTATCATTTTGCAGTATTGCAACAAAGTGAGTGTTATTAATTGATACGTTCAAAATAACATTAAATTTTACCGTCGTAATATTAATTGTGTAGATTCGCTTTGAATCTAAATAAATCTGAAATAGGTACGCTTAAACAATAACCATTTACATTCTTGAACTTTAATAACAAACGATATGCTTGTATAGCGACACATTTTTTTTTTTCGTTTGTATAGGAAGAAATACTATCAAGTTCTGTATTTGAGAAAGCATGTCAATTCTTTCCAAGAACTTAAATACATCTACACAGTGAATCTTGATACCTTCCACTATCGAAGTCTTCCTTTCTCAGAAATCTCAATAAAGAATGCAATATCTCTTCGCAATGGCTACACGAGACAATCTGTAATAAATATCATTCGGTTTGATATTAGATGTTGTTTGTGGTTGTTTTCTTGCTTATTGTGTTTAAAAAAAGAAAAATATTTTCGTGCTTCGTGCGGGATACTTTTATTAAAACAGTTCTGTGTGTCCCGAATTCAGCTGTATTCTGGCACACGCATATATCATGATACAATATTAGTTGTCAGTTTATTATATATTTGAAGATAGTTCCGAATGATAGCAGTTGCGTTGCACTTTATGCATTTTTATCAGGAACTGTTTAGTTGTTTTTATTTTAAACCGAATTTTAATTCTGGGACTTGAACGTTCGCTGTCCCATTTTATGTTTCAATATCTTCACAAATGGGGGGGGCAACATCAGAAAACATTCATTTTATTTATGAAATAACTTATTAGGTCACTAAGGTTACATGTAATAATATGTGTCTCCTTAGCAAAATGGCTCATTTTTTTTTACTAACATCTAACGTCTCATAATATATAAAAGAACAATATTATCAAATACAAAAAAATCTTAATTTTGATAACTTAAGATCGCAAGACTATCAACTTTTGAAATTTGGGACTGATGTTAATTGAAATTATCAAATTATAAAAATAATCTTTCGTAATTCCATCCCACCCAAAAAAGTTCCTACTTATAATTTATTTTAGCAGAAATTGTTATATTTGAAATAGATGAATTAAAACAACCAATCGTTTACATCTCGTATTTTTTTACGGGTATGAAATAATTATTTCTAATTTTGAAACTGTTAATTCGTGGTGGAATTCCATTTTAATGATTTAATAAAGTTAAATAAGTTATATATTTGTTTTATTAAATCAGTATGAACTAATGTTATTATACTATTTATTAGTTTATATTTCAATGTAAAACCATTTAGGTGGGCTACTATTATAAATATTGGGAGATTCCGCCTTCGGGTACAGCCTGCTATTTATTTTGCTGTATTAATGCGTATGATTTGATAAAACAAATATCGTTTCAATATTTGAACGAAATAACAATTTGATTAGATTGGCAAAATTTATAAAATAGTTTTGTCAAAATAACCATTTGATTAGATTGGCAAAAGTCATAATATGGTTTTGACAAAATAACCGTTTGATTAGATTGGCAAAAGTTGTTATATTCTTTTGTCAAAATAACCATTTGAAAAGTTTGCAAAACTTACAATATGCTATTGTTAAAAATACCTATTTAAAAGCATCGTTGCACACTAAGAAAGTGTTATTAGAAAGACTGAATATTTTAGCAACCTATACTGGACTTTCACTTTGATAAACCACTGAAATTAAATAAATTTAGTGATTCGTACAAAGTGAGGGTTATATTTCAATGCGAAATGTCAAGCCACAAAGTTTCAGCGAAAACGTATATAATTTTATTCCCACCCCTAAAAGCACGAAAATTTTGGAATTCATCTCCATTCCAATTTCATCGGTTTTTGAGGTAAGATGAAATGTTGGATGGACGGGGTAGGTTAGTTTTAGTTCGTGCCTTAGTTTTCTGATTTGCCTAGAATATTTATAGAGCTTCTTACTCAGAAAAGGTCAGGAAAGTAACTCAAAAGCCTTATCAATCGCCTCCTGGTAATGTCTTCAATAATATTAGACCCTTATGTTTTTGGAATCAAGCAAAGTGTCAGAAAGACCTTTCATTTTTAAACACTCTATTATTATTTAATATCACTGGTTTTGTTTTATTTATTTTTCTCTGGAAAAAACAGTGTATTTTTTTCTTATGAGGTTCTAAAAATTGGACACCTCAATACTTAAGAAATCATACGATTACATTTTTTTGCACAATTTAGGGACTTTTATTAATTTAAAACATTAATTTAGTACTACTGGAACAATGTTTAAATCAAGTTAAGTCTTTTTCTGCGTTTTTAGTTCTGTATTATAGGTAGGTAATTTAATAAAATAAATTATTCTGAAAATTTATAAGACCTTCATTGAGATGTAAATAATAAAAAAAACATAAAAATTGGGGAAGTTATAGCTTGTCTTGGTAGAAATTGAACCTAGGAATATTTTTCTGAATTCCTCTTCAAACGACTTTCATGTAATAAATTGTTTTTTGATTTGATCACATCAAAAAACGCATGCGCACTGGCAACATTTGACTTTGTGGCCGCTTCCATATCAGTGTACCCGGTTTCGGAAGGTAATGTTAATAAGCTACCGGTATAGGTGTAACCCACATTAGCTATATTATAATATATTATAAACAGAACATGTAACAGGGTATAACTTATACACAAATAAACAGGCAACACGCATCATTCCCAACGAAAGGCACCGCATAGCTGTCAGAAACGGTCGTAAAAAAGACCAAAACATACATGCTTGGCATGTTAACCTGCCTAATTTCTAGAAAGAAGGTTAAGTCCAACAAAGACAAAGCGTTCATGTCCTTTGCAAATAATATTCCATATATATTAAGACTTCATTTAATAGGGTTACCTCTAGTAAACTAAATTCGTATAAGGTGAAGAGTGTTTCAATTTTATATGACTCTACCACCAGATACAGGATAAAGTTTTCTCGAGAGAACTTATAATTCCATTTTATAAAGGTGACGTAATGCGACATTTTTATATAAAAATTAACATTACGTCAATTTTTTTATTATTTCTTATTAAACAATAGAAAGACACACAATCAAAATAAGTCATTATTTATATTCAAAATTAATTATATGAAAACAGAACAGAATCATATGAAGATCTGACTTTCGGAAAGTCAGAAAACTCATTATGAATGCTCGGCTAGTTAACAAGTTTAATGCAATTTTAACAAATTTACGATATTAAATATTTGTATTTATTTGAAGCATACAATGTTGCAGGCAATGCATGAAAATAATTGTGTGTAGTTTTGCTCAAAACATTAACAACAACGCCATTACTTTGCGTGTGGAAAACAGTCAACAATTTTATTAATAATGGTAATATATGTTTTCGGTTTTAAAATAAAAAAACGTTTTTTAAATCGCACTTTATTTTAACGCATTTAACTAAAATAAAAATAAATTCGGATTACAATATTGAATCAACGTGTAATTAAAACTTTGTCTTTATATGTTCTTCAATATATATTATAGTTATCATTTATTTAATAGTAACTAACAAACTAATATTCCAAAAATTTCCAGTGCTTACCATACAAAAAATATTTTCTAAACATATACTAACTTTCCTTTACAAAAATATAAATACGTTTGTCACCTCACAAAATACTCGCAACACTAGATCAAGACATGCACATCAACTACAAATACCTAAAACATACACATCCTTCGGACAAAAGCATTACAGATACCAGGCTATTAAACTTATAATTCTCTTCCTACACAAATCAAAACATCTACACTTGCACAATACAATAAACATGTTTGGAACTGGTTAAAATCCTCCTAACTTTTAATTATACACTATTACAATAATAGTGCTACTAGGAAATTTATTTATTTGTAATTTTTTGTCTTAAAGTGGCTTTATTTTATTTTATTTTTATTTTTATCTTGTTTTATTTTATTTATTTTTTCTTTTGTATTTTCTTTTATATTTGAAATTGTTTTATTTTATTTTATCTTGTTTTATCTTAATATTTTCTTTTAGATTTTCTTTTATATTTTAAATTGTTTTAACATGCAATTCGAAAAATGTCCTCCACATCACAGGTGAACTCCTAGCGTGGAGGACAATGTATGTACTTTTTTGTAAATAAACATAAGAAAAAAAAAAAAAAAAATCATCATGCCGCTTTCCCGAAGGGAATGGCACAGACGATGGATTGCCACACTCTGGCTTGGCATATGGCTCTTTACTTCATTCACATGCATAAATCGTTTTATACATACTATTTCGTTATTTTGACTTTTGACATCATCCGACTCAAATACTTAATTCACTTGATCGTGATATGTCTTATTCGGACATCTTCGACTCATTTCTTCATTTACTTTCTTAAAAAGTAAAGTTTAATAATTTAAACAGTCTGATTGCTTTTTTAATATAAATTTATAAAAATTAAAAAATCAATACATTTAAAAAAACAATAAACTAACAGCTTTCTCATTTTTGACACTTTGATTTATATTTTTTTCGACTCTGTTGATACTCGTTTTCTAATTATTCTATAAATAAAATTTCTTCTGTAAGTGCATATGTCCATACGAGTGTGAACTTTTCAAATTTTGAACTGATGTAAATTTAAATGATCAAATTTGGAACTAATGTTAAATGAAATTATAATTTTTTTTTTAACTTTTTGTCATCCTATCTTCCTAATATACTCGTAGTACCTATTTGCAATGTTTTTTACCAGATATCATTCCATATATAAAATGGGTGGAAGCAACTAATATTTCTTCTTGGCAACCAAGTTACATTCCGTGATTTTTCACGAGTATTATCTATTTGAATATTCACAGACAAATTCTCTCCATTAATATTTTTTTCTCAGAATGTCGCGTCCACAATAAATTGTGTCAGGATTTGCCATATACATAAGTAAAACGTCAAACGTCCAAGTCTTCGCTCCTCTCGCACCTGCGCCAATTATGAATGTCAAACTACTGCTGATGACGCAGGTAAAACTTCCTTCTCAGCTCTTTAGTCTTATTACTTAATTACAACTAGTTAATAATTACATTACGGAAGAAACTTCAAACCTCAATCACTTATCTAGGCCGTCAAGTACCATTAATTGATTGACATCGACCTGATAGAAGCAGTGCACGAACTAGGAAGGTTATTTAAGTTTGTATCAATAACTATATATTTAATTATTAAGACAAACTTAACTAATAAATAAATAAGTATATAGGTAACCACTAGTTCCTAGGTAATAGGACGCCCACGACACGATGTTATCTTCGTTAATCATAATTAAATTAACAAGAACATAATCTGTTCGATTATTCCACAATTTTGGAGTTCTTGACTAAATATTATCGTGAATATTGAATTTGAATTATTTTAATTGACGTTGACGTATACTTGGGTTGATTTTTATAGACAATCGATGAAAATTAACTTAAGAAAATACCAAAGTGCTTTATATTTCAAACTGTGAAGCTTTTTAAAACTTCTTGACGCAGCAGGCATTAAAAATTACCGGCTGTCTAAATACAGTTTTAAAACGATATGTTGTAATTATAATTCATTAGTACAGGAACGATTTAAAACTGAAGTAAAATTATATCAATAAGTACTTAAATAAGAGAAAAATCTTCGAAATTAAAATTGTTTTAAAGCACTTTTTTACAGTTTTTTTTTTCAGTTTTACTCTCTTATCGAAGGTTGGCTATCATCGATATTTTCACGAATTATGAATTCAAAAACTATGACGTCTTCTTTTGATACGCTTTTCATCAATCTTCACCTGGATTATTAATTGTAGGTTTATTTGTTTTGTTCCTCATAAAATGACCAACAAACGAATTTTACCTAAATTATTTAACGTGTAAAGCTTATAAAGTATTTAACGTCCACTTAAAACAACACTTTCGTAAACATTTTAAATAAACATATGAATAGTTTAGTTCCACAGAGTAACACCCTCCTGATGAAATCATGTTTCAAATAAGAGAATAATATTATTCATCTTAATGTGGTCTGCTCCAGTGGCAGAGATGGGAACCTCCTTCATTCTAGTTTGCGGTTATTTTGACATGCTCTGTGTATCTGGGTAGATCACTAACTTGGAACTAGTTTAATAGAATTTGTTTGTCTCCTTTGTTGTATATTACACCGACAAATAAACAACAAGTGTAATATTAAACTGTTTTACTTAGAGCTAACATATTGACATATAGATACGCGTGTTAGGTTCTTCATCTGCTGCCGCTCCACCAATATTCACAGCAAATTCTAAAAGAACGCTGTCATCTTTTAAACTCACATCACTAGAAGAAGTAAAAAAAATAATTTTGAACTCTCCAATAAACAATGTGTTCTTGACCCCATCCTAACGTGGCGTCTCAAGAAATGTTGCAACGTGCTAGCCCCATTCTTCGTTTACGTGTTCAATAAGTCCTTAAGCATAGGTGACTTCCCCGAACCACTTAAATCTGTAGCAGTTATCCCAATGATAAAAAAACCACAGCTTGATGCCGATAATTCGGGTAATTATCGACCTGTGTAGCAAAAATACTATAAAAAATTGCTGCCTCTCAAATAACCTCCCACTTAAGCTTAAATAAATTATTTACCGATCATCAATCTTCGTATATGGTAGAAGGTTCCACTCCGCAGAAACCAGATAACTTCGTGTCTTGACGGATATATCCCTTGCCACATTGCCATAGAGTCAGGTAAGTTAGCACTCATTTCACTTTTAGATATGAGCGCCGCATTTGATACAATTGACCACGATTTTCTCATTAAGAGTCTAGAAGTGACATTTGGTTTGAATTCTATGATCAAAAATGGGCTACAATCCTAACTATCTAATTGTTCTCAAGCAGTGAAGGTTGGAAACAAACAATCCAACTTCATAAAAATTACTTCGGGAGTACCACAGGGATCCGTTTTAGGTCCACTTCTTTTTATGCTCTTCACAAATGATGTCGCAAAAAATATCTAGTCATTTAGTATTTTTATCTCACTGTTACGCTGACGATCAACAAATTTACTTCTACTGCAAACCAAATGAAATTGACGGCCTTAAAATTCGTACAGCCGAGTGTCTAGAAGCAATCACTCTCTGGATGTCCTCAAACAAACTAAAGTTAAATCCTTCAAAGACCGAGTTTCTTTGGGCAGCCACAAATAGACGCCAACATTTAATTGACTATTCACCAATTTCAATTTCCGGCAGCGACTTAATTGCAAAAACAACTGTGAAACTTCTGGGCGTTTATCTGGATTGGGACCTTTCGTTAAAAAGTCAAGTAAACAGGACTTTTAGCGCTAGGTTCTTCTATCTTAGGCAACTTAAGTCAGTTCAAAGGAATCTTTCTATAGAGGCGACTAAACTGCTTGTTAACTCATATATAGTGTCAAGTCTTGATTACTGTAATGGCATCTACGCAAGTCTTCCTAAGTGCCAAACTGATAAGTTACAGTCGGTCTTCAACGCCGCAGCAAGGCTGATCACTGGGGTACACAAGTTTTTGCACATTTCTGAACACCTCCAAAATCTACACTGGCTGAAGTGTCCTAAGAGGATCCAGTACAAGTTATGTTGGTTGTTGTTTAAAGCCCCACCCTATATCTCTGAGATGTGCGTTCCAGAAAATACTGGTCTGAGGCAGGCAACTCTTCGATTGGCGACATCATCTGCTATCGGAAGGTTGAAGAAACCTAAACACAATCCGAACACTAAGTTTGGTGACCGTGCATTCGGAGTATCCAGCCCTAAGGCTTGGAATAAACTTCCTACGGAATTGAGACGCGTAACCAGCTCGACATAGCTTAGATCCAAACTCACTCTTTCGTGCACTCTTTTCCATAAATTTGCCATTCTGCTTATACTGACGAATGCTTCTTTTAAAATTACTTACGTCATTAGTTTGAAGTCACTCCAGTTATAGGTTTTGGCTGTAAGTCACTGGCTATGGATCTAGTTTCGGTTTTATTTATTATCAACATAATATTAAAACTAAGAGTTAATATTAAATTATGTTTAATACTTGTAATTAGTGACTTACAACTAACATATTTACATTAACAAATATATGTAGTGATTTTTGCCCGTTTTGTCAAACCTAGTGTGGAAAAATGGAATAAGCAATAGAAAACTAAGTATAGCACTTGGACTGAGGGATCAAAACTCTAGTTAAGCAAATTGACGTTATTGTGGGTATGATAATTTAAAAGGGTGAGTCTTTGGTTTTGCTCTGAACTCAGTTGAGCTGTCGATCTTTCGCAAATGTGAAGGGAGGTTATTCCAAGCTGTGGAGCCTGCTACGGCAAAGGCTCGGTCTCCGAAATTGATTTTTGGATTGCGTTTGGGTACTATGAGTATACCTATGGCCGTTGAAGGTACTGATCGAGGAGTTGCTTGTCTCGTATGAGTATCGCTTGGAATGCACAGTTCCGACAAGTAAGGTGACGCCATGCCATGTTTTGCTTTAAAAATCATCCAGCATGATTTGAATTGGATCCGTTTGGGAAATTTGGGCCAGTGAAGGTTTTTAAGATGTTGCGATATATGGGAGAACTTGAAAACGGCCTTGCTGCAGCATTGAAGACTGACTGAAGTCTGTTAGTGTATATTTTGGGGAGACTTGAGTGTACTCGTATATCGTTGCAGTGATCGAGTCGTGACACAACGAATGAACTTACCAACATCTGGATTTAATTTGACGCAGGTTAGAGAGACCTGCGCTTACTATTTTGTTTATCTGGGATCTGAGTGAGAGATCTGCATTTAGATAAACACCTAATAGTTTCACGCCATTTCTAGAAACGATGTCACAACTTATGTTATATACTACTTGATATAACATACTTGTGTATTTTATATGGTTCTTGCAGGCTGTTTTTAATTTGTTACTTAGTATAATTTTCATGGTTTCCGGCAACGCATTGTAAAAATTCATCTCTTTATAGAGTAAACTGTTTTTGTTTATTGGATTTATTCTTTCTAGTAGTCTGATTTCTTTCCATTTCTTTGTACTATGTCTGTGAATATTCACGTTGTAAATAATTTGGTAATAAGTTGGTTATCAGTTTTATTTGTATTGTATGTGTAAATATTAATGTTTTTAATGTTAGCATCCATTTCACTGTTAGCCAATTTAGCTCGTCTGACATTTTTACTACTTTTGAATATCTGTTTCGCCTAAGTATAATTCTCATTGCTCTTTTTTGGAGAATTTGAAACTTGTTCTATTATTTGTCGTTACACAAGAAAAGCATCGTTGAACAGTAGTGCAAATGTGGAGCAATAATGAAGAGGTAATGAAGTAATAATAATGCAATCTTTTGTATAAGTCACTAGTTATAAGTTATACTCAGTAGTAAGTTACAAGCTATAAGTCCTTATTGTAAGTCACTAGATGAAAATATTAGTTGTAAGCCATTAGTAATAAATATTAACTGTAAGATATTAGTTATAAGCTTAAGTGATAAATTATGGGTTAGATAAATTAATTTCTAAAGCGCCCTTAAGGTGATTTTTCCACAAAAACGGCCCTATAAAATTTATCCATTTATTATTATTATTATACTAAGATGATGTTGAAAACGGGGTATTTTTTTTACTTAATCTAATTTTTAAAAAAAAAATTTATCATATCTGTAAATGAGTGAGTTCGATTTTTATCCATGGCTGTTTCCAAAAGCGTTCATCGTGGATATTCTGGGTATCTGCAGCATTAGTTCTGGGATGAATATGTATGGTGTACCTTTTTGTTTCTGAACGATTTCATACCAGCTCCTAAAATACTGGCTAGGATAAGATTCTATTTCCCAGAAAATTGATTTTAGAACTAGAAATTAAATCACAGTTATACCAGTTAGAAGTCATGTTAGACAGTCAAGTGGTCAAAGTATCCCCAAAAGATTCCCACCCAGATGTCACGAGTTCAATCAACTGTTATCTCAGCATTCCATCATTATTTGTTAATAACCCGCGAATATTTATCTATCTTTAAAAAAACGAAAATATTTGTTTTTGTTATTTTTTCATCCATGGAAATGTGGTGAAAAACGTAAAAGGGATTTAATCATTCTTCATCTCCAACAAACAAATACCTTTCTGCACGGAAACGTATATGTAACTGAGTATTGAATGTACAATACGAGAACACGCTAAACTGTAAAACAAACCGGCCTCCCATGTTGCAATTTCTGTGACAATAGTGTGCTATAAACGAGTTAAAGTTAAGAGACAGCATTGGCTCGTTTGCTCGTGAAATGAAGCACAACTTAGTTTCTAAACTCCCTGTGCCATGTACTATGTACTTGTGTAAAGGGAGGACATGAATACATTACTACGTGAGCACAAACACTCTGCTACTTGTTGTCTGCAGTCTGTCGTATGTTGGCTGTTGCCTGTTGTTGTCTTGCTAGACAAACATCTTAAGATAGGACTTGAGACAAGACTTCTTGTCATTGAATCGCTCCCTGATTCATGTCATTTATTTTATGAGTTGTTTGGTGTTCAGTTCTAAGAGATCGATGCCAATATCAATTTGGCTTTAAAAAGGGGTGCTTTTTAACAATAGTTATTTACTTTTTAGACCCCTTCTTAAGTCAACGCTTTAGACAACCTCGCAGTGTTCATCATTAAGGCTCGTTAGTATTTCATTAAACTTTCCCTAAAATATAAGGAAGCGCAACGCAACTTAATACTCCAAAAATAATTAGAATTGAGTTTACACAAGCAAACGTAGAAAACAAAAAAATATATTTGCTTTTTTATTTAATAATAAAAAAGTTCCAGTTGTTTCAAGGCTTTTGGGAAAAAAATTGAACAATTAGGTTAAGTTTAAATAGTAAAATATCTTATCAATGACTTTGTCGATAATTTTCAAGAATTTCAAATAAAAAACGTCTTGGAATGGGTAACTTAAACACACTTAAAAAAAATAAAAAATTATACGTAATCGAACTCAACTGTTACACGATCCAAATATTTTTTTTAATTATGTGAAAAATTAGATCGAAAGTCAAACATCATGTTTTTAGGTAGCTGTGTCAACGTGCTCACGATCGTATTTTACATGCCTCTCTTAACCTAACCTAACCTAACCCAACAGACAGAGCGTATATGGAGATCGGCCAAATGGGGCAGTACAGAAATGAAGAGGAACGTTTTGGTTAAGTATAATTTCCGATTATATTTTACATTTTTATAACAATTAAATACCTACACGTTTTTGTACCTTGGTGGTACAATTTTTTAAATTGTACTCCATTATTTAGTATTTTTCAAACATTATTATATTTGCGTGTTTATATAACACGGGTTTTCCGATTGGAATAATACAGTCACATACTTCTTTGTTCCTTGTTTATTATCTTCAAAATCTGTCAAAACTTCACAAAACAAAAAAATCCACCCTTTCTTCTATTTCTTTATATTACGTAATGTTGTATAATTAATATTTATATCCTAGTTTATTAGAGAAACATGGCTCAAGTACAATATTTCGAAATTTATTTACATTAATTATTTTCTCTACTAATGTTATTCATTACCTTGTGGTAACAAAATACCTTCCGCATTATTGTTCTTTGTAAAATACAGCTCACAGCGTAGAATAGAGGTACATATTATTGTAAATTATTGTTTCAAAGCTCCTAAAAAAGCTTACCACTTTAAACATAAATATACTTACCTCGAGTAGTCCAAGCATCACGCTCATCAATAATTGATTATTAAAGAAATGCTAAAAATATTTCTCAATGTGCAAAGTAAGACTCTTTCCTGATAATTTCCAAGAATCAGCTAATATCTTAAATAAGGAACTGGAAAATGTTTCAAGATGACTAAAAATAAATAAAAAAAAAACATTATTTGAAAACAAAAAAGACAAAATAAACGTTGAAAAGAAATAATAAGACATCCAATAAAAATAAAATTAAACTTGTTGATGAAACTATTGAAAACGTTACTGACACACTATATGAATGTGTTACACAAGGTTCAAAACTAACTTTTAACAAGGATATATCAAAGAAAAATGGAAGAAGGTTTCTTTTCTGAGACGAGTTCGTCAATCACTGACCTAAATTATTTACACTTCAATTGAGTACACTTCTCCAGTATTGCTCTACATTTAAACTACTGCAAAGCGATTATTTTCTTGTGTCATTACGCTATCTATATTACTGGTAATTTTTTTCTTTATCTTTACAAAGATTTTTTTTTACAAATTCTTCAAAATAGAGCAATGGGATCTTTTTTTGTATGTTTTTGTAGCATTTCACAAATAGTTTTTGTTGAAATTCAGTTTTAATAATACGCCGACTTATTTCAACAAATGGAAAATACTTTTCTCATTAATGATATTACGGAAAAGTATGTGGTAACAAATTCATAAGTTTATTTAATCATAATGGTTCATGTTTATTAACTTTTCAATATTTTAGGTTCATCTATGTCGATTAAATAGTTTAAAATTTAATTGCATATTATATTAATTTAATAAGACGTGTTAACATACATATGCTTGATTTAGATAAAAACTTTTCTATGTTTACTCCTCAAACTTGTAAAAAAATGCTTTTCAGAATTTACTAGGAACAAGGCGGAAGCGTTCATGTTAAATTCATAACAATCCCTCTCGGATCCCTGTTACTTGCTCCCAAAATTAGTCATCATTCTTCGTCAATCCTCCGTCTCTCCCACCCCCCCGACATCCGTCCTCCCCCTTCGAGCGATAAGGGGAGACTTCACAAACACACGATCACCACGTGACGTTTTAACATTCACAAGAGTTTCGAAATAACAAACATGATAATTTCACTGTAGAACAGTTAAAGTTTTTTATGGCTTGACGTGTGAGGTGTTTTGGTATAACTTTGTTAGATTTTAGACAGTCTTAGTATTGTCAAAAAGCTTTCGTTGTGTGTGTATTTTTAATAAATTTCCGAGCTCAAAAAAATATTCGTTCGTTTTTTGTTGTTTTTTTAGATAAAATAAGTTTTAATATAAAATAATAACAATATGGAAGGGTAATAGAGAAAAAAAAAAGTAATAGTAAAAAAAATCTCACAAAAGCAAAAGCTATGCGTGAGTATTAAAGAGACTTTATCGCACTTTTTAGGGTTTAAATGGATGTTTTAAACATATAAATAATGCTCTAGTGTTAAGAAAAGAATAAATGACAAACATGTGATGAATGCTTTAAAAAAATATATTTTCCCAAACCGTTTAACACCCCTGTAAAAGCAGGTAATAAAGGAATTTCAACTATGTATAATCGGTTTTTATTTTATTTTATCATTGTTTAAAATCAAGATTTAAATAAAACGTCCGTGAATTATTTTCCTTATAAAATAAGTTTGCTTTTATTAGTGGTTTAAAAAACCAGAGAGGTTTGAGTTTTTTAACTAGTGTATTTTCAAATATCTAAAACTCTACGATTTACAGTATATGAAATCACGATATTGCAATATGTTTCTATAAAATTAACATTAACTCATCGTTATCCACCCCTGACACTAAAAAATGGTTAAATACCGTAGTTTACGTAATGTATGTACTAGTTTAAAGATGTAAGTTTTTAGTTGAAACTGGTCCGATCCAACAATAGATAGTAAAAAAAAGTTACATCACACTGGAATATCACCATAAATTAGCAGTTTCAAACAAAAGATACCCATATTAAAAACACAAATTTGGTAAACTGCAAGAACTATAAAATGAAAATTCCTACCCAACTGATCAACACGCTATTAAAGCATCGTAACACTAAAGTGTTCATACTTTTGCTAACTAACTAACTAACCATCTGGCCGTTTCCCCGCAGGGATAGGCAGAGAGGTTGAGAGACTTCTTCTTCCATTCACTTTCGCATCATATATTCTTTTCACACTCCTTTCTTCGTTCATTTGTTTTACATACCCAAACCATCTAAGCGTCTCTTTCTTAATCCTATTCATTACGCTCAAATCAGCCTTGCATTGCTTCCGAATAACCACATTTTTAATACGGTCATATATGGTTTTATCGCACATACGTCCCATTTCCACAGCATTCACTCTACTTTCATCCTTCCTCTGTCAGTTCCATGCCTCACTGCCATACATCAGGGTTGGTATAAGTACTCCATTGTGGACTGCTAGCTTTGTTTCTTTAGACAATTTCTTATTTGGGCCAACAGCGTTCAGTTCTCCATTAATGGAGTTTCCTGCATTCACCCTTTTTTCAATATCCTTATCAGCCTTTCCGTCTCTCGTAAACATACTTCCTAAATACACAAACTCATTCACTTGCTCCAAGTATTCATCATTCACAACTGTTGGATCCTAAAATCAACAATTTGATAGGTCATAACCTCATACCTTTTGTCCTTGAACTTAACCCCACCTTTTGCCAGTTTCTTCTATTTGTATGACTACGTAAAAGTGTGTTGAACAACCGATAACCCTCCACCATCCGGCAAAACACAAGACAAAGACGTCAAGAGCGGCGCGATATTCGATTCCCGCGCAGTCAACCGCAGTCTTTCGTCTACAATCGCTGGGACCACTCAGGGACGGCGCCTCGTTTCGCATCCGTCTATGGAGGATTCGTCACCTCAACTTTCATCGCCCGGGCAGATCGGTCGTCCCCTCTCGCAGACGCGGAAACAGGTGAGCAAATCGGCATAAATCTACTTTTCCCATTATTTCTCAAATAAGATCAATCATTCACCAAGTATTTCATCGTTTTACAGTTCACTCAAATTCATTCACGTCTTTCGAAAACTGAATCGCAGTTTCTGGATCGAACAACAACTATATTGCACGCTGTTCTCGTACTCTCTCTTTCAAACACCATGACTTTGGATTTACTTACATTTATCAACTCATTTTGCACACATACTTGGTTCATCCTAGACAAAAGAAACTGTAGATCTCCCATACTGTCAGCAATCAGCACCACATTGTCCGCATACAATAGACATTTTTGCCATATTTCTATTCTAGAACATACTATTTTTCTCATATTTCCTGATGTTTATATATTTTTTTCCTATGCTTGTGTTTCTTGTTGACTTGTTAAAATTTGCATTACACCACTGTATTTTTATTATATTTTCTGTATGTTCAAATTCAAATAATAACTTAATGCAAAATCTCCGTGGATGTTAAATAAATAATACAGTAATTCCTTTCTAGGCCACGTACATATTATATTTACTGCACAAAACCCATTAGTCTACCGTCACAATTGCAGAAATAATGTCAGAAAGCATAATGTGCATTTGCTTAACATGCATGTGATTATGATGTACAGTATATGGTAGACTGTAGACTATAGAATACCCAAGTTAAAGCGGACGGACGCAGACGCCGACAGTGTAAATTTCCCCGGGAGCTTATTTGAGCAATGCGCATTAGCGCTGGTACAAGGAGAGTAGGGGGCAGCAAGCACTAGGCGGGAGACTCGCGACGGGCGATTGTCGCTAACTGCCGCTGTCGTACGCAACTTTGGACGGCCACTCTGGGTTTTCGACGTCGCGATAACGTCGCCAAAGTACGTACCACCGCGATTAGCTAACCAGTGGATAATCAAACTCTAAAATAAATTAATCTACACTTTTTGAGTCATAAATTATCTGTCCAACAAAATTTATTGCCAAATGAAATGTAAAATGTGGTGCCAAATATAAAGTGGGATGCCATATAGATAATATTTGGGGGAATCCCTGATTGTAAATATCAAAAATTTCACATAATAATCACACTGTATAATTTCTAAAATTAAATAAGAGCTTTTTTATGTAAGACGGAGAGAACACTAATTCACAAGTAAGTGATGTTTTTTGTTGTTGTGAAAACTTACTTTATATTTTCGGTATTTTTAAACAATGAATAACGACTAGAATTTAAGGCAAAACACCTCCTTGTAATGCATCGGTTGGCATTGTAGAATGACATGCTGCATATGGCGGAGAACGATCCTGGTCGTATTGTTGTCTCTGGTGGTATTGCCGGTCAGTTAAATCATCTTGGGGTAGTTGTTATTTCTCAGCTGTTCGTTTTTTTATCAAAATTTTGGATTTCCAATCACCTGGAATTAGGCCGTTAATACCGTCAATCACTATATTTTTCACCTCTGTGAGTCTGTCAACAGTCGTTCCTCTCTGTCAAAAAGAAGAACAAAATCTTTTTTTTTACACATGACTGTCTTATTACTGACATTCTGTCTTCTACGCCGCTTCTCATTAGAGGTATCCGTGCGTAATAGGATTGTGCGCATGAAATTGTTTCGTGCGGTAGGTACTTGCGTAATATTCGTGCAATTTATTGTCTTACAAACATTATCATTGAACACTAAAATAAATACTATCTTGAAACCATGTTACCTGGGATTATCTAGATATACTGAACGCCTTAGTGGAGCCGACTTAAATATTTCAAATATATGTATTTATTTATACAAATACGCCCTTATGGGCTTTTACATAACTGTGCAATACATAATATAAAATAATAGTAACATAAAAATAACATGGAGTAAATAATTCATACCCAAAAACATAAATAAGTTACTAGAAATAATACAATTCAATAAATAACAATAGTATTTTTGTAAGAGGTGTGCTATTATAGCCTACTTATAATTAGATTCAGTGCAGTACTCATATTGAAGATTAATAAAGAAAAATACAATATTTTTAAGGGTTACTAACTATCTACCTACTAGGCAACACGTTAGGTTTACAACAAACTTACCACGCTTCAATCTGAAATAAAAGAGGTGTACTTGATGTTTAAAAAAATCCATTAACTCTTACAAATAATTTCAACAAATAAATTATTTAACTTTATTTGTAATATATTTTTTTTAAATCATGAAAATAAATTTTTGCATTTCAACAAAACAGTCAACTACAAATTGTTATAGATACAGTAAAAAATTATTATTACAAACCATCAGATCAGCTGTCACCGCAATCACAGCTGCGGATATTCAATTACGAATACCAATTTAATACACAAACCACCACCCCATTTTTTTTGTTGCTTCTATTCGTATCTGTTATGCACTGCTCGACATTTTCAAAATATTTGTGAACTCTCCACGTACGTTCACGAACTTTTCCCACGCGGAGCGCAGATGGGAACGTTTTTCCGATAAGTGAGAATTTATGAGCGTATTGCTAATTCAGAGGCGACGCCAGATAGCTTCCGCCATCTGTTCTGAGCCTAACGTAAGCTTTGGAAGGCGCTAGCAATGGGTTTGATGAAGCCTGATTTACTGGTTAGAATTCGTAAGTCAGCCTTGTCCTACTAAAGTTTCTAGTGCAGTCCGAACGTTACACGGTTTTTACTGAATGCACTGATTATAACTTAATATTAAACGTATTAATTTTGATATTGATTTTCGAAATAATAGCAATAATCTCCAAAGCAAATATGAAACAAAAAAAAGCCAGACACTAAAAAGAATAACGGGCGCTATCAAGATTTAAACTCGGAACCTCTACTTTATCGGGAAGTAAAGTATCTAAATTTAATTTGCTTTAGTTTTATTTAGTTAGCTTTATACTTTTAATATCACAGCTTTAAAAATTAATACTAATTGAATATTCATTTTGATTTAATAACACCAAATTTTTAACTTTATTCCACTATTTTGTATTAAGTTCCGACCGGTTTCACTTTATGACGGACATTTTCAGACTGGTCCAGTCAAAAGTAAATCTAAAGCATATATACTATTAAAGTTTGGAATAGACGCTTATTGAGTCTATATCATAGTAAACATTTGTGACTTAGGATTAAGGTGAAATCGGACAGGTCCTAATAAAAAAGTGGAATAAATTTTTAAAATTTGGTGTTATTAAATCATTGGAATGGGATTTCTCCACGAATTAAGTTTCGTAATTACAATAATATTAATTTTGACTCACATCAATTATAAATTTCTTCTATTGATTTAGTTAATCATTATTTTAGTCTACACACACTTTGACGATATTATTTAAACTGATTTTAATATTGTTTTCTATTGCATGTGGTTGTTTTTTTTTCTTTTACCTAAAATTAATATTAGGAAAGAATAATAATATTACCATTAACTACATATTTTTTCAATAGTGAGTCCCAACTGCTCCCAACCGTCTGATCCAGTGAGACTATGGCATCCCCAATCAAGGTATGTTGTGAGGTTTAAGGTAGTTGGGAGGAGAAGGAGACGAGGAAGATGAAGGTTAGGAAGTACCTGGCAATTCAGATCTGGTCACCAAACACGACTAAAGCTATTTCAAGCAACGTTCGTTTCTGAATGGTGGTCTTCACCAGGGCGATACTACCACTCTGGATTTTACTTAATATTACTTATTCAGGCGTTTCAAATACTTTTAGTCATTGATTAGCTTTTTTTCTATTTACGTATTTAGATAATTCAACGCTTGTCAGGTGACTTATGTCAAAGTCGGTTCTATATGATAATTTTGAGTACTAAAAATTGCTAACGTAATGTACTCAAGTGGCATAACTTAGTCAAATTAAACATGAAATATCAAATAAATATTATCAAAAGGGTATAACAAGAAGAAAAAAGAAATTATAAAGCTTTACTTAAATTTTTCACATCATATCACAAAGACATAATATAATAAAAACCATTTTAAAAGTTTATTTTCCCTGGAAAAGAATTGTTTGGCAATTTTTTTTATTATTTAACTGCTTTCAAAATCATGTGGTTAATAAACATATTTTTTCAATATCTATCAAAAAAGTTATTACACAAAATTTTACATTACGTTACTGAAAAATTTCGCGTACCAAAAAAATGTTTTAGCTACTTCTCACGAACAAAGGGTATCTTAATTTCATGTGCTGTACTCGAACACTATAATAATTGATATATAAAAGTTGATGTTGTTAAATTTTCTACATTTTAATGAATGCTACGTTATTCAAAACACACTTCTAGGTAATTCGAAACATCTAAGAAGTAAAGTCAAAGATATTAATGTGTAAACGTCAAAGATATTCATTTTAAAATTATTATTTAAACATGCTGAAAATAAAAACATCTGAAAATCCTGTCGCGTGCTTAACAGAATACGTTTGTTGGATGCAAAACTGCAATAAAACTCCGAATGTTTTTTCAGCTTCAGAAGAATTTGAAAAATAGTGGGCTGTAAAAAAACTATACTACTTGATGGAAGTGTCTAATTATGGATGTGGATATATTATTTGGATAAAAGAAAAACGAGAAACCATTCACTTACCGATGTAGTTAAAGTGGAAGTTCTCGATTCTTCTTACACACAACAAATCAAAACACTTAATTATTTTTTTCTTGAAGAACAACAACAAAACGACCGTTAAGCGAGACACCAACGAATAAACACGTTTTTTCACATAAATCTTCTTCGAACACTGTTGTTGAGTAAGGAAATCGAATAGTGAAACGGCGGCATAGGAAGGAATTGTATAAAAAACATGAAGGTAAGAACCTATCAAATTATTATTTTGAAATCCAACAACGATTGTTATGTTTTTTACACATACTTTCTTTCTCTTAAGTTTTTTTTTCCTGATATGATAAAGTCGACCAATATCACAACAGTCTAACACTACCTCGTACCAGTCACGCAGATTCGAGATACAAGCCGCAAAGTATGGGGCCTTTCTCTGTTCAATTTTTTATTAGTCTGTTGTTAAAGAGTTTCTTGATTAATCAACCTGCCTATCTGAGATATTTTGAGGATGCTTTATATTCACATTTTAAAGGCTTCTATCTACTTTATATCTTCCCTGTCAATGTTTGTTTTTTTTTCCATGCCATACAGAAGAATAAAGAAAACATAACAACAAATAAGTCTTTTTCCTAAATTTAATCTTCGCTCACAGTCATACTTTTTTCCGTAATAAATTTTATTTTCGTTACAGAAGCGAAATTTTTCGTCTGTCCGAGAAACTCTATTCGAATTAATGAATACAAGGAAAAAAGAAACAAATTCAAAATAATAAATGTAAAAGACTGAAAAAGTTTATGAAAAACTCTCTTATTTTTAATTATATTTATAGCCACCCATGTTTATATTTAAAGAAATCAGAATACTTACTCAACTTTGTCAAATTTTTTTTGTATTACGAATATAAAATATATATTTATTTTTAAGGTGTCATTGTAATAAATTACCACCCTAAGAAACTTTGTCGGGTGTGCTATTTTCAGACCATTATGTTTCAGAGATCAAATTTTCACTCGCTGACTTTTCAGAAATAGATTCATCTCGTTATTATACTGTATCCATCACTTTCATACCATCCAAGGAAGCGTCGAAGCGTTAAATTTTAATTATTACGGCGAATCTGTCAAAAAAACCCTTTCAACTTTCATAATGGCTGATCGATGCGAGGAAATTACCTCCTGGCCTGAGATGTCTCACTCATCTTCCAGATCGATGATCGTCCATAATTGGATCTTGCCTACAATATCCCAAGCGAATCCAAACACCATTCTCTTTAAACCATAACCCACACTGAGAAAGTTGCACATCCAAATGTAGCTTGTTTTACGAGATTTTTAAATTTATTTTTTCTAAAGAAGCCTTTATCTCTTTGACCTTTATCATACCTTTATCTTGATCTTGTCAGCAAAGAGTCTTACCCACCAGGTTACCGACCACCTCAACTAAAAAAGGTCTATGATAAAGCACGTTGAAGTAATTGTTTTATGTTCTTTTAAATCGACTGTTGTAGAAATTCGCTGTAATAAGCAAAATGTGTTTAGTAATATCTTCAGATTGTGAAGTAAAATGATAATGTTTTTCAATTTATTAGACTGTCTTTTTTATTTAAGCTTCATACATAAATCATACAATTTTATTACATAATTGTATTCTGGCAGGCTTATTTCAGATGGCGATTTCTTCCAACTAACCAAGATTAAAAAATTCACCGTTCGTATGTAATATATGCGTTGAAATACTACGCCGTCGGTATTGGAGCCTGGAAACCATTGCGAAAAGTAATAATTGAACCACTAACGCTATCAAATTAAAAACAGACACATTATATGAACAAGCAAAAACCAAGGCTAAAAAGCGGACAGAATCAGAAAGGATAAGAGACAGAGGAGGAGCAGTGGTAGCAGTCATGGGTAGGTTTGGGATGGGGTTGGGACCTCTGTAAAGGGAGAGTATATTTGTAGCGGGCTTTAGAGCTTATCTTAATGTGTTCCTTACGGGTACACAATTTAGTAGATTAGAGAAGAAAACAAATAATCCTTACCTCTTCGGATTAAGTGCGATTAATAAAATAAAAGAACAATAAAAGATACTCCAATTTGTTGCTCGAGATAAATCTCAAAAAAATCTCGACGACCAGTTTTTTTCCTCAGAAATAATATATTTCAAAATGTGTTGAGAAAATCCCTGAGATTTGCCTTATTTTCCAGGTGTTGACTGAGTCAAGTTTTGGTATTTCTTTCAGCTTCTCATATTGTTTTCTGTAAGAACGAACAACAGTTTTGATTGAGCTAGGTTTATGATCTGGATTTGTGAGATCAAAGAATTATATTCGTATCTCGACATTGCGGTTAAAAATGAAATAAAACATACGACACAGAGATGATAAAACATGCGAATGGTATTCCATGTTATTGGCAACAATGTGGCGCATAGGTCGATGGAATAAAAAAATTAGTCATTTATTTCTACGCTTGGAGTAATTATATTTTATGGAAAGAGAGCTAAATATTTTTACCCAACCTTTACAAATGTACGATAAATCATGTCAATCACTTTCCCGTGTTTTTACGCCGTAAACCGTGAGAGAAACAGAGACGAGACAAGTTGTCGCATAATATCGCACAACTTTTTAGTATGTAAGTATGTTTTCCATCTCCCGTGTATTTGGTGACTCCGCCCACTACATTATGTTATGTGACATAACTCTTTTGAGGTTATATCCCATATTTTTGTTGAAAACAATACTGTAAAAAAGTGGTTAAACAAAAAAAGAAAACATTATGTCGACTTGTGTATGAATGGATGTTAAAAGCTGTGTTCATAAAAAACCTAGCCACCCCCGAGTCAGGAAAAAATCAACAATCCTGACTACACTCTTTCGCAAAGCCATCCCTCCTGGCATATTATTGCTCTGAGTTTTTATGTATCCTTCTTTTTTCATTTTTCAAGTTGAAAAACAATTAAGGCGAGTAATAAATTTATAAAAAAATAATGCGAATTTTCCGTGAAAATGTACATTATATGATGTAATGGGTTCAAATTTTTCTGTGATGTATTTTTCCCATATTTTTATAAAAAATCTCACTTCATTAAGTTTTGCGGTGTATCCCGAAATCCGGTGTATAACTTCTTGAGTAATATTCAGTACTTACTCGTATTTTCAGCATACATTTATCATGTTTGAACCATTGACAAGTGCAGGTAAATTTCACGACCCCGATGAGAGCAAGTCTTCCATCCATGCATAACGTGACAGTATCAGAAAATGATTAATGACCCGTCAATTAAAATCCGCTCTAGTTCCTCCATACGCATCTACATCTCACGTCAGGTGTCTGAAACTAGTGCATTGCACTCAGAGCTGTCTTCAACTGCATCTAGCGATAACTCACTATTCGATGGGGAGCGGAAACAAAGATAATCCCTCCCGGGAATACCATCTGTTGAATGCACCAGCCATAAATAATGAATCAAATTTACTCCCAGAAAATTAAGGACTTAACTGC
Source organism: Drusus annulatus (assembly GCA_022651775.1). Classification (NCBI taxonomy): domain Eukaryota; kingdom Metazoa; phylum Arthropoda; class Insecta; order Trichoptera; family Limnephilidae; genus Drusus; species Drusus annulatus. The sequence goes on along the minus strand of JAGWCC010000350.1, from coordinate 380,351 downwards.
CTGGGTTTGCGGGTGGAGTGTTATTTGTTATGGTAGTTTCTATGATATTTTTTAAACATCTAACATTTATCAGTGGTGTCATAAAATAAGCCCCATTACCTTCAAAAGATAAAATAATATTTTTCTGTAAAACTATTTTTTGTTACGAACATCAGTTAACAGACTACTTGTATATTTATTATTTATTTTTTTAACCATATAATTTATTAAAAATGTTTTTCCAATATTTTTTCTGAAAAATGTCATCATCTTCATTTTTCTCTCTGTTCCATTCAAGTTGGAGACCAATTGCTTTTTCAAGTTGGAGACCTATTGCGCATTCAAGTTGGAGACCCATTGCTCATCCAAGTTGGAGACCCATTACTCATTCAAGTTGGAGACCCTTGCTTTATTTGTTTCCATTGGCCTTTGTCCATAGCAGCCTGTCCTCGCACCGCTTTTAAAGTTGTTTTACTCGACAGGGCAGTCAACTGAACGTCTTCATTCTGATATTCATTCTGGCATTTCTAGTATTTACATGCTAAAGCCACTCCATCCATAACTTTTCCATTAAGAATAGCAGGGGTTTGATGCTAGTTTGCTGATAAATTGTTTTTTAATCTGTTGATGTACACATACACTGTTATACCCATATCTGAACCTTTTCTCTCGTGATTTATGATAACGATCATTATTTTAGATAGTTTTAATTTGTAGACATATTATGTATTATTTTCTCCTTGTTAGTTAATCTCATTAGCATAATTAATTTAGTATGAAGCGCACTTGAGGTGAAATATCACAAAACTGCGCTATTTAAGTTCACTGTTATTTATTATTATTATTAATGATCGCTGATGCGACCGACAGAATGCTCTTTCGGTAAGGTGCGATTTTATTCGGGGATGTTGAATAAAAAAATAATCACTTTCTCTTCCATACTTTTTATTTAAAGATTTTGTGTACAATTATAATCAAACATTTAACTGAACATGGCTTACTACTCCACGTTCCGTAAAATCCCATCGATGAGAATACGAATGAATAGTAATATGGTAGTAGTAGTAGTGGGTGCTTTAAAAGAATAGCTCCGGTACCTCATTATAAGCATGGTCAAACTCAAATTATCATAGTCCAAACATGTGGTCTATGGACTAAAACATGTTAAAAGAAATTTTAGAATGCGATGTTAGGATATAATTTATGAGACAGAAAGACATTAAGGGATGCAATTAGGGTACAAGAGGAGATTGGTAAGAATGTTTAGTGACATGGGTAGCTGCAAATGTGCTTAACTGGTTGGCACATTACACTAGGCACATCTTAGATCGTCGAGTTCTCACTCAATCCCATCATTTTGTGACTCCTGCAATTCATCCTAAAAATCTAATTTCTGAAAAAGACATTACGTTGATCAGGTAATTTTTTGAACCAATATTTTTTTGTATTATTTTTGAAAAGTCTGTTTAAATCTAATAGAATGGTATTTTATTATCACATACACACGATATTCCAAAGAGTTCAAATGAATACATCATATTTCACATTGTCGTATAACTAAACCGAGCTTTTCTTGTCTAACTTGCCTAACTGAACTTATTCGAGCAACAAATTGTGGCAAACCACAAAATAAAATTTGGTAAAATCATCGGTGCAAAAGTTTCCATTATTTAATACTACTTTAAGAGGGTTAGAAGAATAATTATTCGGTATAATTGTTTTGCGTTCCTGCGTAAAGTGAGTTATCATTCGTTCGTGAAAACCTCCATTGTGTTAATCGAATTAACACATTTCACGGTTCCGGTGTGAGCGGCTCGAGCGAGCTTTACATTCATTCGACTTATGGCGGGATTTAAGGATCTGACCACAAATAATAAGGGTTGCGACAGCGCACTGTCAGCTAAGGTTTGCGGGCGTTTTTACATTCGTTTCATTTCTTACACAAAAACTTAGTTTTGACGTGAAATCCAATTATCTACTTACTGTTAGTTAAACTCATACATTGCGTGCAGTTTTTTGTTTCGTTCGTTAAATGTGTGTTTTTTTCACACTGCCATGAACCAGTTTGTGCATGTTATAATATGCGGTGAGCATAATTTTGCTACAAGGATATGAAAGGCTTGGAAAATTGTCTTAAATGACATTTTAATTCAGCAGTAATCTTTTTTCAAAGCTTAAAGGAATTATGTATTCGTATCAGATGGTTAAGCTGCGCAGCGGGTGAAAAAATATTATGTTTGAAACCTTTTAATAATAACCACTCACATTAATACTGCGAAAAGTCCGAAAATTGCATTTCGAGTTCTTACCACTTAGGATTTGCTACAGTGAGAAAAAAATCATTCTCTTCTTCTTCCCCTTATCTTATTCGAGTCGCAGATCCATCGCTTCGATAAGGCATCTCCAGGCTGCCCTGTCCAGGAGTACTTCAAGGCTTTTGCGCACTGGCGGTGAAATATCGCAAAGCTGCGCTAAATAAGTTAACTGTTATTATTATTTATCCGTTTTAGAACCAGACTCTCCTCGCACAGTTTCTGTAGTTGCTTTCCCTTGAACAATAAACTTTTTTTATATTTCAAAAATAACGCCAATATTCGCAGAAGTTTCTTAATAAAAAGTAGCTTTTTCTTCATAAATGTCGGTTCAAAATCAGACCAACTAAAAGATATTCGTTCTTCTGAACTGAGTACACAGACTCTACTACAATGTACGAGTATACGGTGTCTTAAAAAGTGTGTTTTGAGGAGGGTTTGTGTGGGAAAATAATAATTCATCAACATACCTCTTATACGGAAGGGGACTTATTGGTAAAAACAGTTTACAAATAGAACAGCTGGAGTGAAGCAAAAAGATGTCGACTAAATTAGGGAAGGAACAAGAGAGCAATGGCTTCGGAGTTTGGTCCGCGAGACTGTTTCTAATGTTGTAAATATCGCCGGTATAAGCTACTAGTTATCGAGTGATATGTTCTGTGTCCAGTTAAATGCTACACTGTATTTTCATAAAATAAGTCCTATGCAACTCTTTATCTATAAATAAAACCTTTTTTACACGCATTTCCCATTAAATTGAGTTCTTCCTTTCCAAATAAAAATCAAGTGATCTGAGTAAAAAACGAGGCATTAAATTGGCAAGACTACAGGTCATATTTTCAGAAAAGATGGACGAGATGACGATGGCACTTAGCTATAGAGAAAAATGTTAAAAACTCGCGCAAACATTCTCTCTCGTCGCTTTTGTCAATGAATAAAAGAAGTTAAAGTACCTTATTTAAACCCTCTATGTAAATATATGTATCTGCAAACTTTGATCCAAAACAAACAAACTTCACGTCAAACATTGCGAGTGCAATATTATAATGATTACAAAATTCTGTTTGGGTTACCTTCATGTCAGAAGGCCGTATCCACAGATTTGCCTTCCTCATGAGGCGCCAAGTCACCGGTGTCAAGAAAAGACTCGGTGAAAGCATTAACTCCATCGTCCGAGCATTTCTATCAATAGGGAATGGCAGCGAACTCAACATTCCGTTGTTTACAGAACCCGTCATCGCTCACTTGTCAACGAACATAATGCATTCCGTCAATTAAAAAAATCTCGTCTTGTGAAATGCTCGCAAACCAAGTTACTTGCATTATTATTTACCATAATTATCTGAGTAGATTTTTAGTTTTATTTTATGTATTAATACCATATATGTATGTATGTATCGACGGCCTCCATGGTCGAGTGGTAAGACGCTCGAATTCGAATCCAAAGGTCGCGGGTTCAAGCCCGACGTGCGCCAATAACTTTTATCTAATTGATGTGTGTCATAACACATTTAATTCATACAAAAATAATAAAAAGTATATTTACGGCACGTTCCAGAGTGGTAGATACTCTCAATATCGCCCTGGTGAAAGACCACCATTCAGAATCGAAACGTTGCTTGAAATGGCTTTAGCCGTGTTTGGTGACCAGATCTGAATAGCCAGGTACTTCTCAACCTTCCTCTTCCCTGTCTCCTTCCCCTCCGCACTACCTTCAGCCTCACAACATACCCTATTTCGGGATGCCATAGTCTAACTGGCTCTAGACGGTTGGAAGCAGTTGAGACTCTTGTGCGGTATTCATATAAAAAAAAAGTATACTCACTATAGGATGTGCAAGATTGCACTAACCTCCCCACATTCCGGAATAAAGATTATTATTATAAATAATATTGTCACTTAATAACAGTCAAGGGCGATTGCAGGTGGAGAGACGTTTTACAACATTTGTAGATATATTTACAATAATCATAATTGGGTAAGCTGCAAGAATTGTCATTTCATGAAAAATTATGTCAAGATACTTTTAGGAATATTTTTTTTGTTCGATGGAACACTCATTTTTTATTAGTTTAATATTTAACATACATAACAATTCCGATGAGTTATAAGAAAATCTGGGACAAGGAAAATTAAAGAATACATGAATTTCATCAAATATACAAATACAGAGAAATGAAACAAACATAAATCATAATAAATCAAACAATACATAAAAAATACAATATGAAAAATGGGGTAGTTAGTTTTAACAAAAAATATAACTTAATTATAAATAGAAACAAACAAACAAGAAACCTTCAAGTGCAGTGAATGAAAATATTTTTACCCTACCGGGTAAGGAAAACTGATTTGAAAATTAGGTATTTTCATTTTTAAATGAATTTCAAAAATATTGTTTTAAAGCATTACTTTGAAATTTTTTACCAAGTTGACTGTTTTTATATTTATCTGAAAGCAAGTTATATAATGTGTAAGTGATACGTTCTAAAGAATTTATCCCATACTTTATGGTGTATGTGAGTGAAATATTATTATACTGATATAATTTCTTATTAGACTTCAATATCCAATTCGGTTGCCAAGAAAATTTATCGCACAGACAACAAATTTAAAATATCTCAGCATCGTTTGGTTTTGAGAAACAAAACAATACCTTTTAAAGGGAAAAGACGCAATTTAATTCTAATGCTGTGATGAATCACTGGTACAGACGAGCAAAGCCCATTAAGTTTTATTTTCAATTCTTACACAAAATTTTCAAGATTCTTTCCTTCGTCCAGCTTTTATCGGGAATTTTATTCCACATGGTCCCGCTTCCATTGGGTTTTTTTTAAATCTCAATCCTTTCGGACCCTGAATATATCGTAGCCTAAGACAGTTTCAACATTTTATTGAAATTTAAGGATAAATTCGATTACAGCGGACCTTTCCTCGAATCAAATACTGAACTGTTAAGGTAAACACAGCCCGGTACCCCAAATTTGCGATGTAAACAAAGTAATACGAAAAAGGACTCAATTTATTCTCGACTGTCCCTTCAATGTAGACCTTTACATAATGCTGATGTGTAACTTACAAAACCTTTAGAGATTTAGCTTTTTTTTGTCATTCTTCTTCTGAAGCTAACCTATGTATATTTTGAAAAGATTATCAGAAAACGAAAAGAGTATCATAAATAAAATCACCACATAAAATAAAGAATGAAATTAGCTCCTGTATCACTGGAAAAATTATATTGTTTGGTACTTGAAGTTATTTTTTTAAAGGCATTCAAAGTAGCAAAACGTCCAATGATGATATTTATCTTCTTTTTTATTACGTTATCTTATAATTTTTAATACCTATAAAATTATTGTTCATTGAAATACACGTTTTGATATAAAACATAAATGAATACATATATTCTATCTGTGTCAATAGCTGTTAGGTCATTAGTTTTAAGTCATAAGTCTCAGTTGTAAGTCACTAGTGAAATGTTTCAGTTATTATTAGCTAAATATATAATATAAGTTGTAGGTCACTAGTTATGAGTCTTAGTACTAAGTTATAGGTTAGATAACTTATATTGAAAAGCGTTTTTCTCATTAAAACGGCGCTATAGAAATAATTATTAAACTTTGATATGAAGCACTCACTTTGTGGTAAGACATAATTAAATTTTGAATAAAAGTAACTATGTTTTGACACCACTTTATAAGAAACATATACCAACCGGTTTCGGCTCTATCTGAACCTTCGTCAGGGTTGAACAAAAATGTATTAATATTGGTATATGTATCTAATAAAGTGGTGTCAAAACAAAATTACTTTTATCTAAAATTTAATAATTATTATGTAAATGAATGTTCCGCTACTAAACGTTCAAATAAATAAACGAAAGAAAAAATTAGCTACTTGACTTTTTGGATATATTTAATGAACCCATGTAAGGTAATCCGGAGATGTTCATGATGTTGAAGCAAGTTATTTATCATCTGGTCTATCCCGATAGTGCTTTGATTGCAATCTATTACTCTATATTAGTTAGCCTACTGATTGAATATGGAAATGATTTGTATAGGAGGTTTGGACATGCGAGCATTAGAGAATACTTTTGATTTGCATGTAGCGTAGGCTTTAAGGCAGAAGTAATAAATTAAAAGCTCATTAACTAGACCAAACGAAAACATTACCCAGCCAATGTTGAGATTTTTTCATTCGACAGAGAGTTTTCACTAATTTATTGATCAAACAAGAATTTTATTTTCGTCATTAAACCTTTTCTTTCAAATAAAATTTTAATGTTCCGTCTTTTATTGACGATACGCAAATATTAATATGTGTTTTTGCTTACACGGTTGCGTTCTACTTTAGCAACTTCGTTGAAATTTAATCTAAGTATCTAAGGTGTGCTAAAATGTGATCTTTGACTAATTGCTTAACTTAACAGATTTTAATGTAGCATTATTTTCTCTTAATGTGTTTTCGTTTCAATAATTTATGAAATGTATCAGTAAAATTGCATATACATTAAGCACATAACAAAAAAATATTGAACTTTGACATGAAGCACTCACTTTGTGGAAAGACATAATTAAATTTTAAATAAAAGTAACTTAGTTTTAACACCACTTTATTGGATACAAATATACATAAACCACAACAAGGGTGACTGAACATCTTAAGTGCCTGAATGGAGTAGGTTACTCTGAATTCGCTTTACACCTAATTGATACGGATCACTCTTTTTTCAAATCGTCTGGAATAGACGTACTCCATAGAAATGGGATAGGTCTACGCCTAAATAATTTAGAAGCACTCGAAATTAAAAAATCTCGAAAAATAATTTACTTAATAAGCAACTAGATTTATCCAGCAGTCCGATTTTAAATTTGTTCCCCTTCCACCCCCCCTACCCCTGCTCTTACCACCTCTCCCGTACTTAACCCCCACCTAAGTTGATGTGCCCATTTATGTTTTTCCCCAAGTATTATAATTCTGTTTTTATTTAATACATATTTGTTCAGCCCTGAAGAAGGTTCAGGTAGAGCCGAAACCGGTTGATCTATGTATATATGTATCCAATAAAGTGGTGTTAAAACTAAGTTACTTTTATTTAAAATTTAAAAAAATATTGGCAAAAGCACCTTAAGGATTCTGTAAAACCTTGTGTTAGTGGAAACTTTCTTATTGTATTTATGATGTTCATGTAATCGATCTCTATTTTGATGAGTCTTTTTTTAATGTATTGACTCGTTTGTTCCTCCTTTTTTCACCTTCTTTTAAAATTTGAATACCTTTGTGAAAATATTATCCTTTTTGTTTTAGAATTTTGTCGTTCTCGAAATGATTTTTAATTACATACAAATAAAATAAAACAATTTAATAAATAATTAAGGTAATAAAAGTAAATATTAAATTAAATAAATCAATTTTATCTGTGAGTATGACAAAGATATCTATTTTTTTTATTTTTTGGTAAATTAATAATATAAATACATAATGTTTTTTTAACTTTTTTATAGTGAATACTGCACAAGAGTCCCAACTGGTCCTAACCGTCTGGAGAAAGTGGAACTTTGAAATCCCCAATTGGGGTGTGTGGTGAGGCTGAAGGTAGCACGGAGGGGAAGGAGATGTGGTAGAAGAAGGTTGGGAAGTGCCTGGTTATTCAGATCTAGTCACAAAACACGGCTAAAACTATATCAAGGAACGTTTCGATTCTGAACGGTGGTCTTTCACCAGGGCGATACTATGAGTATCTACCACTCTGTATGTATCAAAATGTTAATCGTAGATTTCCTTGAATCGAAAAATATTAAGCGTGTCAAAATGTCCTATCCAACACATAAACATCACACAAATTTATTTGTCAAAAAAAAAATTGACTTCAAGAAAAAAGTTTGCTTATATAAGAAGTGAATTTGTTTGAAAGTGTCTAATCCCTCAGTACTCATAAGATCCGTCTGTAAGTTACAAGGGGCGCAAATGACCGGCCGCTCGCGGTCCGAAATGACTACTTAAGTGGGAAGCCAGATGACTGTATAAGTTTCCTTCGGTTCGCCTCGACAAACTCCTTGGAATTCCCTCCACAGAGCTCTCTGCATTACCATTCGCCGGCACGTGACCGCCGAGCGCGGGCGCGGGCGGGCGGGGGGCGGGCGGACTTTAATAAGCGGAATGGATTCAGACGGAGGCGTGCTGCTGACACAAAGATGACTTTCCTCGTCTTTTGATGGCCCGCGAAAAGGACAAAGTTCAGTAATGTAGGATATCAGTACGGCATGTGCAGTTAAACAGATAAAATTTACCTTGAAACTTTTTCGTGGTGTAAATAAAATTGTAGTTTATTAACTTGTTTAGTACACATTTGTAGTTTAGTATTTCGTTGTAGAATTAATAATTATTCTTACTGGCAATTAAGTGGAACGTACACGGTGAATGTTTTGTGCAAGATGTGGTTTTGAATGTAAGGTTTAAGCGCTTAACTTAACTGCACTTTTCCCGATTGGTAGATACTCTAAGTATTCCTGGTGATGTATCACAATTCAGAATCAATACGTTGCTTGAAATGGCTTTAACCGTGTATGGTGACCAGATTTGAATAGTAAGGAACTTTCCAACCTTCTTTTTCGCCATCTCCTTCTCGTCTCCAATTTCTTCCCCCTCAATTGGGGATGCCATAGGCCCACTGGCTGCAGACGGTTGGAGCAGTTGGGACTCTCGATATTTAAAAAAAAATAAAGTGTTTTGTTTTAAAAATTTAAATATTCAGTTAATATCTAATACGCTCAAGGGAGTGTTTGGTTCTAATTATAAATTATGGGACCCAAAAGATGTGGATATTTCATAATTTTAGGGGTAAATTTAGCATTTGTTTTGCACAATTGGAAGTTTTTTTCTCAAAATATCTTGCTTATTGAAAATAGGAAGTAATTTTAAATCAAAATTAAAACAATGGTAAAAATATTTTTTGTAGGGTTAAAATTGAAAATCAGTTGCAATCAAATTGGCGTTAGAATGCAAATTTGTCGTTTGTCCTTCAAATCTCTCAAGTTGGACGTAGAACCATCACTACAGTGGTAATTCCGGCGTATACATTTACTTTAAAATTGTAATACACATATTTTTATGGTAATCGTTTTTCCTTTCTTGTTAAAAATTCAATCAGAATTCATGTTTATAAAAATGTATTTCTCTACCCTAATTTCTTGTTATTTTGAAAGCCTTTCTCTGTAAAGATAAGACTAAATATATGTTTACTATAAATAACAAAAGATGAAGTAAATCCTATCCGGAAATAGAACCTCTGTGGACTTTCTGCTAAATCTAACAATCCGCCAGCCCTGGCTGTGCGGTGGCGGCGGACCAGTAAAACCGAGAGCATTCCCCAAACATTAGACAAACCAGTCTGGCAAACGTCGGGAGGACGTGTCTGAATCAACTTGAACTAACGGGCTTAACTTCGCTGCAAAAAACTACAAAACTGAGCAAGTCACAATCCTACACTCAAAATAATAACCAACACAACATGATTAATTTTTTTCACTCCTGACTTAACTTATAAAGTTGGATTTTTGGCTTGTTATTTTTTAAGACAGAATTTCCAAGATTACAGATATACTAAAGATAATATTACAAAAATCAAAGGAACATATTTTTTACGGTTAGTAGCTGAGTCGACTAACGCGTCGGATTCCCACCCAGACGACACGTGTTGTGGGTTCAATTCCTGTGTTAGCTAAGTCCTTCATCATTGAACGAGCAACATCCGCTTATTATTATGGTAGTAAGAGTTTTTCAAATATTGTCAGGTTTTTCGTAACCCAGGAATGTTTATGTTTCTTTTTTAAAAAATACATACATAATATGTCGACTGTATTTAGGTTGAAGGCATTATTCCACATTTTTTTGCAAGCAAACTTAGACCTAGTGGTTTTAACCACTGTCACATTTTAAGCTGTCGCAAATCGCTGTTAGCGCCATTATGATTTTTTTGCCGTTACCACTTCAAATAATCTTCCCCATCAATGATAATTATGGTTGGATAATTTGTATAGCGCCGTTTATGTGAAAAATCACCAGCATTTGATCAAATAATGATTAGGTGTTGAGCAAAACCTTTCAGGCTTTGACTTGAATGTTCTTTCAATTGTATGTTGTAGTCCTATTTGTGTCATTGCTTCATTCAAATATTGTTTGTGTTATTTTTCTTGTGCTCTTTACCTCATTTTTTGTTATGTATTTTTATATAATTAGACAGTGGTCCGTAAGTATAAAAACAAATAACAGCATGTCTGTAATTTTATCACTACGCCTGAAATTTTCCTCCATAAAATGTGTTTTAACGCCTCTCACCTAGGCACGGTCGATTTATTTTATTTTATTGATTGTGTTTTACAGACTTCTCAGAATACAATCTAAAATAATTTACATAACTAGTAAAAATATTGACAATTAAACAAAAATAACAACAATCAAATTGAAAAAATTTTTTTAAAGGTTGCCTAATGTGACTCTTTAACTCTTTACAGCCAATGCTGAAAATATCAAGAGACCTAGAAATATTGTTCAGCAGCGCCATATTTTGCGTCATGTCTTTCTGGCCCAACACGTCCGCTTTGACATGTGAAGTATATATATATATATCAGATCGTAATGTCGACTCTGGCGGTAGTTGATCGGTACTAAAAATGTAGGGTATGCAAGGAGGTATGGGCTATCAATTAAACGATGTATTTTTAAAAGCACTATTACTCCAAGAGCCCCATTCCTCCTAGACTGGAGATATGGTGGCGCGTCTCAGTAGGCAAGGATATAATATGGTGTATGAGCCGTGGATTCTCACCACGCATTCTCATACAAAGATAGCTTAGAAAGTTTTTTTGGATTTGTTCCAGCGAATCTACATAGTTTTGCTGGTATTGAGCCCAAACAACAGAAGTGTATTCAATTTTGGATCTTACAATGCAATCATAAGTGCATCAAATCGATGCCATTACTTTGGGTTTAGAAAACTGTTTATTTGTTTTTTCACACACCCTAGGAGTTTATAACACGATGATGACAACTGCAGTATATGATCTAAAGCATAGATTCTTAACCTTCTTTTGCCCATCGCCCACTTTGAGAACATTTTTTTTACTATTCTTAACCATCTGTCGCTTTCGCGGATCCTGTTACCGGTGACCACCGAGGAACCGGCTATTTATCCAGTTCTTTTTGGAACCGATTCCTGGTGTTTTTTCGAAAAGTACTAGCAAATAGACAAAAGTTCCTTGCCAAAAAAAGTACTAGACGGTAGAGATTTGAATACGAAAAGAACTGGAACCGGTTGCTCGCCCAAAAAACACGAATAGAACACAAACAAAGGATATCGACCGTTGCAGTGACCGGCTGTTTTTTCTAACGTCCCCTAATTTTCTCTGGGTCTTCTACGCCCCCCCCCCCCTGAAAGTCTCGAACGCCCACAAGGGGGCGTCATCGCCCACGTTGAGAACCTATGATCTATAGTTTGGCATCAAATGTGATCCCGACGTCCCTTGTGGATTTCATTGAAAATATTTTTTTCTATTATTTAACTTATAATCTAATTTAATTGGGGCTTTTTAACGCTTCTATGGCTGAGTGACACTTTTTTTTACATTAGAGAAAAGTTTATTCTAATCGGCCCATATAGATATTGTATCCAAGTCAAGTTGTAAATGAATACAATCCTGAATGTTGCAAATCTTTATAATGCTGTCCTAGATCCTAGTCCGGATGTGTTTGATGTAGGATTAGACCCGAGACGCCTGGGTGAACACCTAACACTTTGAACCACCCGGCTACCAGTTTAGTTTACAGCGCCATTGAGTTGATTTTTTCACAAAAACGGCACTACACAAATCAACCAAATATTATTATTATTTGAATTAAGTGATTGCATAATCGATTCCTGCCATAAAACATATATTAGTACGATTTGTAAATTTTCAACTATTAGCGCTTCAAGCCTAGATGTTGTGTTACTAAATATTGATAGTTGATTGTTACACAAATATATTTTATATTTTTTGTTTATTTCGAAAGTTAAATAATATGTATGACAAGAAAATTCCGTTAAACTGTTACAATACCGGTTAGTCAACAGGTTCTAAAGTAAATAACTTTATATAAATGTATTTTATAAAAGTACATATGTATCACATTTTTATTTCAATCACAGACATTATCCTTTCATATATTTAAAGAAAAACAACAGAAAATTAATAGAAGAAGAGAAAAAAAAAATCTTTTTTAATAATTATTGTTATTTTACGACTTTCTTTGAAAATGTTCTAGAATACTTTTTTTCCGAAAAAATTCTAGGGTTGAGAAAATAATGAGGCACGTGCGCGAAAATTTTTTCTGTTTATAAATGGTATATTATCATTTTTCTCGTGATTGTAATAATATTCATCAAGAAAAAAAAGTAGAATATTAATTGAAAGCTGTTATTACTTTCTAAAAAATAGGCGGAAGCCTATAAACACGCTTTTTAAACCAACATTGCTTGAAATTAGTAAAATGTTTTGGCAAAAGATAATATTTTTATCCTCAATTTAATTCCAATAAACATAATTCCTTTAAAAATCTTTTAAATTACTTATATTTAAAATTTTAAAAAAAACATTTTTAAATTACTGCTGCCATTATTTTAAGATTGAAGAAGGTTTAGTAGGGAATCCGTATTAATTGATTGCTAAATAATGTAGTTTATAAAAAAAAAATTAAATCGCTTATATACTTACACAAATGTTGAGGACTTTGTAAAGGTTCGGATATGTAAAATAAACAAAATAAATCTTTGATACATCGAATCCATATTACGCGGTTCAAAGCCCGGCGTACGACAATAAAATGTATTAATTATTTGTGTTATTTCTCGGCACGTTCCAGTTAAATTTCCTTTGTGATATTAATGTGTTAATTAGTTCACTTGCAACAAAGTAACGCAACACGTTTGCGTATAAATCGAAAACAACCATTTTGAAATAAATCGAGATATTGTATCAAAAATGATATACAAAAAATAAATGGTACATTTGTAGATAAATGCCACGTGTGAGAAAGGGTAGATACTCTCAGTATAGCCCTGGTGAAAGAACCCCATTCGGAATCGAAACTTGGATTGAAATTGTTTTATTCGTGTTTAATGGCTAGATCCGAATAGCCAGGTATTTTCTGATCTTACCCTTCCTCATATTTTCCCCCTTTCATTCCTTCCAGCCTGAAAATATACCCCGATTAAGGTAATTGAATCACATCGGCTTCGGCCAGTTGAAACTTATGTGTTAAATATTATTATTGCATAGTTAGGTTCTACGTAGGTAACGTTTTCAATTCTAGTATCAATTCAATTCGACTGTCTGTAAGATGAAGTGTCTGATTCAGGAACTATCTTCTTTCCTTCTTGCACAGTATATCATAATTGGCGATGCCAAAGTCTTACTGGCTCTACTCTTTTGCTCATTGTCATTCAAATTTTATAGTTAAAACGTTATCTACAACTGAATTAAGTGACTAAGGTAGTTGTATTTCAAATTCGTTTGTCTGCAAAAGCCAAGTGAAACTAGTATTTTTGTATTTTTTCTTTAATTAAAATATCAATACAAATAAATAGAAAATAACTTAAAATATTTCAAAGTCATGAAAATTCTGGAAGTTTTTCCAATTTCATCAATAATCAAGTAATTTTCCGTCCGAATAAATACATTATCTCTCAAGGGAAGCAAGTAATGAAATCAGAATAAAATCATGAATTTTGTGAGAATTCGCATCAAAGAGTTTTTACGTATAACATTTCCTACCACTGCGACAGGATTTATTAAAATTCTAGGGAAATTGATTTTCATAATATTGTTGATAATAATATTTACAGGAATTTACTTCTTATATGGCGTGGTTAGAACAAGTTAGAAAACCTGCCAGAGGGTCCGATTTTTTTTCGCCATTCCGATACATAGTTAATATGGCTATTATGTTTTAGCTGTGTTATGTGTAAGCTAAATTTAGTAAGAAGTAACATGATCAGACAACGATTTCATCTATGAGCAGCGAAAAAAGTATCTCTGTGGCAAATTGGCCATTTTGTTCGCAAAACCAATAAGATTCCAGCCAAAACGTGAAGATTATAAAGTTCTTCTGAACAAGAACAAAGACCAAACAAAAAAACTTGCGAAGAGTGGAGGCTTGAACAGTTAGATTCACCGGCGTCAGATTTATCCCACTCAACAAAATTAATGGATTTAAATAAATATCTAACAATAATTCAGTAGATTTTATCAATCAAAATATTTAATTACTCAAGAGAAAATACTTTTCATCTCAACGTAACTTTTGATTTACGGTTAAACTATTTGTAAAAAAGGAGCACGGAATTTGACACAAGATTCTCATTGCCAAAAGTATGATGTTTATTTATTTATAAACTAACGAACTACCGTCCAATCACAAAAAAATACCATTAAAAAAAAGCAACAGAGAAAGAACAGCACATACATAATATTATAAGAAGCATTGACAAAAAAATTACAAAATATACGAGGCCTGTTCAAAAGAAAAGGTGAATTTTGAATTTTCGCGGGATGTGTACATTCGATTACCGTTTTTTTGTTGTTGTTATGTTGGTACACATATGTTTATCATATGTTAGGATTATCAGCCATTTTGGATTAGTGTTTTTTTTTTTGACAACTGGAAAGGTTAGTCACGTTTTTGTGTGTTCTTCGTTTTTTTACTTTTGAAAAAAATGGATTAAAGAATATGTATTAAATTTTGCGTTAAAAATGGAATAAAGTGCTCCGACGCACTTAAAATGTTGACTGTGGTATTTGGCGAGTCTACTTTGTCTCAAAAAAGTGTTTATAAGTGGTACAAGCGCTTTACAGAAGGCATATAGCTGGCGCAACAAGAGTTGAAACAAACAATACATGCATAGCGTTGGGTTTATTGTGTATCGGTATACGCTCCAGTGGCGATGTATTTACGATGTGTCATAAAGAAAGAGCCCTTTGTCTTGTTTACGCCTACTTATTGTCACTAGTGGAAAAGGGACAGCGAGTGTTTATGTTGATATTGTAAATGCACTTAAAGCGTGTCCTATTCATTCGGTTCGACCGTTGTTCGGCGTTGTTGTATACATGTGCATGGTACGGCGAGTGAAATAATTCCAGTTTTTGCATCGTTATTAATAGATTTATTTGAGTGTTTGTAAAGTGTTGTTTATGTGTAATATTACGATATATTGGCATCATCTAACAGAATAGGGCACGGCAAAATATTAAATCGACAAAGTTGTGAAATTTTATTCCGCGTGTTTAATTGTTTTAAGCAGAAAACCATTCTATGAACTAAATTTTTTTTTATTTTAATTAAAAAATCCTGTTACGCAATTTACGGAAACTTGTTTTATTTAAATTTTTTTATGAATTGGTATTTTATGATAATCTGTTTTGTAGAATCAGTAATTAGCATCCATCATATTATATTACATGCTCAAAAATGCCTCCGATCGGGGAATACTAGAGACTAATGGACACCTTGTAATTGTTCAAAATACCTTTTTGAATCCAGTTATTTATTCAGAACTGTAATTTAAGAACATTCAGTATTTTAATAACAATGAAATAAAAAAAAACATACATGTTGAAATACATTTTATATAACTGAAGCTTAAAACGAAAAAAAAATTGAAGCTTAAAACGAAACACGCTGTACGTAAGCTATGCATCTGTGTGAGTATTGGCCGGCACCAACTCTCGTGGTGAGACCTATACCAACATAACAACAACAACCAAAAACAATAATCGAATGTACACAGCCCGCGAAAATTCAAAATTCACCTTTTCTTTTGAACAGGCTATGCATATAAGAAAGAATATTCAAATCAAACCTAAGTTCAAGTCAAAATTGATTGATCTTTTTGGTAATAAGTCGTGTTTTGCGTCCTTTTTCTTTTTCAGTCAACGTTTTGGAGTATTCAAAACATCTGCCATGATGATGAACAGTGTAAGGCATTCCGAAACGTTAGCTCAAAACGGAGAAAAAAGTAATACACGGTTTACAGCCCCACAAACTTAATCAACACGAAACCCAAAATTCTATATTATTCATACTCAAGTCTGCTTTGATCCCTCTCACATTCAGACACAAAATAGCTACAAGGTATCCAGAACCAATCCAATTATCTACGTAGATATTATCTGGAAGACAAACATAGTAAACATGGTCGTAGTTACTATGACCAGTGCATTTGATGCGTTCTCTTTAGTTCCTTAATCGTGGCCGGAAATTTCCCGGCACCTTCCATTTGGAAAAACATTTGCATGTTTCGCCAATTCCGGGTAAAAACTATGAAAATATTCAAAGAAAAATGCAATATTTCACGTGCGCGAACGTGCCTTGCCTCAAACATTTCCACTGGAATGTTTATTATAAACAGCGGAGGAGCAGACATGAGCCGACGCGAGCCACAACTGTTCAGATATTCTTCCACACTGTTTTAAATGATCCTTTTAAATACCCACTTGCGAATAACTTGGGAAGACTTTGAGAGTTGTTTTTTTTCTATTCGACTTTTTATCCCTATAATGTAGACATCGATTCTTCGTGTCCAAAATATTTTCTAAATACGCTGCTGTTTCTAAAGAACTTTATAGACTAGCTACAATATTTACCTATCATTTTTCTATTCAACCTGGCTGATTCAAACCTTTCTACATCATTATATACCACTATCCTACAACTGTAATATCATAAATCAAAATACGTCAAACTTTTTGCTATCGTTTAAATTTGGCCAAACTGTTGTAGTGCATAGTTATTTATAGCTCTGTTACAGAGTGTATCATACACTAGATAGTACTTTATAATCGTAATAAACAAGTCGAAATATATCCATATAAATAAATATTGAAGATGCAAACTTAAACGACCTTTGTCCAAGTTCGAAAGTTTTAATTATTGAAACAATATCAATAATTTTCAACGACCTGTGAAATAAAAGACACAGAAAATAAAAAGGTAGAGTTTCGACCGATACTCAAACCTGGAACTTCTTCTTTATCCGGGAGTAACGCCTCTGCCAATTGAGTAACCGAAACCATTTTAAATAGGTACTTTTATTTCAAATAGTGATTTTAATCAATTCCAAATTTCTTTTAAAATTATTCATATTACTTTAAGTGTATTCCAGATACGATTTTATTTTTCGGACTGTCTTATTTGACGTAGGACTTTTTTTTCATTCAATTTCGCTGATAACTCAATGGGCGTATATTTACATAATTGATATAATATTTTACCCAATAATTTTATAACGACAGAATTATAATTTCAGAGAAAACTTTGAGTAAACAAGGGTCATCTCTCCGTCACAGCAGTAACTGCTTTTGTAAGTAATAGGACAAAGCATCACATTCCTAAAGGCGGAGAGTCTCTCCGTGTCTAATGTAACGTTAAAGTCATTCAAATGCCACTGCACATCTGTCTTTGGTCTCGTAGACCAGAAAATTGGCAATTTAATTCACTTCTCAGAGTTAAGTTTGCTCAATACACAACCAAGTTTTTTTTAAATGATTTCAACTCTATTTTCCTGGTGAAAGTTGAGATAGGAAAATAATTGTTTTTTTAAAAAGAAAACCTACATTCAAACATTATGACAACCAAAAATTTGACTTTCCTGTGTATGTTTCCTCTGTATAAAAGTGTTTTTTGCGTAAGTGATTTACTTATGATGTTTTCTTCCTAGAGTTTGATAGTAAAACAAAACAATTCTGATTTAATTTCAAGTAAATAATTTTGAACTAGCCTGGACATAATGTCATAAATTTGTTTTTTTTTTAATTTAATATAAAACACTTATTTATAAAAAAAATCCCATAATAAAAGCGCGATTAGAGAGCTATAAAATTAGTACATCCCCGATATGAAAAAAGTATTAGTCACTTTAAAAAAATCATTTTTTCACAAAATAAATGATGAACGATGCCCATATTTCTTGTCATGTTTTAAACAATTGTTCAAAGTATTTCAGAGAATATTGTGATTAATTACCGTTTCAGAGTTTTTGGTCGAAAGCCAAAAACTTAATTAATCATTGCTCACTTTCTAAGACTAAAAGGAGACGCTTACAAACATGTTCTGTTCGCAGGTTTCAACCATATTCAGCAACTCATTTTTACTAATTTCAAATACTTTTGTTCCGGTAAATACCCAATAATATAACGAAGATAGAAGGTTCTCTTAAAAAAGGAAGGAAGCTAAAAAAATAATGCCTTGATAAAATCTAGTATTAATTAAATTTACTCTTCATTGAAATAATATTTGACAATCAAGTAGATTAAGTCTCCCTTACAGGTAGTGATTCGATAATTTTCCCATTTTCTTCATTTTTTTAATACGTCAATGATTTGCAAAATTTATCAGATTTTGCGAGTGAGGGACATAGGATGAATAAATTTTGCAAACATTGACATTAAAAAAAAACACTACGAGCAATCAATGTGAAAACATTTTACCCATAAAACAACGAGGAGATCAAGTCTTCCTCCCTTTCCTACATGTATTCCCTCGTGGGGTGAATAAGGTACATCGCTAATTTTAATTAAATATGGACATGTTACTAATGCTACTTTCCATAAATATATCCATAACAAAACGCCGGCATATAATCGCCGAACATACAATGACTTTGTTATAAATTAGACATTTTCGCCTGAAATGGGAATCATTTCATGGACATACCGGCAACTCCCAAATGAGTTGGGCAAAGCCAATGGCAAATTTGCACAATATTCTAGCAGCCAAATAGCAGTTAGGTCATCCACCGACATTTGATATGCTTGACATGCTTTCGATCAAATTTTTCACAGCAAAAATAAAATGTTCGAATATTCATTTACTTTTGTATAGCTAAAACATTAATAATAACTTATTTAGTACTTAAAACACTTCTTCAAAAATAATTTTGGAGTGTGTATTATTTTTTTGTCAACAATGTTTTTTTATGTAAAGGTTGCTTCTTGGTAGTCAAGGAAAATCTATTTGGTTTAAAATAAAATATACACTAGGTGAGATATATAAATAACATACTATACAAAACGTATTTAGGTAGTTTAATCAATATAAATATAGAACTAAAAAAAAGTTTTACACATGATAAATATTAATTTAGTTTAATACTGTTGGTACCTGTTTTTTGTAATATTTTTTTATTAATTTTAATAGTTCAAATGTGCTCCTACCCCATATCAAAGATAACGAAGCTAAAAAAAGCAAAACTTTTAAATCAATATTATATATTAAACGCACATGCGAAACATAAGTTTTTTTGAACCAATAAAATAGGTTTACACAAAAAACAATTAAAGATTGTTTTTAGAAATGAATAATTATTGTAACAATATAAAAGAACTTATAAAATATATAGCGATATTGAAATTATTTCGTGTTTATGAGTATTGCCATTTCCTTTTTCCTCTATCATAATATCGGTCGTAAGAAAATTAATGCATAATAATGAAAATTAATAAGATTTTTTGGTATTTTCGCTTTATTTGATCGATGATTTAAGACTAACAATTAACTGCGCGCGCTCCATAATACTCCTGTATCTATCAATTTAAACTTTGTAACTCATCCAGAATTTCAGCTTTACAAACTCTTTCACGTTAACATAAAATAACTTTTAATCTGATAAAGGTGGAGAGTCACTTAGATGTTCGTCAGCTCCGTACATTGAATGAGGAAGATAATGTACCCAGTATAAGGTAGTGGGTACCCTTCAGTTATTTAATACGTTTTTACTGGGTAGGCTTTCTATTCTGAACGACCTAGGGGGTTTGTCTATTGCATTTCAGGCAAGTGTTTATTTTCTACAGCTTACGCGAGGCAAACCGATTTACAGGGTGTTTGTGTTCAATACAGAAAAACCTTCGTCGGACTCAGTGACCTTATAAACGTACCTTGTAAACTATGTTTGATATCACCTGTGATACAAACAGCTGCGTTTTATTCACCCACAAAGTAAAAATTGCTTCCTCGTGCAAAGGTAATAATAATAATCGGACACTTTTGTGCTCAACAAAATGGCATAATTTTTTTTTTAACATATTGAATTTAGAAACCATATTTTCTACAAATACATAATAAGAAAAATAAAACACACAGCAAAAAGGTTTTATGTGCCGCCTGAACTCGAATCCAAATCTGACGCTCGCCGTACAGTTGTACTCTCTCTTATAGGACTTCACATATTTTCCATTTTGTTTACATTCTGACTACTCCAGTTACTGTTGGCACTTTTATTTAACGGCAGTGTTGAACTCAGATAATTTTTCACTAATTCACACGTTGTATGCGCGCATTATACCTACATATTATGTATATACGATAATACGTAACGTATGCAGCATGAAAATATTGTCGCCGGAAAGTCAAAAGGGCTGAAGCGCCATTTTGGGAAGTTTACACTAAAACACTTTTATTTTTTTTGTTTGTTAAACAATAAATTTCATAAGTCGTCAGTACCTGCTTAAATTTTGAAATAAAAGTAAACTCAGGTAACTCAATGCTCTCACTAAGTTTTCTGAAGCGATAAAAAGCTTACTTAAAAATTACAGCCTTGTGTCGATTGAGTCAAACCTACTCCTAAATAGAAAATATATTTTAGAAGGCTGAATGGCCACAATAGTCTTCAGAATCAAAACAGAGTCAGAGCATTCAATGCAGAAAAAAACCTGATCCAAACTGCATATTTTGCTCATTTTTGACCAAAGTATCGCTTGAGCCATTTTGCCTTTCATGCAACGATATACTAGTAGTTATAGAGCACCGTACAAAAAAATATTTTGATTTCTTCTTAATCTTCACACTATTCTGTTCAAATATTTTTAAGCATGTGAATAACAACATGGCGTCAATCTTTTATATCAATTAATAACAAAGACTTTTAAAAAATGAGAAAATTGGAAACAGAGCATTTAATGCGTCCATTTAGTCATATGTTAGAAACTGGCTACGAAAACTTCAAAAATCAATTAAAAACTCATTTAAATAAAACACTACCTTACACAATATATAGCGCCCCTGAGGTAATTTGGCGTCACTAAATAGTGCTATATAAAGTTGAAAAATATTATTTTATGATATATTGTAACTCGTATGTATCTGCAAAGATATTCATAAATTTATATTAATTATTGAAATATTATCCATAAGCCCATACGTAAATATGAAACAAAAAAATAACAATCACGACCGAGACCAAAAATAATAATAATTTTGTTAACCGAGAAAAAATATTTGAGAACACCCTCTGTTGTAACTTAGCGGCGATCCCTATAGTGTGATTAAGAAGTTATTTATGTGAATGTTTGTATTTCAAGTTTCAAAAACAATTTTGCTTTGAACCAGCTAATATAAAGGTCAAATATGCAAACGAATAATAAGTGAGATACTGTTAAATACTACTGATAAATATCTACGAAGCACTTTGTTTAAATAAAGAAGAAAAAAATCGAAAACGTTGGATCGCTTGAATTAACCTTAAGTAGAATGTTTACTTCATAAAAATAACAAAATACTTCCCGAATATGAAATATCTTTTTTTTTTGTTTCAATATTATGTTACCAGCTTAAATTAAAAACATGTAAATTGTGTTAAATTAATATCTCTTTTTTTTTCTTGATTATTCTACATTATGTTATCATGGGTTGTATTTTTAATCTTTTTTTTCTGTTGATGTTTTTTAACTTTATTGTTGTTATTTTCCCTTTGTTTAATTTGTATATACCTACCCTCTAAACGTATTACACTAAAAAAAATGTTAAAGGCATCCGTTTGATAAACTGCTCAGAAGTTGTTTTTCTGGACTTTTTATTTTTTTTTTGTAAATATTTTGTGTAAAATAAAAAAGATACAAAATATTTTTTTAAACAAAAATACCAAGTATAATACTTTTATGTAAGATTTTTTCACTGTTTTATTGAACCCTTTAAAAGTTGAGCTCCACTAGCCAGTTTGTATATCGGGAGTATTTGCAAGTTTCTGAAGTAGGTACCTCAACTCTACAGATAGTCATTGAATTGATAATAGAGTTGAAAACGTTACCTACTTAGTACCTAACTATGCAATAATAACATATTTATCATAAGAGTTCTAACTGCCCAAAGCCGGTGGGATTAAATTATCTTAATCGGGGTATATTGTGAGGCTAGAGGAAGTGAAAGGGAAATAAGATGGGAAGGGGAAGGTTGGAAAGTATCTGGCTATTCAGATCTGGTAACAAAACACTGCAAAAGCCATTTCAAGCAACGTTTCGATTCTGAATGGTGGTCTTCACCAGGGCTTTTACGACCTCCAAATTCGTAGTTGACTATATATCATAACTGGGGCTATTTAAATAATAATAACTTAGGATCAGATATGATACAATTCAATTATATTTCAAAATGGTACACCATAAATACAATGAAGTTATGAAAATGATACTGTAAAGAACAGATCTTATAACAAACGAAACTTCCTCAAAAGTCACATAAAAAACACACCGTTATGTCGGAAGGTAATTTTTTTTTTCTCCATTTTAATTTTTCAAAAAAAGACAAATATTCTCGGGTTACTGATAACCTCACAATATTTGAAAAACTCTTACTGTCGTCATAATAAGCATGACAATATTTGAAAAACTCCTACTGTCATCAAACCCGCGATGCCTGGGTGGGAATCCTACGCGTTTGTCCATTCAGCTACTAACCGGTAAAGTTTTTCAGGTAATTTTTCACTTCTTGAGCTCTTGACTGACCGCGTTACTGTTTTTTTTTTGTGAAGAGTGAATGAATTCTGCAAAGCATTTGACAGACATTTTCTAAACAAGAAATTAATCAAAGAGAAGTTTTCAGTCATCATTATTGTTCTGTTTATATTCCATTTCCGCGAAAACCGAAAGATTTTTATACAGGCGAGAAATAAATTGTTGACATTTTCCACGAGGTATTCGTGCAAACATTTTGGTAATGCCGACCTTTGTGCGGGAGCCAAGATGCTGATTGATACTGCGGAACCTGCAATCCTATCACTCTTCCGGTTCGCTTCTTCCGGTCTGGCGTCGCTTCAGGTTTGTTTACTCGAGAGGATTGGATATGCGGTCACCCTGAGGTGACACGAAAGCTCTCGAATCTGAAATCTCTTAGTTAGAATTGATTCACGAGATCCCCGACTTGACAAGAACTTCTAGAATACTTTTCATGCTCACATAACTGGTAGAATAAGAGAAAATCGGTCGTTCCTACTCTCATTGTAATAATGTTTTTTTATAAACATATCATTGTATTGAAGTATGTTCCCACTACCGAATAACTTTTGTAACGTTTTTAAATTTCCCAAATCGTTTTTTGACTATTTTTGTTAATATTGAATGCCGCACAAGAGTCTCAACTGTTCTCAACCGTCTGGAGCCAGTGAGACTATGGCATCCCTAATTGGGGTATTTTTTAGGCTAAAGGTAGTGGGGAGGGGTAAGACATGGGGAATAAGAAGATTGAGAAGTACCTGGCTAGTCAAATCTGGTACATAGCTAAAGTTATTTCAAGCAACGTTTCGATTCTGAATGGTGGTCTTTCACCAAGGCGATACTAAGATCGTGAGCGTATCTAGTACTCTGGAACGTGCCGCAAAAATATCATACATTATTTTATATGAATTAAACATATTAATTTTAAAAAATATATTTTCGCACGCCGGGCTTGAACCTGCGACCTCTGGATTCGTAGTCTAGCGTCTTACCACTCCGCCACGGAGGCCGTCGTGTACATGTTATATTGTTTTATTATTGTGCATGCATATATTACATAATCGCAATATCTTTCAAAACTGAGCTATGTTTAAGCTTATCATCGATTCCATGTTACTTCTGTGTCACTATTTTATCGTATTATCTTTTTCACGAATATGTAAAAGCCCATAGAGGCGTATAAAATAATATTAATAAAAAGGTTTTTAATGTGGTGTTATTTTTATGTTTTAAATTATTATTATTTTATTATATACTATTGTTAAACTAAGCTTTTGCTGCTAAACTACTTGTAGTAGCTAGGCGAATACGAATTACCATTGTATGAAAATAATATTTTACAAATTACATTTTAAAAATTGTATTTAAAACACTCACATTCGCTTACTCAGGTATGTTGAAATAAAAACTCATACTACGCAGTACTGCATACAATGCAGTCCAAAAGGCTTAAAAACTGGTTTCTCCTCAAGAATAAAGAACCAAAAAAATAAAGAAGACGAAAAAAAATCAAGCAACGCTTATTTTCAAAACTTTTTTTCTATTTTCTACGTCGGAAAATTTTCACTCTTAGAAAATGTGATTCACATGCCTTTATGGTAAAAATGTGCGATTCTGTTAAATACTACCGATAAATATCTACGAAGCATTTTGTTTAAATAAAGAAGAAAAAAATCGAAAACGTTGGATCGCTTGAACTAACCTTAAGTAGAATTTTCACTTCATAAAAATAACATGATACTTCCTGAATATAAAATACTGTTTTTTTGTTGTTTAAATATTATGGTCCAGCTGACAGTAAAAACATACTAATTACGGATTTGCGAACGTGAAAAACTAACTAACCATCACGCCGAGAACGGACCGCCATATAACTCTGTCTTGGCACATACTCCTTGCTTCATTCACATTCATACATCGTCTCATACATAATCTTCTGTTATTCTAACTCATTTGATTTACTTGATCGTTCCATGTCTTTCTCGGGCGTCCTCGACTTATTCTTCCATTTACTTTCGCATCAAATATTCTTTTCAGACTCCTTTCTTCGTTCATTCGCTCTTCATGCCCAAACCATCTAAGCGTCCCTTTCTTGATCCCATTCATTACGCTCTCATCAGCCTTACATTCCTTCCGGATATCCACATTTTTAATACGACCTACGATTTTTCTGGTCTATTTAGATCCTCACGTCAGTTGCACGTACCTACTCCATCCCACTATTTAATATAAAAACTACCTAGGAATATCGAAGAATACCCAATCAATTGTGTAACAGTTTATTTTGATTGAATAAATAGGATGTTATTTGTGAATCTTTTAAATTGTTCGTGGTTTTCTGCAAAAAAATGTGTATTAATGTTTTTAATGATTTCTATTTAATGGTTTTGTTCCATTTCAGAATGTCTTGATGTTTTCTTTAAAAATGAACAATAACAGTAAATCCTAATTTATAATGTTTGTTTTCGGTCATCTTAAGAACTAGTAGGTTTATTTTTGAAATAATCATCTTTATTTATGTAAACAAAGCTTTTTAAAAATTTCAACGTTGACTGAAAATACGATTAGTTTTTTTTAAATTTCCTTATTATTATTATTTTTTATATTTTTTTATATGAATACCGTACAAGAGTCTCAACTGCTCCCAACCGTCTAGAGTCAGTGAGACTATGGCATCCCCAAATAGGGTATGTTGTGAGGCTGAAGTTACTGAGGAGGGAAAGGAGATTGGGAAGAGGAAGGTTGGGAAGTACCTGGCTATTCACATCTGGTCACCAAACACGGCTAAAATTATTTCAAGCAACGTTTCGATTATGAATGGTGGTCTTTCACTAGGGCGATACTGAGATATCTACCACTCTCAAACGTGCCGCAAATATACTTTTTATTATTTTTATATGAATCAAATGTATTATGACAGATATTAATTAGATATAAGTTATTGGCGCACGCCGGGCTTGAACCCGCGACCTTTGGATTCGTAGTCGAGCGTCTTGCCACTCGACCATGCAGGCCGTTAAAAATTCGACGAGATTAGGTATATAATGGAGAAAATTCCAGCAATGATTGAAAGTCTTTTAAAGCATTTAAATTCGCGTATCTACAAAATTTATGAAATCTTAAAAAAACAACTAGCTGATTCTTAATATTCACAAGATTAAAAAATGTATCACTTTTATCTTAGACGATCGGAAAAAACATTTCAGTAGTATGTCACAACACGCCTTTAAAATTTGGACTGGCACAAATAACAGGCGAACAAAAGGCTGAGCGGTTAAAAAGTAATAGACTTGAAGTTTTTAAAACTGCACTATAAGTCTTTACTAGAGACAAAGATGCTTAAATAAGTGATTCAGCCAGTAAACACAAAGTAACAGAACAATGAAACGAGATCCAATAATAATAAAGACGTTTCATGTGAACAAGAGATTACGAGATTACGCATTTGCAAAGGGCGATTGTTAACATTAATCATGGAACGTTTTTATTGGGAATAAAATGTAGAAATATAATATAATCCGAAAATTCTCAGAATCTTCTGAACCTCTAATTAATTATTTTGTATGAATATAAGGTTGCATGAAGAATCTTTATAAATTGCTTACGGCGTTCATGAAAACCAGATCATTACATTTAGTAGATTTTGATTCGTAGCCGGCAGTCAATCTCAAAACAACCTCGCTTATTCTAAATTCAAATTATGACTGCATTTTTTAATAAAAATGATTCCTGTTAAAAAAAAACTACACCAATATCCACCAAAAAATTGTATGCTTCGTTAAATTACAATTTTTTTTATGCATATTGTACAGTATCTTGTTAGCATTTTAAAGAGAATTAACTATCTCCTAGGAAAGACAGTTATGTTATTAAATGAGAGTTATTTATTAATGAAACTTTATTTATTTAATTATTTTACAATTCAGTTCCCTAATAGTAAGTTATCCTTTATAAATCAGGTAAACTCATCATTGTATAATGCATAGCTATGTGATTATTTTTAGAAAGTATCAATTTTTTTTCACAAATTAAATCAGTTCTACCCTCACGAATTATCATTCATAATCTATTTCGTAATTTTAAAATCTTTTTAAATCAATGAGAAGTGACAAATAAAAGTTTTTTTTTAATGTGAATTCCAAACAATAATCCCAACTGCTCTCAACCATGTGGAACCAGGGAACTATGGCATACCCAATGGCGTATGTAGTAAAGCTGAAGGTAGTGGAAAGGGGAAGGATATAAGGAAGAGGAAGGTAAAGTAGTACCTGGCTATTCAAATCTGGTCACCAAACAAGGCTGAAGCCATTATAAGCCACGATTCGCTTCTCGTTGTGGTATTTTAACAGGGCGATACTGGGAGTATCTTCCAAATGTACGATTCTAAAATAATGTTTCTTGGAGATCTTTTTTCTCCTGAATTCGAATAATTAAAAATGTTTTAAATTTCGCAAATATTTATTTTTGATCATATTCATTTTAAGCTCGGAATAAATTAGAAATATATTTTTTAGTGAAAAAGATCAGAAAAAAAAAATATATATATATTTTTTAAGATTTCAATTCTGAAAGTTTTATTCGAGTTTACTGGAAGCATAAGAATCTGCTAAAAAAAGGGTATTTGGAGTGGAATAAAATACATCTTAAAAGAGGTAATTTAAATTATTATGAAGAAAATAAAATAAAACGTTTAGTATATTGATTTTTTTTTAATTTTTATGGAAATGTTAAAAAAAAGTGAAGTTAATGAATAAACCTTTTTTATGTTACCTACTGAATATTTGCTTAAATTGAACTATCTAATTTGAAGTTTATTCCTAGAAATAAGGGACTGTTATAAATTATACAACCTTGTAGGGAATTAATCAACGTTTAACGGTTTGAGTTCAGTACCTGGTTGGATTTAAAAAAAAAAATACTAAGCTAACTCAAAGAAAACTCAAATTTGTGTCGCTTGAGTCAAGCTTTCTCCCAAATGGTGAAAATACTTTAGATGGTTGAATGACCACAAAAGTCTTCACAATCAAACGAGAGTCAAAGAAAATAAACCGATGAAAACTGCATATTTTACCCATTTTTGACCAAAGTGTCGCTTAAGCCCTTTTGCCTTTCCAGTAACGATATCTCCCTAAATCTTTATATAAGAATTATTTTTACTCTAATTGGAGTCATAATCTGTCGTATAATAAAATAAAAAATAAACAGTTTTAAAGACATTTTTAAAAGTTACGCGAAATATATATATGATCCTTTCAAAAATCTTTTAATAAATAAATTCACTAATGTACCAAACGTAATAGTAAACCAACCCCTTATGTAAACTATCTGAGAGTACTCTCTAATCAATGCTCTTTGGAACGAACCGGAAAAGCGGCTTTTACTAAACCCAAAGGAAACATGTTTTTTGAGTGCGTGGCAAATAAATTCAGGACAGAATAATCACACTTTTATCTTCAGTGGGAATAGAATAGAATCTTTATACCTTTCTACATAAATATAATATATGGAATTTTCGAGTGTTTTGTGAATAAGTGTTACATTACTGTTATATTAGTGTTATGTCAGTGTTACATTAGTGTAACATTAGTGTTAAATTAAACAGAATCTCTACTGCATACATTATCGTAATTGTTCGATTTCATTTATGTGACATTCTGTAACATAAATGGTAACAGAAAACCAGGTAGTAGAAATTCACATAAAAATTGACACACAAATCGGCGGAAAGGTGCGATTTCAAAAAAGAAAAACACCTGTAGTGGTCTATAACCTCGAGGGTAGGATACTTTTCAGATCAGTTAATGCTAATTGTAAGTGACTGTCGTATGTGCAACAACAACAACCAACCTCAGTGATAGCTGCTTGTTTTAGCTCTTACAAAATTTATTAAAAACACATATTTATTAAGTCTAATTAAGTTTTCTCTGTGTTATATCTATTAAGTTTGTCTCGATTAGTGCCGGGAAGGTTATATTCACCCTTTGGCTGACTAAAACCACTCTCCTAATGGAATTACCAGAGAGTGACTTATTCTTTATAGATTATCAGTGATATCTTTCTAATTTCCTTTAATATAAGTGTTAGTGGCCTTTACCAGAATCAGTTTGTAAAAATCAATTAAGTGCAACGATAAATTCAGTGCAAAAAAATTACAAACCTTATATTAATTTGTGATTACAGTATCGACTTATTGTTAACCAAGTTATTGAAACAACTCTCGTTTTAAAAATAAGTTAATAATAATACTTGAATATATCCAACATATTGTCGTCTGAATGCAAGATTGATTTGGCCCTGTGGGTAAATCGCAGACCCGCCAGCCGAGAGAATCGGGTCCCCCCCCCCGGTCGTCCTCAGTTCATCCGCACTTAAACCAACTCATTAATTTTTATTTTTAATTTGTAAAAATTGTATAAATTTAAATAAAGTGACATCTCTTGTCACAATTTGATAGTACAAATATTTGCAATACGAATAAAATAAAATGTCAAAATCCCGCAAAAACCTGTGTGCATCTTCCGCAACTACACTTTCAACAGTGATAGAGCAACTCTCACGGCGCTTAATGTCGCCCATAAATACGAAAATTGATGATCTTAAAAACGAAATTATAGCAAAAATGAACATAGAAGTGGCTGAAAGACAAAAAACCATAAACTTCCTTTGTGAAAAATATGATGAACTACTTGTAAAAATTGAGCAGACAAAGTTCACCGAAAAAACAATGTTGTCTGACATATCCGTTTTAAAGAGTAATCAAAAATTAATGCAAAATAAATTAAACGAAATCGATCACGCCAACAAAGCATGTAACGTCGAAATAGGGGGAGTTTCCGAAAAAAACAATGAAAATCTATTGGAAATTATTAATGAATTAGGTGCAACCATAAAACTCGACCCAGCTAAACTCGAAATTAACAATTTCTATAGAATACGTCGGGACCCAATAATTGCTGATGGTGTGGCCCTACATGAACATGCACGACCAATAATAGTCAAATTTAATAAAGAAATAAACAAAGATAACTTCCTTGCGGCGGTGAAAACTTTTAAAATGCAACAAAGGAAGATAAGCTAAACATCACACATTTAAAAAAGTTTTCATCCCACAACAAGGTTCCTATCTACATAAGCGAGCACCTTACAACTAATGAAAAAAACATATTGAGATTAACAAAAAGATTCGCAAAAGAACACAACTTCGCTTTTGCATGGTCAAGAAATGGACGATGCTACCTCAGGAAGACATGTACATCCAAGGTTATAGTGATTTCACATGAGGAACAATTATCACCAGGGTTAATAAAAAACCTATCGGATATACCTACAGAGCAACCGACCAACCCAAGAATAATAATGGATTGACGTATTCACCTATAATACAAAAACATTGATTAATACTACTACTACTACCAAAATTGATGAATTTAATATAAATATTCTTAACAACGACTATCAAATAATAAGTCTAACGGAGACATGGCTGAAGGAATCGATCTATGACCAGGAACTATTTGATGACCGCTACGAAGTATACCGGAAGGATAGACTGCATAAAACAAAAAAAGACGGAGGAGGAGTAATGATTGCTGTTTTTACTCATTTACTCTAACATTTTGCATAAACATTTAATTAATTTACTTACTGTTGTTAAATACTCTAATAAATTAAAACACTCATGTATATATGTTTTGGGCATCATGCCTGTTATATGTACTAAAATAATAAATAAAATAAAATAAAATAGCTAATTAAAAAAAAATTTATATTTAAGTTGTTGTTGTAAATGTACATCGTATAATATACAATGTACCCCGCAGCATGACGAAGAATGGATGAGACCGAACGTCAGGGCAATATGGAACACTGGAATTCCACGTGGGGTGAATTTGTATCTCATCAAGTGCGAAACTAGTTTTTCCCAGTTCATTGGAAATATGACGGAAAAGCGCAAAATTGACATGACAACAATACAGTGGGGAAATGTGTTACCCTTTAACGTGAATATTACATCTACCTGTACAGAAATATACCCAAGCCATTAAATAAATATTGTAAAAGGAAAATCAAGTTTTAAAACTGTACGTTTCAACTATGATACTAATTATTGAAACAATTTTAATATCAAAACACAGAAAATAAAAATATGAGGATCCGACCGAGACTCGAACTGGGAACCTTATTGTTGCCGGAAGGACCCTCTTTTCAATTGTGCTACAGAAACCTATTGCCTTATCACTTTTATCAATCACATATTTTTTGAAATCACTAACATTTGACGGCCTCCATGGTCAAGTGGAAAGACGCTCGATTACGAATCCAAAGATCGCGGGTTCAAACCCGGCGTGCGGAAATAACTTTTATTTGATTAATATGTGTCATAACACATTTAATTTTTATAAAATAATATTAAGTATATTTGCGGTACGTTCCAGAGTGGTAGAAGCTCTTAAGTATCGCCCTGGTAAAAGACCTAGATCCAGAATCGAAACGTTGCATGATTAAAATGGCTTTAGTCTATTGTAAATTCTTAGTTGAAGTGTCGGTAGCAGTTTTATTTGCTTTTTCTGTGTGTGTCTTGTAGTATTTAAAATAGCTAGTTATGTATTTTTCAAATGAAAACAGGGTGGCATTATTATTAAACAGCAAAAAACCATCTCACCATTTCCCCAGAAAGACAGGCAGGATGGAGTTTTATGTAACATGTTCATATTATACAATTCTTCCTTCATTCACATTCAACTTTAAAAAAAAATATCCTTATATCTATTCTAGTATTTACGACTTTTTAAATAGACCCTCTCACACATTTGATCATCTTGATTGCGCCATATTGTTTTTAATATTCTCAAATTTTTCTTCATCCACGATTCATCATAAATATATTCTCTTGGTAACACAGAAACATACTGGCGCCCTTGAGGTGATTTTTCACAGAAACAACGCTATACAAATTATCCAAATATTATCAAAAATTATGTTTGTATAATAATTTACTTTCATGTAGGTAAGTATTTGAAATATTTGTGGAAAATACACGGACAGTAATTTTATTCTCATTTACTTGCAAGTCAAGGTATTTCTCACAACAGGAACTATGCTGAAATTGAAACAGCATAAAACTGTTTATTATTTCTAATTTTGAAACTGTAAATTTGGTGGAATTCCGTTTTATCCCACTATTGGAAATGGTTAAAAAATTGTATTTTTCAATCAAAAAACTATTCGTTTAGTATTCAAATTACTTATCGTGTTTGAGTGTTATTTTTTTATCAAATAAAAATAAAAATAAAAACACAGAAAAAAAACATAAATACATCCACGTGGCACTGTTATTTGTGAATGTGTAATACAAGAGCCCCTCATAATTAGTAAATGACTAAATTAAAGTTAATACCAGAAAATAAGTGTTTTCTATCTTGCAACGATTTAACGAGTTGTTGTAAACAATACACGAAGCATTAACTTTGTCAGTAAATTGAAAGCAGCGCATGATACCTGCTTTACCTTTTGAAGGTAATGACACAGTGATATAAATTAAAATAGGCACTTATAAGTTTGGTGAAATAACAAAAGAAACACGTTCATATAAACGACACTTTATGATGTATGATGTCTAGACAGTTGCACAATTTGTTCAATAGACTGAAAGTTGTAAGTAAAAGGAGGAGAATACAATAAGCAGTCTAACCCTTGTTACTAAAATACGTTTAGCATTACATCTACCCTTTTAATTTCTACAAAGTCACCCAATGTCGCGCTGATGGAACCGCCAAAAGGCCATTTATTTAAGATTAATATGAAGCCTCCATTAGCAGTGACGTTCCGCGCCGGATTTCTCATCAATAATGATGGCCCAATTGTGTACGAAAAGGCAGCAATTCGCTGCTCAGTCTCCTTCCCACCCCGCCCTCCCGCCTTAGGCGTCAATCACTCGAAATAAGATCAAAATGTCATAACCTGAGAGCTAACGAGCGATGAGCTCCAGTCACAATGTTATCACGTAAAGCTACGGCAACCCTTCAAAAAGGGCTATTTTGATAATTGATTTAAGTAATTAATATGGAATAATCTGTTTGAAGCGCGTTCACACAAGCTTTTTCCTTTGATTTTCTAGCTTAGATATTACAAAAACTTATGTTGAAATTTTGGTTCTTATTGTAAGTTATCAAGCAACGATTTTTTTAAGATATTTTTTTTATGAAGAAATAACCCCACAGCGTTTGTGGTTTTAGTGTCTGTGTTTGGATATATGTTATATTTATACTGATTATGTATTCTAAAGTGTCCCTTACTTTAATGGTATATATGCCAATGTTAAGCCTTTAATAAATTTAAAAATGTGGCTTATCGAATGTGAATGTCACAATAATATTTCACCATTTTTCGCATCTTCAAATCGACAAAAAATAGAATCGAAAAAATCTTTCTTGAATAATTCACATATTAAACATAGGCCTTTTTAGCACAAACCCTGAGATGTAAATATGACTGTTTTTTCGTTAGGATGCTGAAAAACATATAGTGTAAGTATATTTATTGAGTACTGTAGTGAAAATATTTATGTTTAATCATAAATCATTAGCGAAGTAAGAAGAATTCTTTCCTTACTGCGAAAGGGTATGATATTTGTACTGCCCCTTAATAAGATCACGTTTGTAGACTACTAAAATATTTAATAAATGAAAACGTCGCGCGTTGGTTTCATACCCTGTGACACGCGACACCATCTAAGGTGGGTCGTGAAAGTTGGTAATTATAAAAAAGTTGGTCGAGGAGCTACAAAGTTTAAAACCCCCGGAAAAAGTTGATGATATCAAACAAAAAAAATAAAACTATATTTATAGCAGAAGATATATAGTGAACAGATAATGAGGAATCAATGTAAAATTCATCGCTTCAACTGACTGTACATGTTTCAGGTGAATAATGGTTCTTTTTATTGTTATTCAGTAAAAACTTGTACAGATAAATTAAATTGTTAGAGAATTACATCGAGCGTAATGTTTAGTTCGAGTTAATTGCAATGCACACCATAATTCTTTACTAGCGGCTATTTCATTTTGGTTACTTTAAATAAATGCAATCAGTTTTAATTAATTTCATATGCACAATAGTGAATTCAACGCGTAAATGCCAACAATATATTGAAGTTTATTTTAAAGACTGACAGCACAACAACAATGTAATAATAATGCATTTTAATAATGAAAATTAAATGAATTTTACAAACAAGTTACAGTTTGTTTTTAGAGTCAATATAAATAGTTTCATTTATGACTACGAACGAGATTAAACTTTTCAAATAATTTAAGCTGTTGTAAATTGAAATTATCATATTTCAAAAATAATCTTTTCAAATCCCTGCCTATTTATAATGTATTTTAGCAGACATTATTCTATAGGTATTTTAAATGGGTGGATTAAAGCGACAATTATTTTTTTGTAAGTTTAGTTAAATTCTGTTTTATAAATAAGTGAACTTATTTTTAAATAAATAATGTGAAAAATGTGTTAATTTTAACTACGTTATAAAAATTATTATTTTACCAACTAACTAAATATCACGCCATTTCCCTACAGGGGTAGACAGAGATGACGAACCACTACACAACTCTGTGTTGGTAATCACGCTTTGCTTTATTCACATTCGTATATCATCTCATACATACTCTTCTACTATTCTATCTCTTGACATGACCCGACTCAAGTATGTGAATCACTCTTTGTGCCATGTTTTTCTTGGGCGTACCCGACACTTCTTCCACCATTTACTTTGGCGTCAAATATTATTCTTCTTTGACTCCTTTCTTTTTTCATCCGCGATACGTGTCCAAACCATATAAACATCCCTTTCTTAAACGTATTTATTGCTTTTAAATTAATATCAACGTACATGTACTCAAAATACACGTAAATGTTTCAATTTTATAAATAAAAAAATAAAATTCTTTTCACATTATTCATTAAACCTCAGCACCCAAAAATGGCACTAAACGTCATCTTGTAGCATTCTAATACAAGCAATACTACAAATGATTTATCTTTAAATTTTCCATAGGTAGTTAGAAAATTTTCTAAGGTTTCCAATGAATTATTTGTTTTAAATTATGATCATTGAAAAACATACTAAAATGCTACTGAGTAAACAGAGTGGTATCAATCCAAGGCAGTGTAGTCAATTTTTGATGATGCTTTTTACCTAACTTGGCGGACCTGGGCATGACTCAGACCAAGGTTAGGGTATTTGTACAGCATAAAAAAATGTGGGCGAAGTCCCGCGGTGACCCAGGAGTCCGAAATCATTGTGACACTACGTAGAAGCGGAGTATTATATTTGCTGTCCCTTTCTCTCTCACGGTGTACGACGTAAAAATCCGGAGAAAATGATTTATCACAAGATTGTATCGGTTGGTTAAAATTAATTAGCTCTCTCTCCATATATTGTTTCTCCAAGCTAAAATGTCAGATAAAAGTGCAGTTTAAAAACCAGCGAAGGTATTTTTGAACGTTTTCACCTAAAATTTCAGTTTGCATTTATAAATAATTTAATAGATTACCTTTTGAAAATTGTATTCACTGGAAACCTTAGACATTTCCCTTACTACTTGTATAAAATTAACAGATAAATAATTTGTACTATTGCTTGTATTAGAAAGCTAGAATGTGTGTATTTTTGTCTGTTGAACCTTAATGCATAAAATTAATTTATCTTTAAAAAGAACAGATTTTTTAAATTTTTAAATTGTTTGCTATTCTTCTTATTATTATTTTATAGCGAGAGGTTCTATGTAAAAATATTGAAAAAACACATAAAATGATATTACATTGTAAAAAAAAATTGTATTCACTATTAATTTTACTGTTCGTTATTTTTTGGTCATTCTAACATTCTTTCGATCAGCTTAACATTTAGTATCTGAATTTATAAAAATGATTATACAATTTTTCCAGGTATTTCAGGTAAAGCATCTCGCTCTTATGCATGCTCGTTAGTAAACACGTGCACATCAGAATAAATCCATACGAGATTATTCCGCCGCATAAATAACATTCGAAATAATTCAAGAGCAGAACAGACTTCAGCACTCAAGTTATTTGTAAACTAACGAAGAACGAGCGAAGGCTTTGTCACACTTTCGTGTAAATTCACAAGTATGAGGCGGCGGTTTTCAATAAATTACTAAAACGTACCTACACAGAACTGATTAAACAACATTGTATATTATTCTTCGGTACATGAAACGGTTTGTGGTTAAACACGATTCTCCTTTAATTAAGTGACAAATAAACTGATGAAAATGAAATAATAACTTTGTTTAAGACCACGTATTTCATTTTAATTTTTATGACCGACCGGTTTCGCTTAGCCTGAACATCATCATGGTACAAAAAGTATATAGTGTGTGGTTATATATACTCGTTCATACAGAGGCAGAACATAATATAAAATAAAATACGAGAACAGTTCAAAAACAAAAGAATAACATTTAAATTATAAAACAAAATATGTTGTCGTAAACAAAGTTATTATTTCATTCTCACTAGATATGTTAAACCACAAAGTCATTGCTTTCTTCGAGAATATAAAAAGACAAATAAACTGTTTGACTAAAAAAAATATCTACGTTATTTTTTAAATATTCTTTGGAGACAAGATAAGTCATGTAGAATTACAAACCGTCTTTGATTTAATAATTAAAAAATCCCCGAAGATTTTTTCATACTAAATTGGTACTTACTCCGTAAATAAGCGTGTTTATTTATTCACTGAATGATTTCTTTCAAAACAAGCTTTCAACAAAATTAATTTCAAAAATTATAACGAGCACGTTCAAGAAGAATCTATTGACAACAGATATTTTTATTCCGTGAATTCTGATTCAATTCTGATTTTAAAATTGAATATGGGTATTTAGCGTTTTTTTCCAAAGTTTGTTTTTATTTTTTGATAAACTGACATGAATACAACGATTTTATTTTTATTTTTTGCCATACCTTGAATTAATAAAGCCGCAAAAAGCATAAGCTGAGACAGTAACATTGTTTTACGAAGTAAACAGAGCTGCCGCGGAACCAGAAACCGGGGGAAGGAAGAAAAGTGGGATGGTGGCTTAGAGGAACCGTACCAGGTCGTTATGGAAACCGGCCCTCTTTTGACCAATAGAAGGAACTAAAAAAATATGACATCGACTCCATAATTTCCTGTACAACTTATCAACAAACTTATAATTGTATTTATTATAGAATAGGCTAAGCCATCATGGTTTGCAGGTATTTTTTCCAAATTAAGACAAACATTCCCAGGCTACGAATAAATAATCTGAGAATATTTGAAAAACTTCAACTGCCATCATAATAAGCGAAAGGTGTTGCTTGTGGAATGGTGGAGGACTTAGCTAGCAGAGTAATTGTTTCATTTTTGAATTTCATATCGTTGTCTCAAGGTTGGAAAAAGTTCCGTAGTACTATTTTGATTATAACCTTATTTTAAGTTTTCAGATTCAACATTAATGTGCCTGTTTGCGGTGTTTTTGGCGAAAAGTTCAAAGATAAATTAAGTTTCTAAGTTTATTTTTTTTAGAAAATTATTATCTGATGATTGTGACATACAGTAGGTTTCCCACTTTTATTCCGTGCTTCTTCTCCAAACCTCTAAACGCCGGCTACCACCGAAATCCACACTTAAAAATATTTTGTAATTTATTTAGAAAGTCAAAGAACTCTAGTAATTTAGGTGTGTTATGAGGATGACAAATATGTTAGCATATGCATATATTTTTTCCGTAAATAAATATTGAAGTTACGGTATTTGAATGCGCAACTTTTAATACCTCTCACGTATTCAAATTCTAAAAAACCACCGACGGACCACCCTATTGTAGAGCGAGGAGACGGAATTTCTAAATGAGAATATTCTGATTGGAATTCAGAATTATTTAGAATTTTGAGAATAATCCGTTTGAACGTGTATTGTGGCTCTTTAACGTACGTAAATAAATCTCTTACGCTCGATACGAAGCCACGTTCAGAAGGTTCTATAGGACATTTACTGCCTTAAAATAATTATTTGGCAACGTTTTGGATTTGCCGCTGAGCTGAGATTATTTGATATCCTATTCTATCATCACTTACTTTCCCAGAAATGGAGTTATTGTCTTTGAATACAATACAAATACAGAGCTTGCTGTGTAGATACTTAAACATTTTGGCGTGTGTATTCCAAGATTGTTAAATTTTCTGAATAAGATCTCAGAAATAATAATATGGGAAATTGGTAGTTAGCGTTTACATTATGAATGGAATTATTTATATTAAGAAACGGTTTTCATTTTTTTTATTTTATCGCCATCTAAACGCATTATTCTAACAAAAGTTCTACATAGTCACATCAAGACTAAATACTTCAAGAAAGAATTTTAAAAATATGTCATAACCAACGGTTCTTTCGTAGTAATAGCCCGTTTAAAGTGTTTACTGCTAAGTTGTTAAAGAAATAGAGAGCATCGGTAGACATTAAATTAATTTATAAGTAGTTATTACTTAACCGTTTGGCAGAGGCAGGGTTTTTATTTTGGATGAAATTATTTTTTTTTATTAAATAAAAAGAATACTTTGTTTTAAAACCACAGAATTTATTATGATGAAAGATGAAGAACTGTCAGTTATTATATGTGCCCTGACGAAGCTTGATCCAAGCGAAACCGGTTGGCCTTCATCATAATAAATTCTGTGGTTTTAAAACAAAGTATTCTTTTATTTAATATAATGTCCAACCACCATGTGATTGCTTCTAAAGAAAAAAAAAATACATTTTTTTTTGTAAGTCTTGGTTCAAACATTTCCAACATTAGGTATATAAACTATCTTTTGAGCTACAATAAATTTCAATATTGCCTGCACATTTTTTTTAATATTTGAAACACCTTCGCCAATAATTTGGAAAAATCAGACCTTTTTGTGCAATCGACAGCAACTTGTAAAAAAATATCGACAGCAAATATTAAATGATTGAAATAGCAAAAGCCATGTTTAGTGATCAGATCTGAAGAGCAGGTACTTCCCAACCTTCCTTTCCTCCATCTCCATTACCTCCACCTTCTTTTCAGACTCACAACATATCCCAATTGGGGATGCCATGGTCTCACTAGCAGGAAGCAGTTGGAACAGGATTCACATTTTTTTTTAATTCTTTATCTAAAATAAAATAACTGATACTTTCAGTAATATCAACCGTTTCGATGTAATTATCAAAAATATTTTCACGGATAAAAGGGTGAGTGTACAATATAGATAAACAATCATTTAAAAAAATGTTATTTTCAAACGAAAGATTATTTTTTACATTAGAAAAGTGTTTTAATTATAAAGTTTAACATCGGTTTTCAAGTGCGAAGGCAAACCTGCTGTAATATTTTAGTCAAATTTAAAATTTTAGATGAAATTCTGAAACATAATAATAATAAATTTTCCTTTGAAATACTTTATTCTTGTGAAACGAAAAAAACCTTAGTCTCGCTGTAAAACAATCACGCAATTGAAAATTATTTCTAACTGGTCGTTAAATAATTCCTCAAATAATTCTCATAATAACTTTAACAAAGCCGCGAGTTGATTACTTATTGTTTAATTCAAAGTAAATCAACTAATTAAAACGTGTTTTTTTTTATTTACTTCAAAGGTGTTTTGTGTCAAAGAATGCGTTGCCTTTGTATTAAGCAACAATTAAAGGTCCTTTCAAAAGGAGCTTGTTCAACACTACTTTAGTACTCCTGGCGTATTAAGTGTTCTGTGAACTTAATCGTAGAATCGGCTTTAACAATTAATTCATTCATCGTATTCTACTAACAAATTAACTCTGCCAGACACTTGATTAGAATCTTTTATTTGCGACGTTTTTTTTTGTACAACTCACTTGTACTACTGACACTAAAAATAAGCTCATAAAAGCTCGTCGAGGGATTACCTATTCATCGGATTAGATTTTTTACTGATATTTAAATACGTACCTATATTCAGAGTAGGTAGATACTCTAAGTGTTGCTCTGGTGAAAGACCACAATTCATGATCGAAACGTTGCTTTGAAATAGCAATTTCTGTATTTAGTCACCAGATCTGAGTTGTCAAATACGTCTTAACCTGTCTTTTTCCGTTATTTTTCTCCTCCCTATTCTAGTCAACGTCACCACATATGGGGTATGTACCCCAAACAGGAATGCAATAGACCCACTGGCTCCGGATAGTTGAGACCAGTTGAGACTCTTATAGATTCATAAATGGGAATGCAATATTCCCACTAGATCTGGACAGTTGGGACCAGTTGAGAGTCTTATAGATTCTCATTTTAAAATAGTTGCATTCTGCACAGGATTTTGTATATAATTTATTCATTTGCTAAAGCGCACTCACGAAATCGTAAAAAAATAAACATTTGCTGAATTTTCACTCTTGATAGCACGGAAGATAATTCAAATTAATAATTAGAAATTTTTACGGTATCTTTAAATGAGAGTTTGGTTTTTACTCATGGCTGTTTCCAGCAGCGTTTATCTCGGAAATGCTGGGTATCTGCAGCCTTAGTTCGAGGAGAAATATATCATTACTACCTTTTGCTCAAAAACTACTGAACGGTGTATTGTTAATATCTGACATCCTGGCGGAAATGGAGTTTAATGTCCCTGATAATTTCACGTGAGGCCGCCAACACAGGTTTCTGTTTCTTCCCAGGTGCAGAACTAACTAATCAATGGTGATGCCCCTGGGAAGACCAACTAGGTTAATTAACTGCCTCGCAGGAAATTTGGATATTTTTCACACGAGCTACAACATGCTTAAGCAAGAACTAACTATTCAGTCTTAACTTTATTATGTACTTTTATATTTGTGTAATTATGATTACCATTTTTGTTAATTAATCGTTATTGCATTTTAATTGGTATAAAACTGTTTATGCAAAATAAACAAACATAAAAAATAATTTTCCACAAATATTCGAACATTTTTTTCCAATTGTCCTTGGAGATAGTTTAAGAGAACGTATCCAAATATTAAATGAATGACTGGAATGTGTTATAAGCTGAGTGACGCAAAAGACTATAACTTGTCATTAATTCTACACATTATCAGAAAAAAAACACACACTTTTAGGTAAAAGGGTCGAAAAAACACGATTGTCATAACTGGGAAACATGAGGAATTGAACGGAGGTGAATTTGACGTGATGGCACTTGAAGAATTATTTATTCATGTATTATTTTGTCAGGATTTATGGTGGTATAGACTGTCAAAGATGATAAATCGTGATTTTTCAACTAAATATATTTTCTTTTATTAAAAGAGCGTGATTTAAAAAAAACACATTTTTTTCTGGTAAGGTGGCGGAAGAGATGTGATTGATGATAAATTGTGTTACCAATTATATAAACCTGCTATGAATTTTCAGGATCCTTTTCAATTATTTTTCTGTTAGCTAGTGGCTCAAATTTGAAGCTTTCCATATTTTTCAGTAGTTTGTTAATGCCTACACCTAAGTTAATAGGCATACGGTTAGTTTTCAATTTGACTAAATTATCTTTAACGTTGGTTGAAATGACCTAAGTCGTGTTTGGTGACTAGATCCAAATAGCCAGGTTCTTCAAACTTTCTTCTTCACCATCTCATTATTTTTTCTACTCCCTTCATCCTCGCAATGTACCACAATTAGCGATGTCATAGTCTCATTGGCTCCGGACAGTTTGAACTATTGTGCAGTATTAACATTTTTTTTTAATTAATACAAAAATGATCCTACCGTGTAATTATTACATTTCAGCTTTCGAAATACTATTCTTCTTCGCCTAGTTCCCTCTCCTATCTGAAGTTGGCTATCATTAGGCAATATTCGCCTTACATTCTGTAGGTCGGAACAAGCCTGCGAACCTGCGCCAGTCACGTAGATTATGAAGCCATGAAGCATAGCGTAGATCACCGTTCCTAAATCTGGGAGTCGCGACGCCTAGGAGGTTGCGGTCAGGTATAGAAGGGGTAAAAAAAAAAACAAATAATAAATGTCAACTTATAATAAAGTGTAACCTATACACACATCTTAAGAAATTAACAAATGAAGATGTGTTCATCAAATCATCAATGCAACGGTTGAGTTTGTTTTTTACTTAAAAGGTTTTCTATACTTGGATCGATACTTGAAACACACCTAAGTAAATCATTTTCAAATGACAATAGACGATTTCTGTAATCAGATTTTATAGCCACCAAAGGCGGCCTCCGTGGTCAAGTGGTAAGATGCTCGACTACGAATCCAGAAGTCGCGGGTTCATACTCGGCATGGGAATATAACTTTTATAAAATGAATTCATACAAAATAATAAAAAAAGGTTGTTTGCGGCACGTTCCAGAGTGGTAAATACCGCCCGGTAAGTATCGCCCTGGTGAGAAACCACCATTCAGAATCAAAACTTTGCTTGAAATGGCTTTAGCCGTGTTTGGTGACCAATTCTGAATAGCCAGATGCTTCCCAGCATTCTTTTTCTCGATATTCTTCCTCTCCCCACTACCTTAAGCCTCACAACATACAGTGGGGATGTCGCGAATGCGGGAAAGGATTAACAACTCCAGAAATGACCCCATCATGAAATCCCGTCAGATTCAGAATTCAAGCACAGAAGCGCATTCTGAGTTATTCGTTTTGCAGAAATAAGACCTTATATCCTCCATTAACATTTTTTACTTATATTATCTAAATTTTCTATTTTTTTTTTTTTCTCATGATTTTCTGTTAATTTTTATTTGTTAACATTATAATATAATTACTTTGTATTGATATCAATTATGGAAGGTATTGCATTGCACTACTCCTGCATACCTTCCGGAATAAAACTTTATTATTATTAATATGTGAGAATATTACGAATACGTAGAGCTTGGTATTTATACTATCGAGCAAAGAGTTAACCCTTTCGGAGCCTTGCAGCGTTTCGTCTCCCGGGGGAAATTAGCCATCAAGCGGCCGCCGCATTCACCGTCCGTGAAGCCCTCGCAGCTATTTCACGCGGCGCGGCACTTTATTTCGGTGCCTCGTCAGGGGGACGGGCGAGACGCTGACGCGGCGGTATCCATCACCAGCGTTCGGACCAACGGGATGCAGTTAGCGGGTTAATAATTATAGATCTTAGGATTACTTTAACAGCGCCATTTTCACGAACAAAACACCAAAAGGGCGCTACACAAATCATAATTTGTATTTTATTTTAATATTTATTTGTCAAAATTGGAATTACCTTTAAAGCAAAACAATAAATTTGGTAAAATTACACTTTATTTGAGTTAACCGTCAACCAGGTTTCGCTTTTCTTAAGCTTCTTGGGGGTTTTACATCATCAGTTGATGTAAAAGCCCTGAAGAAACTTGAAAAAAGCGAAACCCGGTTGGCGATTAACTAAAATAAAGTGGTGTTTTACAAAGTTTATTGTTTTATTTAATATACAATGCCGCACCCTCAAATTGTTGCTTCCTTCGAAAAAAAAAATATAAACATATATATTTATGACTTTAAAGCATTATTTCACATTTACTATTAAATTATTTGTTTCCGTCATGACCATTGTTTGATTTAGTTTCTGACTTTTTTCTGTTTCATATTTGTGTTTTAGATATGTATCGTAACACATTAAATTCAAATAAAATAACGTACGGTATATTTGAGGCGTGTCCCAGAGTGGTATATCGCCCTGGTGAACGACCGAA
Organism: Drusus annulatus; assembly: GCA_022651775.1. Classification (NCBI taxonomy): domain Eukaryota; kingdom Metazoa; phylum Arthropoda; class Insecta; order Trichoptera; family Limnephilidae; genus Drusus; species Drusus annulatus. The sequence continues at coordinate 336,519 of JAGWCC010000350.1, read as the reverse complement.
TATATATATATATATATGCACCACGAATTCAGAAAGCTTATTATTTTATTTTCTCTCATGCCCTAAAATCGAAACATATATATATATACAGGGATTTGGTTAAAATGTATATATATATCTGTATGGCAGTGAGGCATGGAACTGGCAGAAGAAGGATGAAAGTAAGCTGAATGCTGTGGAAATGAGGTCTTTGAGACGTTTGTGCGGTAAAACCATGTACGAGTATGACCGTTTTAAAAATGTGGATATCCGGAAAGAATCCGTAATGAATAGGATCAAGAAAGGGACCCTTATATGGTTTGGGCATGTAGAGCGAATGAACGAAGAAAAGAGTGAAAAGAATATATGATGCGAAGATGAAAGGAAGAATAAGTCGAGGACGCCCGAGGAAGACATGGCAGGATCAAGTAAATAAAATACTTGAATCAGAATAACAGAAGAGTATATATGAGACGATGTGTAAATGTATAATGTATGAATGTAAGTGAAGCATGGAGTGTGTGCCAAGACAGAGTTGTATGGCGGTCCTTCCTTTCTGCCTACCCTTGCGGGGAAACGGCGTGATGGTTAGTTAGTCAGTTGATTCGTTGGTTCAATAAGAAACAGATTATGGTGAAATTCTTCTACTCACATTACCCACGGTCGGACATTAAATTTCACCCGGTCAGCCTAGTGGGAATACATGTTGTTCAATACTTTACTCTCGATATAATTTTTCACCAAGTATTTATCCAAGGAAAATGAGTAAAGTAATGTGTAATTGGAAAAGCAGGCAGTACTGGACTGGTATCATATTGAATTTAAGAATATGAGGATCTGAGAGGGTTTTTAAATGTTAGACTACAGACGATTAAATAAAAAAATCTTGGAAAAGTAACATTATTTGTTGCAAAAAAAAAGACCTTTTTTTTAAATTCAAAACCCATATATAATAATTACATTTGGAACATGAGATTAGTAATAAAATAAGTAAGAAGCGCATTTAAATAAGAAATTAAAGCAAAATCAATATAAAAATGTTTTTTTATTAGGGTAGGTAAATAGTTTTTTTTTATTGTATGGGTTTATAGTTTAGTTTGGTGGTTCTCATAGTGGGATCCGTGGAACCGCAGGTTTCGATATTTTTGGCTCGGTGACATTACTGAAGAAAATTTGATAACATTTTTTTTTCAATCCATATCCCACATTATAAATGAATGATTATGCAGATTCGGTAGTGTTTATTTTTTTCAACAAACTGATGAATAAATAGATGGTTGCAAAGAGAAGTGATGTTTTTGAAAAATCCCAGAAATATAAAATTATAACTTTTTGTAAGTCGAACAACGGGTAAGTTCCGAGCGAAGGAATGTCGTAATGTTTAAATGGCAACTGGAACCACAAGCATATTTATACAAGCGGCGTGTACCGCACACGGACATATTATTCAAACTTTCCATTTAAAAACCACACCTTTTATAGACCTGACCCCCGAGAGATCAGAGACAACGTAAAAAACCTCTGCATTACTGATATTACTGAATTTAAACTTTCATATTTAACGTAATAGCAGAGCCATTGACAGGGTCTTTTCCCATTAAAAAATTCTAAGTTATTCAAAAAAGTCGGCGGTAAAAACCCGTTACCCGTCATATTAGCCGGGAAAAAATGTAATAACTTCTAAAGTTCTCAGCGACCCCGAAAGTGGTGAGAACGGATCAATTTGCATCCCTTAACGTATTAAAATTGCATGAACATGCAAAACAGCCCCGTCTCCAAGTTCTCGTTGTTTTAGCCCTGGGCGCGGGGTTATTAAATACACCACGTGTGCCACTACTGCTGAGCTGCCGCAGCCTGTGGAGGTAGTGTGTCCACTGAAAGCTCTTTACCTACAGGCTAATTAATGAAGTTTCAAAATAAATCAGGTTAACCTCCGATTGAGATTTTGAAATTCTGTTTTTTGTCTTACGAAATACAACAAAATTTAAATAATGAAAAATTATAAAACGAATTGTCTTTTTGTATTTATATTATGCTAGAACTTTAAAACCCTTTTTGTATTACATTATTCAGTTTAAAAAATCCTTCTCGGGGGGTAAAATAGCTTTCATGGTTGAAAAAATAGAATTACCAAGGAAAACTTATAATATTATAATTGATTAAAAATAATAACGAATATTTAATAAATTAGCCTCACCGTACAGATAGGAATATTTCAACAGTAACTGTTATATACCAACTTTTATAACTATGAAGATTATTTTCTTGTGATAATATCTCAAATTTTCTTCTTCTACCCATCCATCATTTTTAATAAATTTATCTAATATTCGTCACGTTTGACAGCTACTTCATAAATTTTATTTTTTACAGAGTCGTTTGCAAACTCACTGGGGGGCTTTAACTAGCGCTTTTAGGTTTAATTTTATCATCAAATGACGGCATCGATAGTAAAATTATTAAAAGTTTTCGCGAGGTAGGTATTCAGTATTAAATTAAAACCAATAAATGTAAAAAAGGAAGGAAGCCGTTATAATCAACGAAAATAAAAATATTTGATAATTCAAATTTTAATTAACGTCACAATTAAATATAATCAGAAACAAAAGTAGCTATCTGATAAATAAACAAAAAACATTACGTATTCGTAAAAAATATTAACTTTGTGACTCGTCATAAATATAACAATTGTAACACATAACACTACATTAATATGTTAGTCGACCGGCTTAGGAAAATACTTTTTGCCTACCCTTCCCCTTTGTTACCTTGTCAATTCAACACCTCAATGTCTGTCAGTAGTTATCTTCTGATTGAGGTCAGTATTAATATAATCTTAACGGTGAAAGATTGCTAAAAAAACTGGTCAACAAATAAAATAAAATAAAGTGGTTAAACTGAATATCGCACAAGAGTCTTAACTGTCTGGATCCGGTGGGACTATGGCATCCCAGATTGGGGTATGTTGTGAGGTTAAGGGTGGTAGGGAGAGGAAGGAGGTGGAGAAGAGGAAGAGTGGGAAATACCTGGTTATTCAGATCTGATCACCAAATAAAGCCAAAGCCATTTTAAGCAACGTTTTGATTCTGAATGGTGGTCCTTTGCCAAGGCGATTCTTAGAGTTTTTACTACTCTGGAAAGAGCCACAAATATAGTATGTATATTTTTTGTACGAAATAATACATTTTAATTAAATTAAATGTATTTGCGCACACGGGGGTGCGAACCCGCGATCTCTGGATTCGTAGTATGTTTCGTCTCAACCATTTGACCACGAAGGCTGTCAAATTTTGTTAAAGTTCTAGAAAATTATTCTTTTTAATACGTGTTTCTGAATTATTTTTAATTTTCGGTTTCTAGTATATTGTGTCGAATAAATTGCCAGGAAATTAGAAGAATTATTGTCAATCTTTACAAAATCTGAACTATAAATAAAATAACCCTACCAGTCTTAAAATTCCGCGAAAAGAGAAAAAAAAACACTGTAATCCAATCGTAGGTCGGAACGTCAGATAGGAAAAGCCGAATGAAACGGGACAAGAGGTATGAAATTACGATACCATCTCAAACTCTGAGGGGGGGGGGGAGGCGTGCTGCGGATTATTTATTCTCGTGACAATTTGACAGGATCCTGATAACGAATACTTTGCACGTGGTTTTCGAACTCTGAAGAAAGTGGTTTCGAAGGCCCGATGAATTCGGAATCGGGTATTTTTTAACCATAAAGGTTTCTTAAATTTACCTTTTTTTTCAATTAAATACATTACAGGTTTTAACGCTAGCATGTTGCTACAACTCTTTGAGATTCTTAGCCACCCTTAGAAAATGAAGTTTCCGATCTTCTTGTTCTGTCTCCTGGCAGTAGCATTCACACCATTCAGCCACAAAATAAGATCCACTGTGGACTTGTGATGGAGGTCCTTCATCGAACCGTCTATATCCAACAACTGCAAAAATCGAAGCTAATAAAGTTTTACTAAATTAGGCCCAGGGTGGTAGCTACTTAAGTGTTTCCCAGGTGAAGGAACACCATTCAGAATCGAAACGGTACTTAAAATTCATTTGTTTTCGCCCTTTCAAAGTTTTTTTACACAAATCCTTACATTTTTTTTAAGCAATATACTCATAAACAGTGCTAAAAATAATTGTAAAAGATAGAAAAAATAGTATTGAATAACAGGTACATACAGAGTCAAATAGTTTCTACAATTAATTTATCTCCACTAGATGAAAACAACTGTACTAAGTTGTGATATTGACATACTAAATGTATCAACAACATAGGAGTATTTGTTTCCCAGATGTTGAATTCGCCGCATAGGCTTGAGTCGTTTTTGATGACAAGATCTAAAAATCTGTGTGCCTTTCGACCTTCCTCTTCTCCATCTCCATCTTTTCCTCACTTTTCCAGTCTCATAACATACCCCAATGTGGGATGCCATAGTTCCACTGCCTCCGGACAGTTTTGGGACAGTTTGGACTCTTGTGCGGTATTCAAATAATCTGTGAACGATTTCTGATTCTCTTTCCTAACAAAATACGCCATACGATGTTAATGTGATTCCAACGGTTATTTGCAAGTCATGCATTATTTGCAGCTTGAGATGCAACAACCGAGTCTAACACTTCAACGCAACAGCGGGTTTCAACGATGATTATTATTCATGTACGCGAGTGCCGAATATCGCGTATCAAAAGGCTCGGATGTAAAACACCGTTGACAATAACTTGATTAACATACGCGAGTCTTTCGTTTCCCAGCCATTTTGCCATCCCGGCTATTGACGGTGAAATGTAAATAATAGCATTACCCGATCTGTGACCTTTTGGTCCGAGAGAGGTTTCAAAAATTTTGTACCGGGCCACGCTATTTATAGAAATCATTTTTAAAATTGGCTTCCCTTACTCCGCTAGTATGACGGAGGCCGGTAAGTAGAATAAAACTCCATAATTAATTGTTAAATTTATAAAACTTTCCGATCGAAGAATTATTTTTGACTTGACTTTTATTTGTAAAAGTGTCTATGGTATTATAGACAGCATTGATTTACTGAGCCATATGTCTTTTCACATGCCAATGAGAACTACTCGATCCAAAATTCTATTTAGTTGCAACAATAACATCAGAACTGAGTCTTTCAGATACTCGCTTGTACCTAGATTGTATGTAGTTGGTAATACATACGCAAAGGTGGTTGTGGTATTTAACTGCTATTTATCTACTCGTAGATACTACAAGAAGGCTATAAAATAGAAAAAAAGATATATCATTATTAACTTAATGTAATCAAACACTATTTTAACTACTTACATAATATATAATATGTGAACATATCGGCGTATGCCTAGTGGGATAAGCAATATACCAACTAATAAAAAAAATGTTCAAAGAAAATAATAAAATTATAAACAAAATAAAATATAATTTTGCGTCACAGTTTTAAAAATATAAATATATTTTCCAATCATTAAGATCCAGGTGGCTTAAAACGATATTTTTCAAATAAAATACCATAAATACTTTACTTACCTACCTCTTTATGCATAGCTGGTTAGTGAACAGTAAAACATCTACTATTCTCATCTAAAATAGTTAAATTTAGGAAAAAAACTGCCAAAAAAATGTGTTCATAAAATTTAAACAAACATTGTATGGATTTGAAATTACTTATTAGACTCCTTTTAATTGATTTTTTAGGAAAAACTACATAAAAATAAAAACTACTCTTATTATTAGGTGCTCAATTTTAATATTCAACAATTGAATCTTGATTATTTCGAAATTAATTTGATCGTGTATCAAAATGAATTTCGAAATCATACAAATATAGTCCAATATTATGACACATGAACGTACTAGTGATAAAAGTTTTGTAAGATTATTATTTTTATTTTTTAAGAGAATGTAAGCGGTTCCTGTTACCTACAAAAATTTTGAACACATCTAACTTCTAAATGATCTTAATAAAAATACATTTTAAAAAACCCTCTGTAACATATATTTAATACCTTTTGATATAAATATAATTATTTTTCTTAAATATAACAGATTAGTAACTGTTTGTATTATATTAAATGCAATGTGTCATATATTTGATATAACATTTCAAAACATAATCTAAAACGGTTAAGATGTTTTTGAAAAAATTAAATAAATTCAAGATAAAAAAAATTTTAGGTAAGCTCGTGATTTTCAACGGAAAAGAAAATTGGTTTCCTTTTCTTTAATGAAATTAGGTGTTCCCTTAACGCATGTAAGTTTACTCGTATATTCCGAATTACGTTCATGTTTTTAATCTGCATTGATTTTACTTTATTGCTAAATAAGGAATGCTTTTGTTAGCTCGCTTTTTAAGTAACTAAACAGCCTGGCTGGTTTATGAGGCTCCGGAAAAAATATTGCCTATCAAGTAGGTGCGTAATAAAAAAAACATTAAATATCTTTTGTATATGGGTTTATTTTGTAAGTTGTTAAAGTCCCCATAAATCAATTATCACAAACTTTTATTACTTATAATTTTTCCCATATTGTGGGGATAATGCTATAAAACCCTCCAGATACGATAAACCAGGTCAACTGATATATTTAATACAAAGCAACAATACTTGTTAATAGATGTATTTTTTTTTTCACCAGTGACAATGCTAATTTAATACAACAGCTTTTTTGTTGGCGGTGGTTCCAATTGAAGACCCCACGGTAAGAATCTGTTAACTAACTGTCGAGTAACTCTGAGATATTCAGTCTTTTTTTTTTTTGTAAAAAAAAGTGTGTACCATCACAAATCCTCTAACTATTTTTCATTAATTTTATAGCTTACATACTAAATTACATAAATAATTTAGTATTTTAATGCATTTCTGCAGTACAATGTTATTATTGTTGATAACATATTCTTTCCATTAAAAAATATTTCAGTTATAACAAAATTTGCAGTTGACATGTTCAGCTCTTTGATTTTCCGTGTTCGTGCCATTTTCATGGTCTGAAAGTGTGTTCATTGGAAAGAGCGAACCAGAATTAGTTTAGTGAGAATACCAACTTATTTTTGACAAAAATGTTAGTTAACAAGTTCTTGCCATGGGGTCTTCAATTATCAAATTGATAGCATTTCACCAATTTAACATGGGTTTGCAAAGTTATTCCCACGGATTCTACAATAATTGTACAAATATAATATAAAGAAATTAAAATAAATTTTTCAAGGAATAATTTGCTGGATATTTGAGTGCCGTGGTGTTAATATGTCGTTTCAAAAATGTGTCAATAAATCAGACCATTAAATTTATTAATCATAAAACGCATTACTCTATAAAGGCCCTCATGCGGGGTGTGTTCAAGTTTACGACCCCCATGGCTGACCGGGTAAGAGCCTTGACGGCAGATCCAGAAATTTTGGGCTCTAATCTCGGTGTGGGCTAGTAAATTCATAGTGGTAGTTACTCTCAGAATCGCTTTGGTGAAAAACCACTATTCTGAATCAAAAGATTACTTGTAATAGCTTTAACCGTGTTTTGTAAACTTTGACGGCCTGCATGGTTGAGTGGTAAAACGCTCGATTACGAATCTAGAGGTTGCGATTCAAACCCGGCGTGCGCAAATAAATTTTATTTATTAGATTTGTGTCATAACACATTTAATTAATACAAAATAATATAACGTATATCTGCGGCACGTTTCATAGTGGTAGATACTCTGAGAATCGCCTTGGTGGAAGACCACCATTCAGAATTTAAATGTTGCTTAAAATGGCTTAAGTCGTGTTTGGTGACCAGATCTGAATAGCCAGGTACTTTCCAACCTTCCTCTTCTTTGTTTCCTCCCTACTACCTTCAGCCTCACAACATACCCTTTTTGGGAATGCCATGGTCTTACTGACTCTAGATAATTAGAGGCAATTGGGACTCTGGTGCAGAAATGAAAAGAGTGACCACGTATTATTACCCAACCTTTCTCCTCCCAATCTCCTTCCCCTGACATCAGCCTCACAATAAATGGGTTTATTTGCGTTGCATTGAGGATGCTATTAGTAATTACCTACCGGCTCCGGCCAGTTAGAACTCTAATATGAAATGCCTATTTATGTGTTGTTAATCTTTATTACTTTTGTAATGTAATAAAATTGATAATTCGTATGTAGTCTCAAGGCTCGACTACTGTAACGGTATTTACGCCAGCCTTCCTAAATACCAAACTAATAAACTCCAATCAGTTTTTAATGCTGCAGCAAGGCTTATCACCGGGGTATCTAAATATTCGCATATTTCAGAGCACCTTCGGAACCTTCACTGGCTCAAGTGCACTGAAAGAATCCACTACAAGTTGTGCTGGGTGGTGTTTAAGTCCCTTAACGAAATGGCTCCACTGTATATCACCGAACTATGCGTTCCAAAAAACATTCTTCTAAAGCAGTCGACTTTTAGATCAGCAACGTCATCGGCTATCGGAAGGCTTATTGAACCCAAACGCAATCCAAATACTAAGTTTGGAGATCGCGCTTTCAGAGTTTCAGGGCCGAAGGCTTAGAATAAACTCCCTCCGGAACTAAAATGTATAACGAGTCCAACAGAATTTCGGTCCAAACTGAAAACTTACCTTTTCAGACTCTCATATCCTTAAATTCATTAAAAGAATCTCAACATAATCTGTCTCTCGACGAATCACCTTTAGATGTGCAAATTTCAACTAAATCCTGTACTGTATGACAAATTCAGAAAGTCAATTCTTTTAATTTAGCTCCAATGCCCTAAATCGAAAAAAAAAAATTTAAAAAAAATAAAAAAAAAAATAAAATAAAATAAATAAAAAAAAAATTTAATGATGATCATAATTTTAAGTTAATAATTGTGTCTATCTGATGGGACCTGCCAGGTAAGTATGTTCCTGTTTATTTTCTTATTTAAACTAGGAATTAATATGTAATGATAGAAAGTAAGATCTGTACAGCGCCCTTGAGGTGATTTTTCACAAAAACGGCGCTATACAAATCGTCCAAATATTATTATTATTATTAACTAAACGATGACATTTCGATATCCATGCTTCCAAGTACAAAAATTATCTTGCTCATAAATCCACCAAACAAGTTTTTCAATCAGATCAAAGAAGCCGTCGAGTAGGCTATGAGCGAAAGAGCGTTTTATGAAACAATCTCCGAACTTTACAAATTCGCCTCCCGCCGCTGCAGCTCTTCTTTAAAAACAACCAGAACGGTGAGCGGAAACCCGACCCCATTTTTAAGTAACTTCGCCCCAGTTAGGGAGATCGTTTAGTTGTGAAGATGGCAGGGACGTGCCCGGAGAAATTATTCAGATCTTTTTTTTTAACAAAAAATGCAAAGCGATTTTTTTATACCTGAAAACAAGTTTTGCATCTTTTTTAGCGGACAAAAAGTTTGCGGTTAATGATTTCATCTTCTATTTGATTTCAGATTCTCACGGCTTGAAGTATTATGTTGGTTAACATTAAGGGTTATTAGCCGTTTCGCACTTCCCGTATTTCGCAAATCATTTTTATTTTTCTTACTTATTGGGAATACCTCACAAAAGTCCTAAATGCTCCCAATCGTCTGGAGCTAGTGAAACTACGGCATCCCCAAATGGGGTATGTTGTGAGGTTAAAGGTTGTGGGGAGGGGGAAGATATGGCAAAAAGGAAGGTTGAATAGTACCTGGCTATTCAGATCTTGTCACCAAACACGCTAAAGACATTTCAATCAACGTTTCGATTATGAATGATGGTCTTTAACCATGGCGATACTTAGAGTAGCTACCACTCTGTACCTGAATAGCCAGGTACTTTCTAATCTTCCTCTTTCCCATCTCCTTTCCTTCTCCATTTCTTTCAACATCACATAATCACCCCAACTAGGGATGCCATAGTCTCGCTGGCTTTAGACGGTTGGGAGGAGTATGGACTCTTGTGCGGTATTAACTATAATTTTATTTATTTTTTAAATACCCTTATTGAGAAAACCATGTCCCACCGGACTCAAAAAATGGACTTTGGCGGAACGGAATAACTGAATACTTTAAAAAAAATCAAAGGCGAAAAAAAAACAGTTAAAAACCTCTGCACGCTACTGCCGTATAATAGTTATCGTGTTACCATGTTAGCGTGTCCGTTAACCACCTCCTTGTACACTGTGCTATGTGCCACGTGCAGCGAGTACTGTGTTTCGCTCTGCACAGCATCCAAGAAAAGTGTACAACGGAGATAGGACCCCGGCCATAAGTCCGCCGCCCGCCTGCTCCAACCAACGCGCGAGGGAAAATATTTCTAGTTTTAACTGGAATTATTGCGGCTATTATGAATGTACTATGGCGCATTTCGTGCGGTAGGACCACGGATATTATTTTGCTGACCCGCTTTCAAGACGGACCGAATTTACTATGCACTGGAAGAACGAACGTTGTGTTTTGTCTGGGGAACTTACTCGAGGAATGAGATTCTATTCGGCGAACCATTTTACTACACGTACAACTTCAATGTGTGTTGGCGAACGGGCGTTCATCTACAAAAACTAGGAAAAACACCTACTTTTGATATACTGATACCATTTCAGAAAATCGCCTGTTTTGTGATTGTTAAGTTTTCCCTATTTTTTTCTTTGTAAATACATTTTAAAACTCTGGCTTGACGACATTTAGTGTTTTTTTTCATAAATACTAATTTATTATAACTTAACTCTAATTGACCATGTTAATGTTTTGGTATTCGTTTACCTGTTTATTAATCATTTTCTCATTTATATATATATGTATATATATTTAAAGTCTATACCGCACAGGAGTCACAGTGGAACTATAGCCATTTCAATTACGCAACTTTTCGATTCTGAATGGTGGTCTTTCACCAGGGTGATACCTATGGTATGTTTTGAGGATGAAGATAGTAGGGAGGGTAAGGAGATGGGAAAGCTTGGGAAGTACCTGGCTATTCAGATCTGGTCACAAACGGCTAAAGCCATTTCAATCATGCAAAGTTTTGATTTTGGATCGTTTTACAAGGGCGATACTTAAGAGTAGAAAATCCGCAAATATACTTTATATTATTTTTATACGAATTAAATGTGTTATGACACAAATTAATTGTTTTTTTTTTTCACGAACACCGGTTTTGAAACCGCCACCTTTGGATTCGTAGTCGAGCGTCTTACCACTCGACAATAGAGGCCACACCATTACATAAATATGTACAAATACTTCAAAATAACATTAAGTTGACCAAATGAAAATTATTTTAGAAAAAAAATCACTCCTGTTGCCATCGAAATATGATAAAGTGTAAAATTATAATGTCCATACTATCATATTGTTCGATTGATTATTATATTTGCATCCTAACGGTATATTTATGAAAAAAAACTTAGCTTCAAAAATATTGTGCTAAATTTATTGGTACCTACTTCAAGAAGATTTTTTCATAAGCAAAGTAAACATTTGTATTATTCTCAGATCATATCTGAAATTGAGAAAACTTTTTTTTTTTCCTGAGAGACCTTTCGTTTAAAGGAAGAAAAGTGAGATGGTGTCCTGTGGGAAATAACTCGTGTAATCAATCTATTCCTTGAAAGGCATAAAATATTATTGTCTGGGGAGTAAATACTTTTCATTACCTGAATATAAGTTCATATCAATGACACCGGACCCTCGAGCACCGGACACTAGACTAGGGCAGCGGAGCCCGAGAGCGCTAGAGCTCTAAGCGCTAGGAGGTGATTGATTCTCATTCATTCGGGATTACCTTTCGTCGGTAACAATGGCTAAACTATAATTAAAACTTCTTGAAGAAAATATCACCGAGTCGGAAAAGTCTTTTATAACTACATGGCCGGTTAATACTTTATTTCCGAACATAGACGATTGCATATCAGTTCTCAATCTTTTCACAATTTTTTAAATGAAAAATATTTTTTTACAAGCATGCTCAATATTTTTGATGAAATCATGACATAAACTCAATTTAAAATCAGTCTTTAAATTTTATTTATTTTATTATATGCTATAACCATAAATATTTATTTCGTTTGTACATACGTGTATACCTACACGTTGGAACAAATTTGGAACTGACGAATGTGGTCACAGAAATATCAAATTTAAAAAAAAAATACTTTTATTTTCCTACCTACATAATAAAGTACCTAACTATGATTTATTTTAACAGACATTATTTTAAATTTGAAACGGGTGGATTAACGCAATTAATATTCTCTCAGCTCTAATTACATCTCGTGATTTTTCATTAGTTACTAGTTGTTAGTACATATTTTATGTAATAAATAGTATGATATAATAGATAACCTCTATTAAATTTAATAATCTGACCAGTTCTTAGTACATATTTTAAATAATAAATACTATAATATAATAAATTACGTCTATTAAATATAATAATCTGAAAATATTTGAATTTCTCCTACCTCCATCATTATAATCATTAGTAATAATCTGATGTGGGCACTTACCTACGCAATTATAGATAAATCAATGCTAAAACACTAAATTAAATCAGGATTATCACAGGTACGTGTTTAAAATAAATATGTTAATGTGTTAACGTATTTTATTATTTACTCGGGTATATTTCTAGATGTATTTTCAAATAGGCGACGTATGTGGTTGTCATTTTACGCATGAGAACGGCTCATTTTTACACATATTGTGTTGAGTTTATATGAAAACTAAAAATTTGAGAGTGTCTTGACTTAATGATTAATTATAATGATCTCCGAATTCACCTTGTGTTGAGTATAAGACTGAAACATGTTATTATATTATATAAAAGATTATCAGCCCAACAGATTAAAAAAATCTTAAAGAATGAGAAAGAAAGGACAATAGACGAATCTACTGATATAGATTTTTCATTCAACAGCCATCATTCCTCTTGTCATACTATGCGATGTTATTATAGATACACATTGACTTTGTTTATGTCAAAGGCGTTATTCCAAATTGTTTTGCAAGCAAACCTAGGCCTACTGGTTTGAACCACTTTTCACTTCAAATAACGTTAAACGCCCATTATTAGCCCGTTTCAACATTCGATCAAAACACAGTCTGATTAAAACTAATTAAGTACTTAAGCCAAAGTTTCAAACAGCCTTGCAGTTTCCATCGACAGTCATCTGCCTCAGTGGTGGACACTTTTTTTTAAAAGAAAGACAAACATTCCCGGGTAACGAAAAACCTGACAATATTTAAGAAAACTCCTACTACTATAATAATAAGCGAAAAATGTTGCTTGTACAATGATGGAGGATTTAGTTAGCAGAGGAATCGAACTCGAGACGCCCGAGTCGGTATGCGATGCGTTTCTCTACTCAGCTAGTAACCGGAAGGCTTTCTGAAACATTGGCTGAGTAAATAAAAAATACGCAGAACGACATTATAAGACATTGTTCACGATTTATTACCTCAAAGTTAAAAAATGTAAGTTTTTTTTAATAGCATTCGTTCACGTGCCTAGTTTTAATTTACAAAAAAATCTCTTGAAAATCTTTGATTTTAGCAAATAACAACTTTTGTAAAAACAAACCTTGACCTTACAAATAAAAGTTTTTTTAATAGATAAAGACGTCAGATATTATATTACTTAACTTCATTCAAAAGCTCATAGTGTGATATTAGTGGTATTTCTAAATACAAAAGACAAAAAGATAGAGCGGAGACGAAGGATTGGCATTCCTGGTACTAGATGATTTGATTATGGTTGATGGCCGTAAAGTTAGCTTTCTCATCCCCGTTTTGATTTATTCGCATTAAAGCAATTTGTCACTCCATAGCAACACATTTAGGCACTATAAGCCATCTTAGAAATACGTTTTTTTTAAACAGTCAAGAGGAGAACTTACGAGACCATTCGTTTACCTAATAAGCCATTTCTAGAGAAGTCTAGCAGAGAAAAAATCTGAGTAAACTTCAAGACAGTTTTCCAGAAAAATTATTTGTATTAAATTTTTGCCCTGTGAAGTGGAAAGTATTTGTCGCAGTCATTTGAAAACCTTTTTAACGGAATTTAATTAGTGATTTTCTTAAAATGTGCAAACAATTTCAAAAAACGATAATATTCTTACAAAAGGGTTCAGTGGGAGCCTAAGGCTTTTCTTAGGAAAAAATAATAAAATTATCAGAGAAGCCTTTCACTACGGTTTTATAAGAGTTATTTTAGAGGTCGCGGTTTCAAATCCGTGGTGCGCAAATAATTTTTGTGTCATAACACATTTAATTAATATAACGTGTATTTTCTGCACGTTTCAGAGTGGTAGAAACTCTAAGTATCGCCCTGGTGAAATACCACCATTTAGAGTCGAAAAGTTGCTCGAAATGGCTTTAGCCGTCTTTGGTGATTAGATCTGAATAGCCAGGTACTTCCCAGCCTTCCTCTTTCTCATCTTCTTTCTCTCCCTACTAAATAATATCTCCTCACAACATACCCCGATTAGGGATGCCATAGTCGCACTAACTCTAGACGGTTGGGAGCAGTTGGGACTCTCTTGCGGCTTAAGCTATAAATTAATTTAAATTAAATAAAAAAACAATATCAACAATTTCACTTTTTTCACGTCTTCGTCATATAAACTATATCTGTAGAAAAAATTGCAAAGGTTAAGAAAAATAACTATGACGGTTAATTATATTATTAGATAAATTAATAAAGGGTTTTCAAGTTAAAACTATTTAAGTACTTGAACCAACGTTTCAAATAGCCTTGCAGTTTCTATCAACAGAATCATCTACCCCGATGATGAAAACTTATTTGAAAGAAATACAAAAATTTCCGTGCTACAAAAAACCTGACAATATTTGAAAAACTCCTACTGCCATCGCGATAAGCGGAAAATGTTGCTTGTGCAATGATGGAAGACTTAGCTTACAGAAGAATCAAACCTATTTTTTTTTTTTTTAGTTTTATCGAAATTATTTTTATGAGTGACAGCTATTTTGCTTTCTGAAAGTATTTTTAAATTTTCAATCGGTTTTACAAAGCCTTTGAACAAGACAAAACAGCTGCCACTCGTAAAAATAACTAAAATAGCAGAACTGGAAATAAACCATTATTAATATACAAGGTATTTATTATTGAAAATTGCTCTAATTTAAAAATGGCGTTACGTCGTAATAGAGTTGATACGGAAACTCGAGAACAACAGATTAACCAACATTTTTTTTATTAATTTTATTATATATTTTATAAATATATAAAATTGACTGCAAAATATTTTATTGATCAATATAACTTGAATAATACTTATGTACAATCCATAAGTGACATAAACGATAGTCGTAAGGTATTTGATTGTAAATTACTATTTGCACGTCACGCTAGTAAAATTTAATAATCAAGGCTTTGTAAACGCTTGGGTACGACTTAAGAAATGCCAAAGACTTAAACGAACTTCACACACTTGGCGTTTTATATGCTAACCTATCAGATGCCTAGTTGAATATAGTTCTACTAAATGGTCTCCTTTTTATAACTTCCACTCTGATAATCTTTTAAAGACCGAAAACAAATTCTTCATACACGTAAAGTGCAATTTATATATTTCTATAGAAAACCTCGACTATAATAATTACTTTTCAAAACTCCAACACAATTTTTGAATTTTTGATCAGTTAAAATAATGAACAAAAATTTAATATTAAATAATGATACAAAATAATTTCTACTTAAATTATTTGAAATCATCTACCGAAGAGATATCGGCAAAATTACTATCAATATACGTACACAGTAAATTTATTATAATCAAAATTCTCATTTATCAATATTCCAATTTTGCCGATATATTAATACTAAGTAAAATGAATAAATGAGCTAACCTTATTAATATTGGCAGATTCAAGAGACACTTTTCATGGTTGAATATTGGCTGATTTACTAAACATACAATAAAACCCGGTTGTGTAATTATAAAGATTTTATCAAGAAACAGACAGATCAATGATTTTGGAAACAAAAAGATATTATTCGGGTACACGCTATTTTTTTAATGCTTATGTCAATTAGATCGAAATATCACCACTTATGATGGAAAATGGTGCTACCATCAAGGTTTGGTAACTGATAAGTGGAATATATAAAACAACAAGGGTGTTTAGGTGCTAGGTGTATATCTCATGACGTAGAGCAAACCCAATACTTAATATTGTAATATCTAACGGTGCTGCAGCTTTACAACAACGATCAGGCTGAATACAATTATGTGTACCAAAATGAAGCCAACAAGCACGTTGCTTAACTTTTGACGTATTGAGCCCTTTTGCGATTTTTGGCCGGTTTGCGTGCGGTTTTCTCCTTACTTGTATCATTACAACTCGATGTCCATACTGTCTACTGAAAACCCTATACTCATTGTCATAAGATAATTTGTTTTATTTTGTTGCTTGTTATATTCACACTGTTTTTATTTTTAGAATTGTTTACTTATAAAACTTAATTATTGGTGTGTTTATTTACCAACACGTTAACTATCGTCAATATTATTTCATTTTCTTTGCTTTAACAAATTTGTTCATATTTATACATACTTTTCATCAGGAATTTTACACTTTCAGCTTCTAGTAAATTGTTTTTTTTCAATCTGTTAATGTACACATCCACGGTTATTTCCATATCCAAACCTTTTTCTCTCATGATTTATGATAACGAGCATGATTTCAGATAGTTTTAATTCGATGATTAAATAAAAACAATTTTTTAACTTTATTCCACTTTTTTATTTTTTGACTGGACCGGTTTCAGCCAATAACGGCCATCTTCACACTACTACTAAACCGTTCCAGTCAAAAACAAAAAAAGTGGAATAAAGTTAAAAATGTATTTTTTATTTAATCATTAAAATGGAATTCCACCATGAATTAACAGTTACAAAATTAGAAATAATAAAAAGTTTTAATTTGTATCCATATTATATATATTTTTTTTTTATTTTCTTCTTGTTATATTAGGTTATTTTATTTAGTATGAAGCGCAGTTGAGGTGAAATTTCACGAAACTGTGCTATATAAGTTCACTGTTATTCTTTTTCTTCTATTAACTAGTATTTTGGACATCAAGTTAGTGTCCGTCATCAGGCCGTCATATATATAAATTCTATCTTGAACAGAAGATCAATTTCATTCGTCTGTCTAAGAGCTATCTAAGAATCGAATGGCCTAGTAACAGTTTTCTTGCAAATCAGTGTACATCACACTTCTAAGGATGTTCTGTTCAGTGAAAATAACGCTATTTCGAGGACGTGGTCAGTTCAAATGAAAACAATGGTGGCACCAGCTTTCAGCAATATGCGGTGTTCAGCTATTTGAATGTTTGTCTTGAAGCAGTAGCAAGAGCAGCGGCCAGAGCGGAAGTAACATGACATGCCTCGCTCCACCACTCGCAAATTGCCTTGATATCAACACCCCCCCCCCTCAACCTTCAACCGCCCATCGCTCACCATGCACCCCTCTGATATGCCTCAAACGTGACGACGTTTAACCTCTGCATTTACTGTCACTTATAATATGCATTCAATTTGTGGCAGACTGGCGCATTTTCAACAAAGATAACATCTTACAAAAAATAAACAGGCGAAAAAACGCTTGTTTTACAACGGAGAGGAAAGGACATCAAATTTGGCTATTCTAAAACCTGTTCACATTAATGAATTATGTAATGCATTATTAACAAATTGTTTGAATTTCGTTGTTTTTCAGTTCAGATTCCTCTGAGAGCAGTCTGCTATGATAATGGGGCGGATGCAATGAGAGACTTCCTTCAAATTATATCCACTTTGTTAGAAACCTCCTAAGTATTCACGAGCTCTTAATAGTAATGAGAAAATGCCGTAGAAAATGGTCTCCGATGGCACGTTTAAGATCGCTTATTTGAAATTCGTCGAAAGAAAGACAATTGTGTTTGCTCCACGGCGGTAAAACAACCGAGCCGCCCGGAGTTGCCCGGTAGAAAATAAAAAAATATCTTACACGATTTCTTAAGTAACGTGATATACCTTTGCTTTTTATGTAATATAATACGTTGTTGCTTGCCTTTCATACTTGTTTACTCACGTCAAATTGCATGTAAGTTTTTCATAATCTTCTCAACGCAACACTTCCTTCTCCTGAGGTTTTCTCGCTTCTCTGTTC
The DNA here is from genome assembly GCA_022651775.1 of Drusus annulatus. Lineage (NCBI taxonomy): Eukaryota > Metazoa > Arthropoda > Insecta > Trichoptera > Limnephilidae > Drusus > Drusus annulatus. The sequence goes on along the minus strand of JAGWCC010000350.1, from coordinate 318,403 downwards.
TTTATCATTAAAAAAGCGTCATCAAACATTACAGATTGTATGCATTATGCATGTAAATATTTTTAATATTTGTGATGACAAGATTTAGAATGCAGATAATATTATTGTGTTTAATTTGTACTTAATTTATTTATACTAAATTATAACAGATGTTCTAACTTACGTGATAACAATCCAGTTATAAAAACTCAGTTTGTGTACAATAATTATTACAAATAATTACAAATACAAAGGATACATCAAATACACAATTACAAAAACTCAATCAAAGATAAAGAATACAAACAAAAGCAAGAAACACAAAGAGAGGTAAATGATACATAATTAGCCCAAAAAATTGTTATTAAAAATATCATTTAAATGTTATATAAAATTTTTGACCAATAGCAGCATATTTTTTTCTAAAACTGTACAAATCTTCGACAAAAACGTCTACATCAGCACACTCTATCCTATTACACACTCGGCACATTTGAGACAGAGGGCTATAATGTGGGCAATATTATTTCTGAATCTGCTCAGGTGAAATGTGCTAGGACGTCTTAAAAAATAAGAATAAGGTTCATTTATTTCAATACTGCTAAGACATTCCGTAGTATCGAGATAACTGATATACTGTTTACAATTTACTATCGTTACAAGTAGATCTTCCGATTACACAATTCTCTTCTGAAATTGTGGTCAAGTAAAATCGTGAAATTGTTTCAGATATTCAGTACGGTATTTAGAAAAAAACAAGAGCTTAATACGAAAATTCTTTTATTCTTACAACGATAAATCAGTTCACCCCTCTTTTGACATGTTGAGAACCCACGCCCTCTCAAAATTCCATTTGTGTCCCATTAACGGTTCGTGGCATCCCATTGTGAGACAAGTGACACGACCATTGTTGTGTGACGTGACGCTATTGCGGGTGACTGACCTCGCGATACATTGTCCCTTGTCTCTTGTCTCTGGCAGCGGAGACAATCATCCGCATCAGCCATCAACCATCCGCCACCCACCGGCGCCGGTCATAAGCGTCGGCTACTAGCGTCGACTACCGGCGCCGTCAGCCCGCTGCAACCAGGAGTTGAGTGAATACGCGTGAGGTGATCAATCATACCAAACTAATCACATTCTATTGTTTCCGATGAGATGTAACCAGCGTAGATTATGACGGCCTACACATATGAACCATTTATTATAATTAATTATCGTCAATTCACAATGAACATCGTATTTAAATGTGTATTATATATTTTAAATATGAATATATGAGTAAAAAACGTTTATAACTTGGTTCCACCTATTTATTTTAGACCCGGACTGATTTTACTTTGTAACATTTGTTACTTAGTATTCATACTTTATTGCTGACTGGAACATTCAACTTTGTGTTGTACAAGTGTTTTTTCATCTCTGACAACCTGACATATTCGTATACGAGTATGTTATAAATACAGAGCCCTAGAGTAACATAATTGTATCAGTTTAAAAGTGTCTGTTGCAAAGTAAAAATTGTCTGTTTGAAATAAATAAGTAAAACTAAGTTGTAAAGGTTGTAATCGTTAATTCATCTGAATATTAAATTCCACAAGAATTAGAAAACTTTTTCGCCTCAATTGTGTTTATAGATCAATCGAAATAATTCTATTTTTAATTGTATAGAAAAGGTAAAAGAAAAACAAGAAGAAGATCGCGTGTTTTTTTTACTTTTAAAGAAAAATATTCTACACTGCCAGCGAGACACGTTTAAAACAAAGTAAAGTAAGCAATAATGATATTTATACGTAACTTGTTCAAGTATACTCTCGTGTGATTAGTGAGGGCTTAAGTCAAAGTTGAAAGGTTTATTTCGATATCAGTCGCCCAGTGCAACGGCTAGCAAAATATCGTATTAGGAGCGCCTAAATTTTCGCTTAAAAATAAATGCTTTCAAGCAACGTGTACTTATAAGTAAATATAAAGAAGAATGATCATTTTTTTTAAATGCTTGTAAAAATAATAAATCGATTTATGCATATTTGAATGTTTTTCACGTTTTAAACATATATTGTTACATAGGGAGAATCGTATAATTGGTTAGTTTTTTTTACAATTATCGATGGTAAGATCAATAATTTGGATACCATTTTAGGAAGTGAAAAATTCTCCATAGGCGAAATCAGAACAGTGAAGGCCCAATACAAGCGAGTTTGAAAAGGGTTTCAATAAAACGGATAAAACGTTTGTCGAATGATTCACGTTCGCAAAATAAGTATTTTGTGAAAACAGAGTATTTTTTAAATAAAATGTTAAATAAATCACTCGACAAGACTTAAACGAAATTGCCGAGCTGTGTTCTGGGGGTAGGGCAATTATTTGCCTTGTGACTTGTGACCGATATAGTTCACCAACCCCTCTCCTTATTTTCCGCCTAAACTTGTGCTCTCTGTTGTTTTGAAAGCCGCCTCACACAATGTGACACTTTGAAATGAAGGCGCCGTGAATTCGGCGTAAACTTTCAGTCGAACGTGTCACGTGCCAAAAATAAACTAACAAATTAGAAAATATCCGTCCCAAATGCCCCAGGAACTCATAAAGTGTGAAATAATTACAGATTTGATTAAATTTTCGGTGACTTGCAGTGTGGAACTTCCACCGGATGTCGCCGCGAGCTCACCTGCGCATACATCGCGACAAACAAACAACCAAACGAACATACAGCGGCGAACTGCGCGCATGAAGTGCTAAAGTTAGGCCGGCGCGGCGTCCCAGCGAGGTAGCTACCTGGGGAGGGTGGTGGTTGTACCTTACGGCGGTGTGGGCCCGCGCTGATTCTACTTTAAGCGACCAATGCGACCGCGATATTAATAAACGTGTAGGGTGATAACAAAATCATTATATTTAAATTTCTTTATTTAAGTTTTTCCGAACATTACGGTTTTATATAATTGAAGTGAATAATAAACTAAAGGGAATTTAAATATGCTCCCATTTTGATACAGTTTTGCTAAAAAAAAAACACAAAGAGAAATATTTAAGCGACACCGGCTTTCACGGCCATACCGCGAAACTTTGTAAGGTAACAAATCTTTTTTTATGTGAACACCAAACAAGAGTCACAACTGCTCGGAGTTTCGAGACTCCGGCACCCCCATTTTGGGACACGTCGTGAAGTCGAGGAGGTGGTAAAAGGAAGGAGATGGATATGGAGAAGAGGAAGATTGAAATGTACCTAGCTAATCACATTTACTCACTAAATACAGCTAGTGTCATTTCGAACAACGTTTCGATTCTGAATCTGGGACAAAACATATTATAGGTATCTTATTGAAAGGCAGTGTATCACCCGATCCGCTAAAAAGCTTAGTCAGGGTACGAAGCAGGCTTTCTTTTCAGCATGAGTTTTCACAAATAAAAGAAAATAAGAAGAAATATTACGTCACCACCGTACGTTACGCCCAACACAGCGAAATTTCAGATTATAATAATAATAGTGAATGCATATTGGGCTATTTTAAAAATTGCCTAACCTAATATAACAACGAGAAAAAAATATTTAACAGATACGTATGTAAATTTAAAATATTTACAATCATGATCGTTGTCATAGATCATTAAAAAAAACAGATATGGGTATAACAGTCAATGTGTATCAACAAATTAAAAAAATCAATTTCCTAGAAAAAGTGAAAAGTATGTTGAAACATGAACAGATTTGTTGAACCAAAGAAAAATAAATAACACTGAAGACAAGCAACGTGTCAGTACTTAAAACATCAATATTCAAGTACTATAAGTTAATGATTCCAAAAATGCAAACAGTGTGAATGTAACAAATAAGTGTAATTATTTATAAAAATCTAAGAATAAATCCGACAAAGTTGGTTAAATGAAGCAATTTTTTTGTATATAAATTATAACACGTGTTCACATCACTCCGGAAATTGAGGATAGTTACTTGCCTAGTAACAATATAATAATAACGTATTTCTTTCATCATATTACTTTTCGTAGAATTCATTCATCAGTCTATTGTTGAAGGGAAAATTTCAAATTATAATTTAACCAAATTCTTTGAACTAAATTCTATGTTTCACTAAATTTAACGTTCATTTTTTTTTTTTTTATGGTTTTAAAGTTTATTTTGTAGAACTCCATTTTAATTTTTAGGTTTTTACTTTTTATTTAAACAATAATCATTATTATTTTAATTTTTTAAAAACAGTTTTGTCAAAACATCAAACATCATAATTCCCTCAGAAGGCGAAACAGCTGTCGCGCGTGAAAATAATTACATCGCAGAGATTTTAACTAAAAACTGTTTTTTTTTTAAATTAAAATAATAATAATTATTGTTTAAATAAAAGTAAAAAAACCTAAAAATTTTACGTCCATTATACGATATTTAGAAGTTAAATACGGCACTCAAAACATCACATTTGGCTGAATAATTTTTAAAAATTTAGTTGGCGACATTTAAAACAAAATGTTGATGTAATAAATACATATTTTAAAGTTTTTTTTAATTGCTTTACCTAAAAATGTCAAATATCAATTGAGTCAATACCAAAAAACACGTTTTTTTTTAGACATAATTAATTTAATAGATGACATAGGCCCTGAGGAAAATTATTTCCCTAAAGGCCTCTTGTGTGGAGTAAATATAATTTTTAAATTTCAAATTAGCCAATGTCAAGTGTAGTTGACATGTTGTCTAAAAGCAGTTAAACTATATCTTGTTAAAATTAAATTAAAAAGTACTTTAATTAAAGGGGAAATTTTACCCTAGAAGTAATCGGTGAGATGTGTTCACAATTGAAAAAAAAATCTTCTTTTGCATAGGTTATATTGAATAGCGTAAAAATACCAAAACCCTTTATTTACATTAAGGTGAAGTCAAAATGTAAAAAAAACATAAGATTTCAATAAAAAAAATCGTTAAAATAAATTATAAATGCACCGTGCCGTTGAGCACAGCTTATACTCGTAAACCTACACCGGCCGGATTTTGAGCCGCGAATGATGTAAAAATGCATAACACTCGAAACACCAGACGGCAAAATCAATGTTTGACGCATGGCAGAAGGTGAATAGGGTTGAGTTTACTGTAGCCGCTTCAGAAAGCATATAATTTAAAGTTTGAATTTTAATTGTTTCTGATGAACATTAAACATTATTATAATCTATTTTTTTCCAAGAAATATCTAGGAAAGCAACCAACTTATCGTATTAAAAAACTCTGGTCCTTACCGTTAACGTTATTACTAGAAAACGATTTGTTTTTTTTTAAACGTTTTATAGATCAGTTTTTATTAATTTAAAGTGAAAATTACGTACATCCCGAGTGCATCGGTAAAAAACATTTGATATTATTACCTTTTACAGATTCAAAAGAAATATAAATCTCGGGCATACCCTCCCCCCCCCCTCCCCCTTCCCATAACGCTCTTCCAGTTTTTGAAATTCTAATATTACTTTTACTGTATTCCGGTTTCGGAATACTTCGTGGGATCATAATATAGTAATTTTCTTATAACTTACTTCCCTGACGAAGGAAGAACTCTTTATAACCGGTCGATAGTGAACATAATACATTTAGAGGTATAAAACAAATAATTTATTTCAGTTAATCAAGTAGTTTGCTCGTGTGAAGAGACTTTGCAGTAAACTTGTTCCCAGCCACGGCAACGGCAAAACAGAACTGCCACAGAGATTTCGCAATATGAAACTTTCATCCGGATTTGTATTGTTTGAAACATTGTGAATATTGAAGTTTTAGAGATTCTCGTATAAGTCACGGTAGGTATACGTAATAGGCGCGTTAAGATAGCGCTTATTTGCACAAGGATGGCGGAAGTTATTCTTATTGAGAATACCAAGAAGAAACGAGATATGAATTCTATTTTGGTTGATTTGATTTTTTATTCCTGTGAAACTTCATTATTACTCCTATTTTTTTTTGTAATTACGAATACCTACGCTAAAATTTCTTTTCGTCCTACCGAAATAACACATTTTTTTAGAGTGGATTATAATAATATATACTAAATACTACTAAATACTAAATAATACATATATAAATATATATATATATATATATATATATATACACGTATGTATGAGTATTTATATATAATATATAACACGTATGTATGTTTGTCTTTCTTTAAAAATATGTTTAAATATATATATATATATATATATATATATATATATATATATATATGTATGGGTTCAATTCCTCTAAGTTCCTAAATTCCTCCATCATTGCACAGGAATGGAAGCAGAGGAATTAAACTCACGACGCCCGGGTGGGAATCGACTCGTTTGTCCACTCAGCTATCGACCGCTCAATAAATTATATAAGTTGCATTTCCTGCCTATAAACCGAAAATTTTAATGTATTTCTATTTTTTTTACATTTATGCAGTGAATAAATATTAGCCCAGATAAAATACATAAGTAAAAATAAACAACTAATATTCTTAGATAACTGTAAATATGAATTAAAGAAAGAAATATTTATTTTTAAACTACAAAGATTAATGTTGGAATAGATGGAAATATTCGATGAAATCAATAAAGTGTAATATGTATTTATACAAGGAGTTGAAAGATGTACCCGACAGACTTTTAGCAGTAATTCGTCAGATTGTTTGGAGGAAAAATTGTAGATTGCATTTTGTTCTCTGGTGATATTTCTAAGGTTTTTTTTAGTTAAAAATAAACAACCACAAAAAAATATAAAAATACATGTCGTCACTGGTCACTCAGACAAGTATAATTTAGGTGATATTGTATTTTTACTCCTGTTACAGCAAAAAATATTGGTGTTATCTTATTTTTGCAGATAATAAAAAAAAACATTTTTTGATAAAGAACTTTTAAATATGTTACCCTATCATTATGAGTATTTTGAGGAAGTGCCTATAAATCTTATTTCAAAGGTTTCTATCGTGTGTGTTAATATTTTTTGGGTGTACAGGTTTCATCTCGTACAGAATAATAGAGAAAAGAAAACAATTGATAATGCATAGTAAATAAAAGTTTATCCTTTCAGCATAAAAAATAATAACGCTTAAATCTAAATAACAGAACCTTTTCACCATGAATATAAAAAAAGATTCATGCGTTGAATTGTCAAACCCTAAACAAATAAGGTATTACTCCTTCTCCCTCCGCCGCCTCCCAGATATATACAATGTCCACACAACAAGGGCAGCAGCTAAACCAATATAGAAATCGGCTGATTCCAACGAGTTTGTATTGACAATGTCTCGGTGAATTGAGGTTTTATTTAAATTTTGTGAAAATGTATGAATGGTCACTTTGTATGTTTATACAACAGGGCGCAATGAGACCTGTCATAAAAAGTGCCATTTTGACCAAAAAACGTACTTCATTAAGTGTTACAATTAAATTTAAAAAATATGAAGCTACGGTAAAACACCAAATGTTTTTTTCAGCTTTAGATGCATTTGGAAAATAGTGGACTGTAAACGATAAACTATACTACTTGAGTGTCTACTTGTAGCTTGTAGAAAGATTATGGAATAAAGGAAAAATGGGAAATCATTCACTCACCAATGTAGTTGAAGTTGAAAGTTCTTGAAGTCTTCTTACACAATTGTATTTTTAACTAAAAAAATACATCACACTTAATTTTGTCTTTTAATTCAGAAAAGACTGCATTTATTTTATTTTATTTGGAGATCAAAACAACAAACCGATGAAATAGCGAAAACGAACGACGAGCAACACGTTTTTTCACATCAACTCTTCTGTTTGATTTTCAATTCCTTCGAAAACGGTGTTGTTGAATACTTAATTCGATTTAGCGAAATGGTTGGAAAGGTAGGGAACTTAGGTGAAAAACATCAAAACCTAACCTAACCTAACAAATTATCACTTTGAATTCCAACACGAGGAATATTGTGCAGTAGCTTGAGTGCTTTTTAATAAACCCTAAAATTGTTTGGATATCACTACGTAGAACGAAACAAACATATTTGTTATAATAATATTAGTAGAGATTCTAAACGTATCTATTTCGTATGTATAAACTAACACATAGGTATATACAATTATTATAATCATTTACCTGTCTCAGAAGCCAAATTTAAAACCATAACTAGCTAAAATCAATTAAAAAGCATAACTTTAGGAATCTTTCCTTAAGCCTGCGATAGATGGTTGAATAAGCGTTCACTTAGCTAAACCAATAAGAGTTGATTAATCTATCTGTACCAAATCAAAGTGACGTGTGACGTTTTTGAATATACACCCTAAAGTGCGATATACATTTATTTGAACAAAACAGGAAATTATGTGTGAAAAGTGTGTTATTGTAAAATCTTAAATTAAAATTGCAATGTTTTACCGCAACGTATTGTTTTTCATATAAGCTTAACCTTTTCGTTAATAATAAATTTAAAAAAACGTACGACTGAAGTGGGTGATGTAGTTATTATTTGATCCTGCTTATCAATAGAATTTCTGTTCAAACCAAGAAAAATTTTCATACCCTCATTCCTTACATTCGTTAGAAGATTTTCACCATTATCTGTTCCTCACTACAAAAAATTAAAAAAATACTTCCGTAATACTATATAATTTATTATTTTTTCTCATGCCCTAAAAATAAAAAAAATAATAAATAAATAATAACATTTGTAAGAATCAGCTTCATTTTAAGTTATTATGATATGGTGACTGTGTCCTGCTAGAAATGACCTGCCAGGTAAGTATTGTGTTGTATATTTATATAAACTAAGAATCAATATTAATTAGAAATTAAGAATTGTACAGGCATCCTTGAAGTGATTATTCACAAAAAACGGCGCTACACAAATTATCCAAATATTATTATTATCAAAGCATTTTCATGACATAATCTTAGGCAATTTGTGTTTGGTAATACTTAGAGAGAATTATATTCATAATATTTTAGTAAGCTTTAGCGGTTACATATTTATGCGGTAAAAAAAAAATTAAAATGTAAGTAATATTTGTTGTTGCGAATCTGATGTTCCGTGGTTGGTGATTTAAATCAAAGTTACACTAATCTTCAAATAAATTATTTCCATACAGTTATACTTTAAATGAACAGATTAAAAATAGAAACTGCACCCATGAAGGTAGCAATCAAAAATATTTTTTTAGATAATGTATTAGAAATAATAAATGAAAGTAATAATACAAAAATTAGATCGTTAAAAAACTACTGAATCTACACAGTATAAAATTTGATTGTACTGGTTAATATATTTTTCTCCCGGACGGTCAAAATAACAAACGACATTTGGCTTAAAAATACTCGTTAGTGTTCATATGTCCATATAATATACGCTTAAACTGGAGTAAAATATAATTTAATTCAGGTATTTCAATCCTGATACACTAATAAATAAAGATTTTTCACGGGCGACATTTTCCAAATTCTTAATATAACCAATCAGGTAACTGTCACGCGATGTGATTAATAAATATGTTTTTGTTTAAAGTATTTTTTGTTTTGCATTTTATAATGCTAATGATATTATATAATATTTGATCCCACGTATAACTTTTTTGTCTGATTCTGTAATGTATAATTTTAATAATAATCTTTTATTCTTGTTGATGGGTAATGAAGTTGATGTTAATTAACAATTTCGAAAGTCGAAAATACATTTTTCAATATTAACACTTGATTGGTTGAAAATTTATAATGTTTTGAGCCTTTTACTGTTCAAAAAGTAGGCGAGAGTATTTGTTTCAATGTACTTAAAAGTATGATTTGGTCAATCAAAAGATAAATCTATACAAATGTAGGGAGATAATAGATTGAAATGAGTTTTAATGGTTTTTCTGGGGCCTAATAGTGAAAACTAGTTCTCATGTAAAGACCTTCGTGGTTGAACAATTAAAATCCTCAATAACGAATCCAAAAGTTGCAGCTTTAAAACTGAGCGTACCCAAATAACTATTTTTAAATTAGTTTGCTTTATTTCATATTTATTTTTCATATAATAATATACTCGTATTGTACGTTTGTGGCACGTTTCACAGTAGTAGGTACTCTAATTATCGCCCTGGTGATGGACCACCATTCAAAAACGAAGCCATGTTTGGTGACCAGATTTGAATAGCCAGCCACTTCTAAAACATCCTCTTCCCCATCTCCTTTCCTTCCTCACTCCCTTCAGCCTCCCAACATACCCCAATTGCTATTGTCCCACTGGATCCAAGCAGTGTAGAGCAGTTGGGACTCTTGTGCGGTATTCAAATTAGAAATAACAATAAAAAACAACTACGCAATCTTAACGTTCTAAGTGTGGTTCTTTGCCTTTTTGATACATCGGCGACATCGTTAAAATTTAAATCGGTATCTATCACACTTCTAGCGATAATCTGTTCGGTGGGTTCATTCCTCATTAGTCCTAGTGAGACTAACATACAATAACCCCTTTTATATTTTATTTTTTACCAAGATAAATTATAAAAAATATACATCTTCACATTGTTCATTCTTCACTACGGTTTACCGTATCCAATTGAATTTGGAACTAAAAATGTAACTTAAGTGTTTAAAAAAATTGGAATTGAAAAATTAAATTATCATCATGAAAATCAGCGATTTTTCTCTCTCTCATCTCTCTTTCAAAACTCAAATCCATTGACATAATTCATTCTGAAGCTTTGAATAGCGCTAAACAACAGATTAAGAAGTTTTTAAAATAAAGTTTCCCGGGAAGTTAATCAGAAATTCGATCGCTCCTTACGTGATGAGTGGGCGGAAATTCGATTGAGAAAATTAATAATTAAAAGTGTTAGATATAAAATAAACAAGATGACCCAGTTAAAAATAAGTTCACAAAATAAAATCGGACCCATTATTTACCGAGATGCTTCTACATAATTGATTGAAAAGTGACAAGCAGTTTTTTTTTTAATTGAATCTTCTGTAATATTGGCTAATTGATTTTTTGTCAGTGTAACTTCGATAAACACCATTGTTATTTCAACCATCTTGTGATAAGGATACCCGTTAGATGGAAAACAACATTTGCAAGCACTTTTTAAAATGAAAATACCGCATAAATCTCCAAATTGCCTGTAGCCAGTAATCGGCTGTCAAAATTCAAAACCTAGTACGGGTAATTTTTTTTAAATTCCATATTTTCGCTATTCCGTAATAACATGGTTATAATGCATACATTGCTATTTAATTTTTTTTATGAAATCAGTTTATATAAAGGATAATTTAATGGTCTGAAACCTAGCAAGGAACATTAACATTTTTAAAACCTAGTAACTAACATCCACTTACTAGGTTATGAAATTGTTACAGGCATAAACTAGGTTTTGATATTGTTTTCATCAATAATTCCTGTAAATTCTTGTCGATAATTTCCGAATCATGAAATCCTTTTGTCAGTCAGTTAGTATTTTTGGTTTGTTTTGAAACCTTTTTCTCGCTTCTTTAATATTTAGATAATTATAAGTTTCTAGTGTTAGTTTTCTTTTATATTGAGTTCAGTAGTGATAAGAAATAAAATTTTATTTATAAATAAAACACATAAACTTTGTTTATAACCACTTTATTATTTAATATTACGTCTACCGGTTCCGAAAGTACCCTTTCATCATCAGGACAATATTAAAATTTTAAAATTGTCCTGATGATGAAAGGGTACTTTCGGAACCGGTAGACGTAATATTAAATAATAAAGTGGTTATAAACAAAGTTTATGTGTTTTATTTATAAATATGGCAAGCCACAAAGTAAATTCTTTTTACGAATATGTAAAATTTTATTTGTCGATCTCAAGCGATATTATGTTGTGACACGTTAAAAGTAGATTATTTATGCAATACGGTTTGTCAAATATACTTGGAAATAATTATCCTTTTAGGAAGACAATGAGTATTTCAAAAGAAAGTTAAAAATGAACCGAAGTTTGTGCTGAGACAAATATACGAGATAATGTTTTAACACCGATCATACCAATTTTAGTTTTAACTGACGTCGGCAAACCTGTGGTTTACAATCCTACAGTATTACAGAGAAATTACGTGTTATATAAAGATTTGCATTTATCGTTATCCGAAAGAAGCGAAGCTAGCAGTCCACAATGGAGTGCTTATACTAACCCTGATGTATGGCAGTGAGACATGGGGCAGAGAAAGGATGAAAACTGTGGAAATGAGACCCTGAGACGTATGTGCAGTAACACCATGTATGACCGTATTAAAAATGTGAATATTCGGAAAGAATGTAAGGCTGATATAAGCGTAATAAATAGGATCAAGAAAGGGACGCTTAGATGGTTTGAGAATTTAGAGCGAATAAACGAAGAAAAGAGTGTGAAAGAAATATATGATGCGAAAGTGAATGGAAAAAGAAGTCGAAGACGCCCGAGGAAGGCATGGCACGATCAAGTAAATCAAATACTTGAATCAAGTCATGTGAAGAGTCCGAATAACATCAGAGTATGTATGAGACAATGTATGAATGTGAAGGACGCAAGGAGTGTGCGCCAAGACAGAGCTGTACAGCCGTTTGTCTTTTCTGCCTACCCCTGCGGGGAAATGGCATGATGGTTAGTTAGTTAGTCATCCGAGGAAGATCGCGATGATTCTATAGGCTGACCGGGACTATGAGCGTGTTACAAACACTTCTTGTGTATCTGGCAATGAAGATATAGTTTCATCTCGAAGTGACATTTCCAGGATAGTTACGGTACTATTGAGGATACAGTTTCCGTAGATACTGTTGAGGACTTACGTTACAATGTTTTAGCATTGAACAATCCTAAGCGATGCTCGTAAAGTACCAATTTTCTTTAAGCGCATCTTCTGCTGGTTGCATAGAAGGTTGTTTATTTTGTCTTTATTTACCTAGTATTGCTCATTCGTAAAATGTAAAAAATATATATAAATAAATCTGTGTTTTTACTAACCATTTCCTAAATAGGTACCATTTTAGAGCACGGTAAGTGTTCAGACTAGATTTTAAAATAGTTATTTAATGACAAAAAACACACATTTCAAATCCAAGTACACATGCTAGGTTTTGAAATTGTTTCAAAAAAATAATAATTAAAACAAAATATAAATTAGTAAGTGCCATAAAACATGCTAAACTAATTATTATCATAATCCAAAAGGCTTAGCCTGTAGATCTAGGTATCCACAAGATAATCAAATTTAAAATTTTCAAATTTTGTTTGGATGAACTCAGGCTATGCGTGAATATATTTTTTGGCCTTCCTGAACATTTCTTGCTAGGTTCTGAAATTGGACAGCCGCAGCTTAACTATGGCATCCCCGACGGGGGGCCATTTGGATTTGACGGCCTCCGTGGTCGAGTGGTAAGACGCTCGACTACGAATCCAGAGGTCGCGGGTTCAAACCCGGCATGCGCAAATAATTTTTATTTGCTTAAAATGTATTGTTACACATTTAATTCATATGAAATAATATATAGTATATTTGCGGCGCGTTCCAGAGTGGTAGACACTTTAGTATCGCCCAGGGGAAAGACCACTATTCAGAATCAAAACATTGCTTAAGAGTGGCTTTAGCCGTGTTTGGTGACCAGATCTGAATAGTTAGATACTTCCCGACCTTCTTCTTTATCATCTCCTTCCCTTCTCCACTACCTTAAGCCTCACAACATACTCCAATTAGGGAATGCCATAGTCTCACTGGCCGTAGACAGTTGGGAGCAGTTACGACTCTTGTTCGGTATTCATTATAAAAAATACATATTTCTGAAATTGTAAAGTATCGCTCAGGTGAAAGACCACCATTCAGAATTGAAACGTCGCTTGAAATAGCTTATGCCGTGTTTGGTGACCAGATCTGAATATCCAGGTACTTTTCGACCTTCCTCTTTCCCATCTCCTTTCATTCCCCACTACCTTCAACCTCATAACAAACCCCAATTGGGGATGCCATAGTCCCACTAGCTCTAGACGGCAGGGAGCAGTTGTGAGGTTTTAACTATAAAAAGAAGGAAACCCATTTGATGGAAAACAACATTTGCAAGCAATTTTTTCAAATTCGAATACCGCACAAGTGTCCCAACTACTTAGAGCCAGTTTGATTGTGGCATCCCCGATAGGGGCGTGTTGTGACGCTGAACTAGAGGAAGGGAAGGAGATGGGCAAGAGGAAGGTCAGAAAGTTCCTGTCTCTTCACATCTGGTCACTAATACGGCTAAAGCCATTTCAAGCATTGTTTTGATTCTGAATAATAGTATTTCAATAGGGCGATACTTGCCGCAAATGTAATATAAATTGAATTATTTTAATAATATGTGATAAATTATAACACATATAAATTTTGTTAACTGTCGAGTAATCGAACCCACGACCTCTGGATTCGTAGCCGAGAATCTTATCCGGTCGCCGTTTATGAATATATTTAATGACGAAATATATATCCTAAATCTTGTTTTTTAATGATGATGAAGGGTAATTGAACAATGTTACAATTTCCCATTACACATTCCCTTAGATGTTAATTAAAGTAACACGCGTGGAGACCACATTAATATTAACCATAAATAATTTTGTTGTTTAGTACATACATACATACCAGCGCTAATTTTTCAACTTTTCAACTGATGTTCATCGGAATGAGTTTTTGTCAACTCCTTGGGAATAATAAACAAAAAAATGTGTTTTCGTACTATATTATCATTTTATTCAAGTGTTTAATATTAATTGAAAATATCAAATTAAAAATATATATACCTGGTATTTTAGCAGACATTATTCTATATTTGAAATTAGTGGATTGAAGTAATTAATATTTTTTCTTGGAAAATCAAGTTACATCCCGTAATTGTTCACAGGTAACAACTAACACATATGAACTTTAACTCATCATATCGATAACCTTCACCTCTGTTGGATTTTTGGTTTAATTTAATCCGAGTTAACTTAACTGCTAAATAAATCTGACATTTTGCCAACGACCTTGGCCTCAAGTCCTAAGGTTTTGAGTTTGATTCCCGACGCAGCATTAGTATGGGCGTTATGAGCTGTTTGCTATGATGACTGATTGTTATTTTTGATGGCTTGACATAATTAAATAAATGAACAAATAACTTTGTATAAGACCTCGGATATTATTCAAATTTTTATGAGTGACCGGGTTTGCTTAGCCTAAGCATCATCAGGGTACAATATTAAACTACACAAATAAGGTGTGCCGTTATATGTACACACATAAAGAGAACAAAATATTAATCTAAATTTTATTCTATTGTTTTTTCATTGTTCTGTTATTTTATTTTATATTTTGTTCTCTCTCTGTTTGTATATATAACCGCACACTTTGTATTTTTGCTTGACTTAATTTTGTACCCTGATGATGCTTAGACTGAGCGAAACCGGTCGGTCATAAAAATTAATATAGTATCTGTGGTCTCACACAAAGTTTTTTTTTATTTTCTTATAAAAATATTTCCTTCAGTGATATCGAAAAATTTTACACAATAGCTTAGAAAAGTGCTAAAAATTTATATTCTTATTTTATATTTAAATGCATAAAATTTATATATTACTTTTGACATTATTTATTGATCTCGTTTGCTTTATTTACTTACTAATATTTTTCACAGGGAAAAGTGTAAGTAACTCAAACATTACGGTAACGCTGAAGTGTCGTCTTGAGGACGGATGGAAATTTTTGAACTTGTTCATGAGAAGGTCAACGAATTATTTTCCTCTGAGTATTTAATCCCTAGGTGTTATAAACATGCCGATAGGGGTTAATGTTATTACATACAAAAACAATATCCATAACCCGTAACACACTGAAGGAGGTGTTTTTAATTAGTTAAATCGAAAACTAATCGCGCTAATCGCCTAAAAAATCTAGCCAATTTCGAACGAGGGGAGCTTTTAAATTAAATTGAACAGAAGACGGATAGCTTGATAGATAACCCGCACCCCCCCGCCTCGCCCCGCCCGGGGCCACCGACCAGCCATAACGATATTAGTTCGCCAAATATTATCTTTGGCACATCAGGCTGATTGGATGAAAACTTAACAAACTCACGTAAAAATAGACAAAATTACTTAACGTAAAAGCTAATTTGCATTGACCGCATTGGCGGTCTAGGGCCTGGACTTTGAGCCTAGATTCTAGACTCTAAAGTAGCTGATTGCAGGTTCGATTTATACCACGGCATTTTAGTAATATATTGACACAGTTTTTTTTCTGTACATTTACAATACATACACGGGATTCGATGGTGATCTTTTTGTTGGATTGTTAATTTGGTGAATACTTTTTTTCATGTAATTTAAAACAATTTTAAGTGGGTAAACACAAACAAATATTTTCATTTAAACTGATTAATTTCTTGTATTGAACAAATATTAATCTGAAGACCCTCGAAATCTTTCTATGCGGGCATTCCCACGAAACGAACCAAGAAAAAATATGTCCATAAATAGCTTCGCCCAGTAGGACGAATGTGTTCAATAAAAATATAAGAAGCCTGGACAAATCCTGCAGAAGTATAAGCCCCCTACAGTCATTGCCGTAATATATATATAATATTTCCTATGCCAAAAAAAAAACATTGTTTGTATCAAAAATCGACAATACTTATCCTTATTTTATTACACCAGTCTAATTTTTCTGATACCTACCCGGTATGCCAATTTATCAAAAAAAGTTTTTTTAAAGTAGTCTTGAAGTAATGAATCAACGTCGAAATATCGTCGCCGGAGAGGTAAAAGGGCAGAAACCCCATATCTTCAAGTTTACATTAGAGCACTTTAAAGTTTTTTTTTTTTGCTTACAATAAAATTCATAAGTCTTCAGCACCTGGTTGGATTTTGAAAAAAAAAGTAAGCTCAGGTAACTCTATGCTCTGCACTGAGTTATTGGACATTTTTCTTTCACATCAACGATATTAATAATAAATGAACAAAAACCCACCAAGGTAAATCTGAGGTCAAAATGGTTAGCATAAATAAATCGACTATTTTCCTCAGTTACTTTGAATCAGAATAGGAGAAGGGGATGGAAAAGAGATGAGATAATATTAAACTAAGCTTTGAATCCACCATACTAAAAGCACTAAACGGCTCGCCCGAATACTTAAAAGAAATTCCAATGATGTGCTGTGCTGTGCTAGGCTGTGCTCGCAAAGATAATGTCACGTGAGAATCCTCCTTCACAGCTGTTATTCAAATTTATTTCAGAGTCTCATTTAAACTAAGTGGTTGTCGTAATGAACTGGTTCATATTTAATGTAGAGTACATTAAAATCCACCCGCTTCCTTTGCCTTCGGGGGGTGGCGCTAACTATCTAACGCCGCTTATCTCCGGCGTCTAATCTAATTTACTTTATTATTATACAATCAATAGTACTTTCCCGGCGCTGGAATAATTAACTTTTGAAATTTTAGCCAGATTGTTGTCGATTTTTGCTGGAAACAATTCCACAGCGTGGAACGTCATACTCGAGGTTTTTTAATGTCGATGATTTGCAAAAAAAACATTAATCTTTACGACAAGCTTTAAGCAAAGGGATTGAACGTGTTTGCCAACGGTATAGTATACTAGCTTTTAACATAACAAGCTTGCTTTTGCGCTCAATATGATTGAAGGGGTTGAATATAATTCGGCATTTCGCAAATACAAACAATCAAAAACGCTATAATAATAATATCAAAATTGGAATTAACTTTAAAGCATTAATGCTTATTTAAAATTAAATAATTGAATAATATCAATAATCTAAAACACATACATAAAACAGAAAAAATCCAGAAACTAAAAAGAACAATGCATTTTTAAACGATTTCATACTTCTATTAAAAATTATAAAGTTGGCAGCTTAAAATCGTTTTTTTTTTTTATTAATAATTTTCAATAAAAGAATGAGAAAGTTTAAAAATGCCGCTTTCGAATGAGGTATTGATGACTTAATTGGCAGTGTTACTTCCAGATAGAGTAGAGGTTCTGAGTTCGAGTCTTGGTCATGACCATTGTTTTTTTTAGTTTCTGGCTTTTTTTCTGTTTCATATTTGTGTTTTAGATTATAAATATTTATTTTTTATCGATTTAACCCAAAGTAAGATAAAATTGACTTAACTTAAAGCACACAGACAAGCCCACGATAAACGTGTATTGGTTTAACTCTTCATTGTATAATATAAAGCCACGTTTGTCAGGTTTACCAAATTATCAATGTCGCTAAACATATCGTCGCCGGAAAGGCAAAGGAGCTGAAGCACCATTTTGGGAAGCTTACACCAGAGCAAAGTTTTTTTGTTTGTTTTACAATAAAATTCACAAGTATTTAGTACTAGGTTGGATTTTTTTTTAAGTTAACTCAATGCTTACATGGAATTACCTTAAGCGACAAAAAGCTTAAAAAAACTACTAACTTGTGTCGCTTATTTCAAGCTTTCTCCCAAATGGTAAATATTTATTAGATGACTGAAGGGTCACAAAAGTCTTCAGAATCAAACAAGAGTCAGAACATTTGATGGAGAAAAAAACTGATCACAAACTGCATATTCAACTCATTTTTGACCAAAGTGTTGCTTAAGCTCTTTTGCATTTCCAGCGACGATATACTGACATATATAAAATTATAAAAAGGCCACGAACGTAAGATTGGTATCAACGTCATATTTTTAGAAATCGATTTATTGGTATAATCTACACCTATTTATGACATTCAAAAAGAGGAAAAATCAATAACCCTTATTTCCACGCAGAAAAAAATATGGTACCACTTACAATATTTATTTGGTTGTGGTTTAACCATTAAAATATGGTTAAGCGTGCTATTTTAAAATCTTTCAAAATACAACAAAAAAAAATGTAAGACCGACTAAAAAATCTTTAACGTTTCTAGCTCATTAAAAAATATATCGTTTAATAGCATAGCTGAATCAAATTATCAATCGTATTGAGCATTAAATTATCAATCGCCCTGATGAAATTCCACCGTTCAGAATTTAAAGGTTGCTCGAAATGCCTTAAGCCCTTCTATTCCATATCTCCTTCTCATTCCAACTACCTTCAGCTTCATAAAGTACCTTTATTGGGGATGCCATAGTCTCACTGGCTCCAAATGGTTGAGAGCAGTTGGGATTCTTGTGCGTTATTCACATAATTTTATTTTTTACAAAAACATTGTGTTAAATTTCATCCTTTGTTTTATTCACATTTAAGGTTCTAACGACTCCAAAATAGGGTACTCGTCGTGTCAGTTTGATGTAAATGTATTTTGAAGCCTAATGCGTATACCTTCCATTAAACATCATAACGTTACAGAGCCCGTCGAGTTTAATGTAAGACATTTCAAATAAAACCTTTTCCATAATGTTTATTTGCTTATATTGTACGTGTTTAAACTGTTGATTGTCTGAACTCTTTATATCACACATACACAATTCTGTATTTAATTTCAACCTTCCAGACTTTTAATTTTAAATACAATTTTATATCCCGCAAATAATCTAATTTAATAAAATCAATATTCAAAAGGTAGAAAGTGTGAGAGGCGTAACAAAGAACACAAACATGATCATATTTTTGTGACACCCGCTTAAGTTTTTGTAAAACCAGAGAAAGAAAAAATACTTTGAAGATGTGCTTGTGCGATTTGATCAGGGTAGGCAGTAGGAAAAATAGCAGATGAGTAGGTACTAACAGATGTCACTGATTGTTATTGCATTTGTTCTGTAAAAGCAATGCCAAGACACTAAGAAATATACTAACACAAACGACCCACTTGAACACACACAGCTCACAGCAGACATGCATACATATTTTGTGCAGTCTAGTGATGATAGAATTATCCAATGAAAATTATCGTATGAGACCGCAAATTTTATTTTGATTTTTATGACTGACCAGTTTCGCTTAACCTTAGCATAGGGTATAAAATTAAACTTAACAAATAATACACAGTGTATGACGCTAAGGCTAAGCGAAACGGGTCGAACACAAAATTAAAATTAAATTTGTGGTCTTTTACAAAGTTATAATTTCATTTTTACTAAACATGTCAAACCACAAAGTGATTGCTATTATGAAAATATATAATAATTTGTCGGCCTCCACGGACGAGTGGTAAGATGCTCGACTACGAATCCAAAGGTCGCAGATTCAAACCCGGCGTGCGCCAATAACTTTTATTTTATTAATATGTGTCATAACACATTTTAATTCCTTTAAAATAATAAAAAAGAATATTTGCGGCACGTTCCAGAGTGGTAGATCCTCGAAGTATCGCCCTGGTGAAAGACCACCATTCAGAATCGAAACCTTGCTTGAAATGGCTTTAGCCATGTTTGGTGACCAGATCTCAATAGCCAGGTACTTTCCAACCTTCTTCTTACCCATCTCCTTTCCCTCCCCACTACCTTCAGCCTCACAACATACCCTTTTTGGAGATGCCATAGTCTCACTGGCTCTAGACGGTGGGGAGCAATTAAGACTCTTGTGCGGTATTCTTATAAAAAAATAATAAAAAAATCTAGTCTGACGTTAGCGACGTTTGGGCATATGTAGTTACTGCTTTTAACACGTCTATAGTAGGAAGGTCGGTGTGAAGCTCGCGGCGCTCGCGGCGGTGCGATTAGCTGAACTTGTGAGTAATTTTGAAAGTGAAGATTTAGTTTTTGAAATTATTTCATATTATTTAAAACAATATAATTCATATTTTTATGCGAGTACGCTGGAGTAGGCAGTGTTTATGTGCTTATATCGAGTACACGCATTTGTTCAGCACTGCCCAATAATAATGACCAATATTAATGTTCACAATTATCCTACCAGAAGTTGTCATGATTTTAGGCTTCCCAAAACAAAACTTGCGTGTACTCAAAACACCGTTTTCATTAAGTTTAAAATCTTCTTATAGCCTTCCAAAACCCCTTAAAGAAGCCTCAAGTCTTGGCACTTTTCGTAGGATTTGTGCTGAATGTGTTAAGAACAACCTATGTTTTTTTTTTTTTTATACTTAGTTTTCAATTTATATATACAGGTAGATACGTGTATAGTAACCTTATTCGCTCCGTTCTATTATTAAGTAATGTATTCATTTTTTGTTTGCTAGATTTTTGAAAAAATATTTTTTTTTTTTTTACATGAATACCGCACTAGAGTCTCAACTGCTACCAACCGTCTAGAGCCAGTGAGACTATGGCATCCCCAAATTGGGTATGTTGTGAGGCTGAAGGTAGTGGGGAGGGGAAGGAGATCGGGAAGAGGAAGGTTGGGAAGTACCTGGCTATTCAGATCTGGTCACCAAACACGGCTTAAGCCATTTCAAGCAACGTTTCGATTCTGAATGGTGGTCTTTCACCAGGGCGATACTTAGAGTATCTACCACTCTGGAACGTGCCGCAAATATACTTGTTATTATTTTAATATGAATTAAATGTGTTATGACACATTTAATTAAACAAAAGTTATTGGCGCACGCCGGGTTTGAACCCGCGACCTTTGGATTCGTAGTCGAGCGTCTTACCACTCGACCATGGAGGCCGTCTTTTGCATACATCTAAATAAAAATACAAAAACAAACGAACCCAGGCGTATCAATCTGTCGATGATATACGAATAAAAAGATCTAAAACAACAAATGAGTATTCAACGTAACACTCCAATTTGTTTCACGATTCTCTAACACAAATCTGTATTTGTGTTTTCAGCTGTGGGGTTATTAATTTTATTTTGTAAATTATCTCGAAACCTCTTCTGTTATTGGCAGCCTTCCAGTCTCAGCCGTTCCATTGTTCTTATTCTCTTAATTGCCTCGAGATGAATCTTACAGCTACTCCACTTCAAGAAGATGATGGTCAACCATTTCTTTTTAAATTATACGTCGCATGTTTACAGATTAATTTAAAAAAATGTAGGATCGAGTACATAATTTCTTAAGCTTACACAAAAACACGTGCTTACATATCAACTGAACATTTATGAAAATACTTTGTTACCCAATACTTTAAAGTTTTTTGTAAAATGTGAATTATTTCTTCATCAGGTTTTAACGATTTTTTTCAAAACTTTTATTTAATTGGTTTATTAATGATCATTAAATCTTATTTTAAAAAAAATACTAAAGTGAATACCTCACAAGAGTCGCAACTGCTGCCAACCGTCTAGAACCAATGAGACTATGGCATTTCCAATTGGGGTATGTTGTGAGATTGAAGGTAGTGGGAAAGGGAAAGAGATGGGGAAGAGAAGGAGGAAGTTGAGGAGTATCTGCTTATTAAGATCCTTTAACATACCTTTTTAAATTCAAACAGAGTAATTAAAAAATAGCATCTTTGTTTGCAATCCAGTTTTTAATCTTATGTTTGGGGACTTTTTATAGTGATTGCATAAGAGTCCCAAATACTCTCTACCTTCTGAAGCCAGTGGGACTATGGTATTCCTATTTGGGTATGTTGTGAGGCTGAAGGTAGTGGGGAGAGGAAGGAGATTTAGTGACCAAATACGATAAAAACCATTTTAAACAACGTTTTGATTCTGAATGGTGATCTTTCTCCAGGGCGATACTTAGAGTATGTACCACACTGGAACATGCCAAAAAAATTTTTTTTAATATTTCATATGTATTAAATGTGTTTTGACATATACTAATTTAAAAAAAGTTGATTGCGCACGCCTGACTTGAACCCGCGACCATTGAATCTTGAGCGTCTTACCACTCGACCACGGGGGCCGTCAAATGTCCGTTCGTATGTGAAAAGAGTGGCATAAATTAGATGGTTAATAATCTATTTAAAAGTCTTTCGAAGAATTACGATTGTGTGGCGAATAACAGTGATAATTTTGTATTAGTCACTAAAATAAATGGACTTTACTTCGTAACATCATCTTTATATTTGATAATAGTTATGTGTTATCATTTATGAATGTATTATTCTACTGAAAATAATCTTTCAAAGTTGTTTATCAGTTGTGTCACAATTCTGTGGTGAGGTTTGAATCTAATTATCGCGCACGGAATTTTATCAAATTAATATGCCCCAAAGCAAAATAATGCTCACCGCAGAATCAGGTTTCGATTTATTGCAATGAATTAAAAATGAGTTATACGCGCAGTATTTTGACTGACGAAGACAAGACAATGGCATAATAACCGGTGCTAATGGTCCGTTTCACTGAACAAATAATACCTAGAAGTGTGATATATACCGAATTGAAAGAAAACTGTTGCAAAATTACATGAGCCCACTGACAGTCTGGGACACCATCAACTTTCCCGAATCGTTTGAAGAACCAAATGGGTTCCTCTATCGGTTCTCACGTCGAGATTCTATTTTTATTTTCAAAACAAAGCTGCTATTTATTTTTGCTATTCGTTTCATTACTTATTTCATTTTTTTATTATTTTTTTGTTGGGTAATATTTTCAACATTTTTTTTTCTTATCCTATTTTATGTTTTATTATTTATTTATTTAACAGAGATTTAAAAAAAATAGTTGTTCACCAAATAAATTAAGAAATAAACGAAACATTTATTTACTCCCCACTTATTTATGAAGGACTTATAGAGTACAAACTAGGGTAGTGCAACGCATTATATATGATACAATAACGCAAACAATGTGAGAAATTTAAAAAAAAGGTTAGATATAAGAGAGGTTCACTCTTGTTCACGTGTTATAAGATAATCGTTGCATTGGTGAGTGCACAAATATGTGTAAAAAAATATTGTATTTAAAAGTATCTAGATCGTTTTGTACCTAACGGTCATTCTTTTACGTATATCAAGAGATAGTGACAGAACTCTGCGTATATTTTGTATTACATTATTTATTATCCATGGTAAAAGGTACCAATGTACCGTTGAAATAAATAATTTGAATTATTCCATACACCCCCGCACAGCACAACACAAATTTATACATACATTAAACCAAAAAACTAGGAATGTTCTCACTCAATAATTTTTGTTTTTAAGACTGGTGGAGAAACAACATAGATACTAAGGAATGTATACATTCTAAGATATAAATAAAAAGAATTTACAAATTTTGAACACGTTCCTATTGCAACTTCTGGCAAGCCACAGGAAGTCCCGACGAGAGACAGTGAACTGCAAGACTGGAGGGTGATCTTTTCAACCCTTCATACCATCCCCGGCGGTACAGTGGCCAGACGTGACCCCTGTGAAGATGGCAGGGTAGTGGAGAAGATATTTCGCAAGATTTCTGGAGACCAAGTAATTCACTTCAACCAACAGGTTCACAAGAGAGTGGAATGTGGAATATTAGGCTCGAAAGGGACTCTCCCTTTCACCGCTACGTCGAGAGTGACGCAGTGGATAGTGCAGGAAGCTTAAAAATTAAAAACAATCAAGACACTACCTTGGCTAGACAAGGATAAGGGACTTTTCAACAAGACCACAGACAGGCCACAGAAATTATTTTTTTGTTTAAGCAAGAATTTCGATTCATGAAATATTTATTGAATTTAGAATCAAATATTTTTTTTTTTGAATAAGCATTAATGCTTCAAAGTTAATTCTAATTTCAATATTAATTCCCGACTTTGTAAGAAGTCAAAAAGATCTTCCGTAATTAAAAAATGCATATTTATCCAAGAAATCATCTAGGTATTCAATGTGCTCGGATATACCTTCGCTTATCATTACAAAGATGGCAGCCAAATTGAAGCAATTAATTCTCAGTGAAAAGTATGAGATCGTTTAAAAATGACGGTTTCTAATAAGGTCCCAATGGCTGAATTGGTTGAAACGTTACTCCCGGTTCTGACCAATGTCTTTTTTTTTTCTGGCTTTTTCTGTTTCATATTTGTGTTGTTCATTATTGATATTATTTAAATATTCATTAAATATTTGATTATATTCGCCAAAAGTAAGAAAAATTGACTTTACTTCGGGCAAACGGATAAGCCTACAACACATTTCTATTGGTTTACCTCTTCAGTGGCCCAGCAGAGTAGGCGCTTCGGCCCCGGCCGTATTGTGCGCTCGGCCGGGGCTAACACCAAATCGTAAATTGGTTTTCCCGTCCTCCCCTTCGGCAATAGCCTCCCTCAGTGCGGCTGTAGCTGCTGTTCCCCGGATTCCCCACCTACGTGCACTTGTTTTTTTACGCTTTCTCCCCTGATGGTAATAAAAGGTACTCACAGGGTGATATAAACGAATCGTACCATTAATGTATTTATCTAGATTTTGACCGGTCGGTAGCTGAGTGGACAAACGCGTCGGATCGAGAAGATTCATATGTTAAAATCAAAATAAACGACACACTTTTACTTTGTATATTGCATTTTTAATATATATTTAGTAAAATAATATAAAGGATATTTTCTCAACATCTTTATAAATCAGCGATATATAATTTTTGCAAGGTGTGAATATTTTTCTGAATGTATGTATGATGTGTAATGTACTCTTATGAGTCTCTTTTTTTTATTTATTTTTACTCGTTTATTCACTTTTCTTTTGTATTCGCTTTTAAAATTGTTGTCTAGAAATATTATTCCTTTTGTATTCTCATTTTGTATTTCCCGAAACAAGTTTTTTTAGGCTTCTTAGGAAAACATATCAAAGAATGTAATATTTTGCAGTAAATTGTCATTTTATTAAATGATAATAGCCATTAGATATTTCAGGTTTCTAAAAAGCAGTAAAATTGTTGCTTTATATAAATCATCTTTAGTTTTTAATACAGAAAAATAACGATGTTATATTTTATTTTATGTTTGTGAGAATAATGTATCGGTGTACCCCACACCCTATATTTATTTACACCATCGATATTCCTTTTATAAATCATTTTTGCATTGTGTTAATAACACTACTTTACTAATCAATCACTAATAAGTCGACACCAACTCTTCTACGACCATATGATTTTGTCGGTTTATCTAATTTTGTCCTGAGGGGAGAGGGCTTTTCCAAAACTTCGTGATCCAACTTTCCATCCATTTCAGAACATTTTCTTGCTCAACATGTCAAATCGAGAGAAATTTGATTTACTTTCCAACACTGCTCTTTTTCCTATTTTTTTTCAAAATTGTTTGCCAGACATTACATCAAACGCCTCGCTTAAATCTAAAACACATGTGGAGATTGGCGATTTTTTCAGTTTATAATAGCTGATTTTTTTTTTTGAAAATATAGCTTTTAGCTTTTGACAGTGTAGCTTTAAGGCTAATCGGCCGAAAATTCAATTGAATGGTAGTTATAAATGAAAAAATGATCAAGTTTAAATGATTTATTTAAAAAACTACGGAAAGATCATCGTGAATTACACAATTGAGAAGAATCTATATCCATGTAAAAATAAAATGGATAGGGTAGACTGTTATTTTTAAATCAAGTTACAGTATAAAATTAAATAGGCACTTGGAAAATGAACACCCGGAGGTTTTATCACTGCGCTGGCGGTGCATTTGACCGGTTTCTTTGGTAAGTTATTTCAGGAAGTAGTGTAAATGGGAATGGGAGGGTAAGGAAGTGAGAAATGGGAAGAGTTGTTAAACATCGCATGGTAGTCAGTGCAGCGAAGAAATGCTATTACACTTGCATGTATTTTTCAAACATTAAAATCAATAAAATATTCTCACTGTATTCTTCGCTTTGAACACATTTCATTTTAAATCATGATTTTTATTTGAAGTATGTCGCTGTAGTAAAGAAGATTCCAAATTATGTGAAAAGTTTTATCCGTCGTATTTTCAGTTAACATTTTGAAAGAAAATAATAAATAATATGAAAAGCTCTTTAACGGATTGGGTTGTATTGGAGAATGAGATCGAATGAGGTGCACATCGCGTGAAACGTCTCCGAGCAGGGAAGGGGCGATAGTATGGGTGGGCGGGTGATGGTGTGGATGGGGAAGGGCGCCCACCTACTCCCCGCACGCGTTGACAGCTAACATAACTCTCGATGTTATATTTTGTTTTTCGTATTATATTATTTAATCTATTTTTAATTCAGTACTAGTTCAGCGATTTAATATATGTTCGACCTTTATTAATAACATTTTCCATAACTTTCAAAGATTGTAATTCTATTTTTTTACAACAAGGGGTCTTTATTTATTTAAAAATTAACGGATTTAAGTCTAATTACAAAAAAGACATAAAACACGAAATGGAAGAAAGAGCAACAGAGAAAGAATAGTACAAACATAATAATAAATGAAGCGATGACAAAAATAGGACAAAATAAACATAAGAGAGAACATTTAAGCCATGGTCTAGTCAAAGTTTTGGTAGAGTCATAAAGAATGATAAAAATCATTTAGACTACCAAAAATTTCAAGACCATGGCTTGAGTTAACAAGTTTTGACATTAAAAATAATAACAACAGTGAACTTATAAAGCGCAGTTTTGTAATATTTCACCTCAAGTGCGCTTGACATTCTGGACATTGGAGAAATAATTCAACCCTTAACTTGTATAGTGATGATTGAGGAACAGCAATTCATTGTTTCTGAGTCTACGGCAAGGATTTTTGAACCAGGTAAGTTGCAACAGAGAAGGTTAGTCAATAAAACAATTAATACCTTTGTAAATGAAAATTAAATCAAAGTCTTTCCTGCGCTTTTCTGATTAAGACATTTTCAATAATTGTTCGATTTCATCATACGAATAATAGCCTCTTTCTCGCCCTAATCTCCATGCAATACCGCGTAAGAAGCGATGATGTACGGATTCCATAAGATGAATACGAACGGTATAGAAATGGTACCAAATTACACTAGCATATTCAAGATGAGGGCGAACTAATGAGCAGTAAAGGGTTTTTAGGGTCTTTATATTCTTAAAGTCACATGCAATTCTATTGATGAAGATGAATAGAAGTTGTAGTGATTTATTAGCTTCATTATTAATGTGGTCATGAAAAGAAAGATTATAGTGTAGAGTGACACCAAGATCTTTTATGGATCTGACGGTAGATAGAGAGGCACTATTTAATTTATAATTAAAGAGGATCGGTTTATGAGTTCTTTGAAATTACCTAATTTTACATTTATCAAAGTCTAATTCTAGGCAGTTTGTTTCACACCATTCCTTAAATGAGTCAAAATCAATTTGAAAAAGAATACAGTAATATTAATATATTCAAAGTTCTTAACTTTCAGACAACAAATTAAGGGCTGCTAAGTTTTTTTTTAATCAACAACTACTACGTCTTACGAAGGCATTGACAAACTGACACAAGATCCGCTTATAAAATACAAACTGAGAAAACTTTGTTTTTGTCACTTAATTAAATACACTTTTTAATTCAATCAAAATAGAAAGAGGCACAAGATAACAAATAAATAATATTAAACAATAAAAAATCTTTACTGTATTGTGTAATACCCGATCTCGAATGATAGGTATCTATTTACCCAATAATAATAAATAAAATGTTCGTAAGAAAATATATTATTTTGTTTTCATTCTTAAAGCGAGGGTGCTTAGAATTTTCTTCGTATTTCGTGGATGAGTTATTGTCTAAAATATTTATTTTTTCAACCTTATAATTAAATGAGTTTTCTTCCATTATATCCATTTCTGTTATTTTTTCTTCTTCCGGTTGTGAATATTAAATACAAAAGATTTATTTTTCTTTTTAATAAAAACGTACGTATTAAATATACGAACGTAACAAAAATATTATATTGTTCGACGTACGTAAAAAAAACATAAGGAAAGTTGAGTTTAAAAATCACACATTCTTGAAGTATTTTATATTTAGATGGTTATTATTTTTTTTTAAATAATAACATTCCATAAATTTTAAGTGTTTCACATAAATTAATTTAAGTGTTAGCGGGAAAAATATTATTTCTGAAAAAAAGAAGCTGAACGTGTTGAACGTCTCCAACCGAGAGTGTGGGTAACAATACGTTATTGTTTTGTCAGAAAATGCAGAGTCAGAACGTATTCAAGAGTGTCACCATTCAGAGCCGAGACTGCATCCCAAAGTGGGCAGCTACAGCCACTAGCTAGGTACTACACAAGGTCTACTATTCCCTGAGTTGTTTGCCGTTTTGTACAGTCATCCTGCATCTCCGGGGCATTGGAGTTTACTTGAAAAATGAACATTTTATAAATAAGATACTTCAAAAAAGTGGCACAAAAAATTGTAAGAGTTTTGTGAAATCCTTTGACAAGATATTTACAGTCATTTTAAGCGTGCTTCTGAGCGCCGGCGTGGGCCTTTGCGAGTTTAATTTAGAAATTGCACAATATGAATACAGATTGTGATGGCGAAAACGATT
The DNA here is from genome assembly GCA_022651775.1 of Drusus annulatus. Lineage (NCBI taxonomy): Eukaryota > Metazoa > Arthropoda > Insecta > Trichoptera > Limnephilidae > Drusus > Drusus annulatus. The sequence continues at coordinate 289,188 of JAGWCC010000350.1, read as the reverse complement.
TAGTATATTTCGGCTAGTTACTTATAAATTTCGTAATAACGGTTATAATATTTTTTTCTTAGAAATGTCTGACCTAGGGAGTTAAAAAAATGTGAATGTCGGTATGTTTTGATGGAAGTAGGAAGGGGGAGGAGATGGAGATGAGGATTTTTTCATAGTGAATACCGCACAAGAGTCCCAACTGCTCCCAACCGTCTAGAACTAGTGAAATTATAGCATCCCCAATTGAGGTATGTTGTGAGTCTGAAGGTAGTGGGGAAGATAAAAAATACCGTATATAAAGGTATAGAACCTGGCTATTCGAATCTGACCAAACACATTTATTTTAAGCAACGTTTCGATTCCGAATGGTGGTCTTTCACCAAAGCGATACTTAGAGTATCTACCACTCTGGATCGTGCCGCAAATATACTATGGGTATATTATTTTATATTGATTGAATATATTATGATACATATTAATGAAAACAAAATTTGTTTGCGCACGCCGGGTTTGAACCCGCCACCTCTCGATTTTCAGTCAAACCTCTAACCACTCAACCACGGAGGCCATCAAAATGATAAAAATGTACCTGACTATTCGAGTTTGAATGGTAGTCTTTCACCAGGGCAATGCCGGAAGCATCTATCAAACTATATGTGCCAAGACATCGTTGTCTTTCGTTCCATCAACTTTGCCCACCTTCCGTAGAAGCGGCGTGAATAGTTGACTAGTTAATTGTTCATGACATTTGATATGTCACATTACATGTTTTCTTCTTTTACATTTGATATACCTGAAGAGAATGTTTGAGGTGATTTTTTTATAGTGAATACCGCACAAGAGTCCCAACTGCTCTCAACCGTCTAGAGCCAGTAGGACTATGGCATCCCCAATCGGGTATGTAGTGAAACTGAATTTAGTGGGGAAGAGAAGGAGTTGGGAAAAGGGAAGGTTGGGAAGTACCTGGCTATTCAGATCTGGTCACCAAGGGCGACTAATGCCATTTCAAGCAACGCTTAGATTCTGAACGGTGGTCTTTAACCAGGGCGATACTTAGGGTAAAATGAACTATATATTATTTTATATGAACGAAATATGTTATATAAATCTTAATTCTAATTTAAAGTTAATAAGTGTGTCTATCTGATGAGACCAGCCAGGTAAGTATGTTCCAGTATATTTTCTTATTTAAGCTAGGAATTAATATGTAATAATAGAAAATAAGATGTGTACAGCGCCCTTGAGGTGATTTTTTTACAAAAACGGCACTATTCAAATCATCCAAATTTATTATTTATTATTTTTATTACAATGATAAATATTTCAGAACACTTCAACAAGAAATATGCAAATTAAAATAAAAAGTAATAAAAACGGAAAAAGAAAAGGTGAAATAAAATGAATATAAGAACAAAGGTAGTATATGGAGGTTCAATTTAAAAAAAGAACAGGTGGTTAGGTTGCATATGCAATTTTTAGTATTTTATAATTAAGTTAGTGGTAGATAAAAGAAATGAAAACATGATCGTATATGCTTTGAAATAAAGATAGATGTAAATTTGAAATATTCACATTTAGGTAGGTGTTTAACAGTAGGTAACAATAATTGGACGATTTACTTTAATAATACAAAGTTTTATTTAATAATAAAATAATACTTTGTTTTAAAACCACAGAATTTATTATAATGAAGGCCAACCGGTTTCGTTTGGATCAAGCTTTGTCAGGGCACATATAATAACCAAAGAAAAAATACACAGTTAACAGGTATATAGAGGTACAACAGTTGATGATAGAGTGAGACAGTATATAATACAAAGAAGGAAGAGAGAGAGCATATATTAGAGGGAGGGAACAATTGAAAGTGCTTAATATATATAATGAAGAATTGGTAAACTCTATCATTTACTGTTGTACCTATATATACCTGTTAACTCTGTATTTTTTCTTTAGTTATTATATGTGCCCTGACGAAGCTTGATCCAAGCGAAACTGGTTGGCCTTCATCATAATAAATTCTGTGGTTTTAAAACAAAGTATTCTTTTATTATTAATATAATGTCCAACCACCATGTGATTACTTCGCACGAAAAAAAATACTTTTTATTTCACGTTAAAGTTAAGTCAGTGTTTCTATTATTTAAAAATATATTAACAAAAAAAATCTAGTACATGAGTATTAAAATAGCATTTTCAAATTTTGTAGAAAAAAAAACAAAATTATGCACAGTTACACATATAATACAATACGATATAGAATCTTACTCTGGTTAACCGTGCATAATTCTGATTCACTTTCATAAATCAGATACTCAATCAGATACCGCAGGGAAGATAGCTCCAGTTCTTCTACGCGTGACCCCTGCGATTATTCGTCTTTTGGGACTCGACTCGATCCAAAGGCAAACTGTCGACAGTTTGTTCCCCAGGCACACCGGCCCGATCGGTTCCACGTAATGAACTTTGCCGTCTTCGCTTTTTCACCGACTTCCTTTCTCTAAGATCCGGACGATAGGAAAAATCTCAAGGCGATAGTCAACTAGAAGAGGAATTCGAAACGATCACTTTGAAAGTTACATCAGGTATTTCCCTAAAGAGTTTCGCTAAGGTTGTACATTATTCAGATGCACGGTGGATAATTTTTTCATTATCAAACCACTTTTTGTATATATTGCCACAAGTTTCAGTTATGGTCAAATAACAAAGTGTTTGCTGTCTGTAAAAAAAAAAAATCGGTGGAAGTTATCATAGTATTCTGACACTTCTTTAAGGGAGTTAATGTTTTTACCATTTTTGTAGACTGAATAAATGTAAAGAATTTAATTTTAGATGATTTTTGGAATCCATATTTTTAAAGAAAAACCAACTTTTCCGGATTACGAATATGCTGGCATTTTTTTTAAATCTCGCTACTCTAATCTTCAAAAGCTGAAATAGTTTATAGGGGTACTTATCTTGCAGAAGATCGAACCCACGACGCTTGGGTAAAAACTTAATGATTTGGACTCGTCAATGCGACTATCGGTCATTAAAAAGCCTTAAATGCATTCCATGAAAAAACCCTAGAGGTAGTGTAGAAACAGACGGTCCGTTTGATAGTTTCCTATTTTGACAAGCGGATTACAAAATTTGAAGTACAGACGTCAGGTGGGAATGCTATCTTTGTTCTACCGGTATTTCAATAGAAGATTCCTCAAGGAACTTGCATCATTGATCACTTCCTTACCAGTGCATAACCGAGAAACTCGCCAAACGCGCGCCCAATATTTGTACACGGTTGACATTCGATACATGAGAACGGGTTACTTCTACTCGTTCTTTTTGTTCAACAGCTTGGCTATGGAATGATCTGCCAGCCTTTGTGTTTTCTCCTGCCTGCAACATTGGCCATTTTCAAGACTCAGGTTACTCCTTTCTTTCCTGAAAAAAATCCTTCACCCATCATCCCAAAGATGACATGTATGGAGTTAAAGTAAACATAATATATATTAAAGTATATACAATTTCTCTCACCTATCTACAAATGAGGGACTTAGAATCAAAGGCAGCAATCTACAAAAACGGAACTGTAGCATAGTTAACTTTTGAATGAATATTATAAAGAAACGGAAAATTTTGTGTAAAAATGTGTGTAACATTAAACTAGGAACAATTTGAAACAATAATCTCTAAATATATCAACATATTCTTGAAAGATAAATGTACAAAACGCTTTATCAACTTTTCAAGAAATAATTTAGGGCGGAAAAGATTGCTGCCTTTGCTTCTATATCCTTCATATTATGTGAAGGAATATTTGCTTTCCTTGGTTTTCCTTTTATTTGCTACGATTATGGCTTGAAAACTTTCGCGAAACAAAGATTTCACTGCGGTTTAGACTTTTCGACTCCTGACACCATTCATCAACGTCAAAAGTAAAATATTACAAGAACTAACATAATTGAATAACCTTACGATTTCACAATTACCCGGGACGCAGAAACGGGCAGAGTAAACAAACCCCTTTTCAAGGCGGCGCCTTTCAGACGTTGAAGGCAACAAATAGATTTTCTTTGTAAGTAATTAAATAAAGAGAAATAGTCCGGCTTCGTTCTCTCTCCGACATTCTTCATCGGAGGTATGAGTTTTGTAGCAGTACGTGTGTAGGGTGTGTACAGAAGCCGGGACTAATTGACTGAAAGACGAACTGAAACGCAGAACTTTGTGTATCGTTAAAGTCTGTATTGCCTGCGCGCGTCCATACTCCCAAAGTTAGCTGAGTTGTCCAAGTTGCCGGAGTTTTCCGAGTTTCCCGAGTGCGCCGGTCAGCCACGGTTGACTGCCGTGAGGAGGGGATGTAAGTTCTGCCCGAACTCACTTCTTATAATAAAAGGGCCACTCGCAACTTAAGATAAGCTATAATCAAATATTTGTACTTGACATTCTTCGAAAGTAACTTATCTCCGTAAAGTCTGCTCTGACGACACTCCACACTGGCGACCAAATTCTTGTTGGAGTTTCACGAGATCCAAGATTCAATTGAAGATCTTTTTAAGAAAAAAATATTAGTGTCTTTTGTTGGATGCATTATAAACAGTAAAGACTTTAAAAAAAAGTAACGAATAATCTCACATATAAAAGACTTGTGCTTTAGTATACTTATGAAAAATTACTTATAGTACACGTTGTCACCGGTGAAAAATCACGGAATGTAACAAGAATGTAACTTGACTTTTCAAGAAAAAAACGTTAGTTGCTATCTACTCATTTCAAATATAGAATAATTTCAAGTAAAATACATTATAGGTGAAAATTTAATTAGGTAGGGATTTGAAAAGATTATTCTTTTAAATTAGATTATTTCAATTAGTATCAGTTTTAAATTCGAAAAATTCACACTCGTACGTACTATCAAAGGAAATTTTGTATAGTTTTTTGCAGTTAAGTTATATTGGCGTTTAACGTTTCAATTATATGTTTAAACGAAGTAATTAAAAAATAACATCCTTGGTTGTAATCCAGCTTTTAATCTTATGTTCGAGACTTTTTTATAGTGATTACCGTTAAAAAGTTCAAACTGCTCCCAACCGTCTGGAACCGGTGTGACCATGGCATCCTCGATTGGCTTATGTTGTGAGGCTGGAAAAAGTGGGGAGCGAAAAGAGGTGAAGAAATGACAGGTTGGGAATTACCTGGCTATTTTGGACTATTTCAAAGACGGCTAAAGCCATTTCATATAATTTTTTGATTCTGAATAGTGGTATTTTACTTGGGCGATACTTAGTATCTACCGCTGTAGAACATGCCGCAAATATACGTATTAATAATTATATGTAAAATAGTACACATCAAATAAATAAAATATATTTGCGCACGCCGCGATTTGAGCCCGTGACCTCTGGATTCGTATTCGAGCGTTTTCACTGCTCGACCACGGATGCTCACTAAAGATAAAAAAATATGTATTACGGAGCAATGAGGAATGAATGTCTCTGCGCTAACCAAGTTTTGTGGAGATGTACTTCAAGAACGTGATTAGATATTTTGCGAGAGCGATTGCGGTTTTCGGAGAGTAGTTCATGTCTCAAATAATTGTTTTAAACACTGTAGATAATATTTTTGTCCTTTACCTAGAGTCTAACTTCTTGTCTTGGTGTTGTTTAACAGTTGTTTGTAGGGATAAGTGTTATCCTTATGTATCATAATTTTGTACTGTTCCAGCCTGTATACATTGTGAGTTGTGGACAAACTTAAGCCAAGCAACTTTAAAAATAATGGAGGTACAGCCAAATAATTCGTACTAGATGCTTTTCGAGCTGTTCTGGTTCTGCAGTGTCTCAGAAATGTGTTTGCAGAGAATTCTTGGATTCAGAGCCTTAATAATAAAATCTACCGCCAACAACAAAACAAAATTAGCCACGAGTAAGAACACCAATGTGATGGCAGCATCAAACTTCTTGTAGGTTGAGCAATAGAGTCAATTCTTCTTGTCTAGAAATGAAGTTTTGTTTACCGTCATGATAAATGATAGTATACTATTATTATTTTATTTATTTTTTTATGTTATTGTCAGATTTCAATGTTATTATACATTAATAATCTCAATGAACTAATGAGATTCTGCCACGCTTAAACAAAAACATTATTTTGAAATTATATGGATATCTCCATATTTATAAGAAATTTCTAGTTGCTGAAAGTGTTTTTTTATAAATACCGCTAATTACTCCAGATTATATTTATGGTTGCATCAGTGCATGATACACCAGTTTCGTAATTTTAAGATTGACTGTATTATTTAAACGTGTATATAGGTATGTAAAATTAATAACTTAGTTATAAATAAACCCTTGAATATTTAACACAATTTCCCAAATACTATACAACCAGAGAAAGAAACGGAGTTGCAAATATCAGAATGCAGTTTTATTCAATTTTAAATCAAGTTAAAAGTTATTCCGAGTCATATATTCCAAATATCTAAAAAGTAACTCTACCACACATGTATTTCAGAGGGAAAACAATTAATATTTTGATTTATTACTGACGTAACTGGTAAAAATGTGTTGTTTTTGAAATGCTAAATTGAAAATTTTTTAGAGGAAGGAAAAAATACAATTCGAAGAGCTACTTCTCTATAAATAGCGACGTTTCACTGTACAACAATTAAACATGGTGAAAAATTTGGTGCGCAATTTTTTTAGTTGTCAATGAAATCTGTTTCTTTATTAGTGCACATATCACATTTTTTTCACTTAGTTTAATGCCAAATTTTCGGAAATGTTGGGATGTCAAACATTTAACTTTCGAATGCTAGTTTAACAGAACAATGTTTAGGGGTTAATATTATAAGGCTTCGAAAAAAATCATTTTTTTGGATTAGAGACATTAGCTATTACTTAAACCTGGATGTTGGTCACAAAAACAGGACCTCGCTCTTAGAGATTTATAAAAATAAAATAAAAAACTAAACTCTTTTTTTTAGAAATATACATGGTGTTTGAGAAATATTAAGCTTCTTGGAGTTTTTTAAGATTTCATTACAGCTATAAACCTAAAAAATTACAATATAGGCCTTTTAACTAAACTCAACATTCATAAAAATAAAATATTATGGGTTAAGTCTTTTTCACAATAATGGAATTCTAATGTAAAATAAGTGTTTTTACTTCTTTTATTTTTGTTCTTTAATTTTTTTATTCTAAAAAAGAGGCCTTATATTTGACAATAAAAATCCAGGTTCTAGTTGTTACTTATAATTTACAAAAGGCGCACCGACTTTTACTACATTTTTGTTTTTTTGTATGTACCAAAAAAATATAGTTTATTAAAATATTTACTAATTAAGAAACTTTTCATTTTACTACAAAATATTTCGAATAATCAACAAACTACTTTCAAATTGAAGCTGTGTAGCTTGAAATAAAAATAAAACTTGAGTTAAATATGACTAAGTGACAGCAGTAATTTGAATAAAAGCAGTGCTAACTTGATTTCAGAGGTCCAATTTCCCTCTCTGTCAAAGGGCTACAAAGTACTCGTGTGAATTTATAAAGGTCCAGTTTTACAAAAGGCTGTCACCGCCCGCGTCAGATTAGCCTTTCCGTATTTCGGAGCTGCCAGACAACCTGTTTAAAACGCTGAAAGGGAATTCGGGCCGCCAAATGCTTGAAAGAAAATTTTAACTACCATTATATACTAGCTCATTGCGCTATCTCTATATTGGGCGCGGCTTTTGTGGGAAATTACCATATTTTGTGGCAACGACTTTGGTAAAAATTCAAACTAGACAACTTATGCGCCAGCCGATAGCTACGAGAGAGTAATTATAATAATTCGATAATTTAATTTTTTAAATGATGGGAGTGCTTTTTTAATGTTTTACCACAAAGCCGCGCTTTAATATTTCCCTCGGTTAACCTTTTTCTTATCAGGAGTTACTTAATACCAATGTATGAAACGAATAATTCTTATGACTATGCTGATTTGCGATGTCAACCCAAACTCTAATTGAGTTTTAAAGTCGATTGGATGTGAACCTACGATCTTGGTTTTGTTTTTAATTCGCGGTTATTAATCATGAAGCGTTTTCAATGACTTTCATAAACCGAAGATTTACATTCAAGCAGAGAATTATTTTATAAATATTACGGTTAAATCTAAAACGCCGTTTAGTTGACTCGACAAATGTTTTTTTGTACGGAAAGCCTAAGCTAAGCTCTGACCTTCTTAATGCGAGATGATTGAATATTGGGTTAATACGAGTAAATGACTATCCGACGTTTCTAAAGAGAACGGAGCGATTCTTGGGAAATAGTTTATTTTATGATCCCACAGAGCCTGAGAAAACGGCATCTAATTTCCGACTCCGAGGTTTGCATTTTGCCCGCAAAGTGGTATTCTTTTTTTAATAAATGTTATTTTTGGAGGATTTTTTCATTTGATCGTCTTTATTCTATCATTCATTCGGTCTCATAGAGCCTGAGAAAACGGCATCTTATTTCCGATCCCGAGGCTCGCATTTGGCCCGTAAAGTGTTTTTTTTTTACAAACAATTTTTGGAGATTTTTTTCATTAAATCGTCTTGAGTTCATCATTCTTGACAGAATTCTGAAGATTCACTTCATTCGGTTCCAAAGAGCCTGATAAAACGGCATTTAATGTTCCAAGGTTCGCATTTTGCCCGCAAAGTGGTAATATTTTGAACAAATGTTATTTGTGGATGATTTTTTCAATTATTTGTCTTCATTTCACCATTTTTGACAGAATTCTAAAGATATATATATATATATATATATACATATGACTTCATATGCTCCCACAGTGCCTGAATAAACAGCATATAATTTCTGACCCCAAGGTTTGCATTTAGCCCGCAAAGTGGTATTCTTTTTTTGAGAATGTTATTTTTTGAGCATTTTTAATTTGATCATCTTCATTCCATCATTCTCGACAGAATTTTAAAGATTCACTCCATTCGGTCTCATAGAGTTTGAGAAAACGGCAACCAATTTTCGACCCTAAGGCTTGCATTTGGCCCGCAAAGTGGTATTCTTTTTTTTGAGAATGTTATTTTTGAGCATTTTTAATTTGATCATCTTCATTCCATCATTCTCGACAGAATTTTAAAGATTCACTCCATTTGGTCTCATAGAGTTTGAGAAAACGGCAACCAATTTTCGACCCTAAGGCTTGCATTTGGCCCGCAAAGTGGTATTCTTTTTTTGAGAATGTTATTTTTTGAGCATTTTTAATTTGATCATCTTCATTCCATCATTCTCGACAGAATTTTAAAGATTCACTCCATTCGGTCTCATAGAGTTTGAGAAAACGGCAACCAATTTTCGACCCTAAGGCTTGCATTTGGCCCGCGAAGTGGTATTTTTTTTTACAAATGTTATTTTCGGTGATTTTTTTTCATTTAACCGTTTTCATTCTATTCTTCTTGACAGAATTTCAAAGATTCACTTCATTCGGTCCCACAGCATCCAAGATTCGCATTTTTCCCATAAATTTGTATCACCAAACGTTATTTCTAGAGGATTTTTTCATATAATCGTCATCATTCCATCATTTTTTATAAAATTCTAAAGATTCACTTCATATGTGGTATTCTTTTTTAACAAATATTATTTCTGGAGAATTTGTTCAAGTAATCATCTTCATTCCCTCATTTTTTTATAGAATTCAAAGCCTGAATAAACAGCATCTAAAATCTTTCTTGACAGAATCCCAAAATTTATTTTCATTCTGTCCTACAGAGCCTGATAAAACGGCATCTTATTTCTGACCACAGGGCTTGCATTTTGCCCGCAAAGCGGTATTCTTTTTAACAAATATTTTTTTCGGAGGATTTTTTATCTTAACCGTTTTTAAACCTAACAACGTGTTTTCAAGAATGAGATAAAAAAATATTACCCTGGACGGCTTTACCGAAATATTGTTGGGGATAGGTAACCACACTACAATCATAAGTATTCCATGACTATCTAAAACACTTGCAGTTACCAGAGTTTCAGCAATGAGCGTTTAATATTATAAGAGAGAGGCTAACTCCCCAAACCGAGTAAGAAACTTGTGCCGGGAACAGATTGCAGGATACTTGGCGAACTGTTGTTATATTCAATAATTTGGTCAATTAGTCGCAGTAAACAGCAGCAAAACATGAATCGAGGCCCCTCAGCGGAGAGCGGGAGAGTAGGGAGGCTCTTAGAGCAAGACATAAGTTAACAATACCTACGCACTATCCATCGAGTGCATAGTATTAGCGAAAGTCATTTTTAAGCCAGAGTATTATTCAATTTACCAGGGTTGAATAATTAACATACCGAAACAATATTCATTATCAATTTATACGCATTGGGAAGCCATAATTTTTTTTTTTATTTGAATACCGCTCAAGCGTTCCAACTGTCCGAAATCAGTGAAACTATGACATCTCCGACGGTCTGCGTGGTCGAGTGGTAAGACGCTCAACTACGAATACAGAGGTCGCGAGTTCAAACCAGGCGTGGGCAAATAAATTTTGTTTACTGAATATGTGTCATAATACATTTTATTCGTATATATTAATATGTATTATATTTGCGGCGTGTTCCGGAGTGGTAGATACTCTAAGTATCACCCTGGTGAAGGACCACCATTCAGAATTGAAATGTTGCTTGTAATGGCTTTAGCTGTGTTTGGTGACCAGATCTGAATAGCCAGGTACTTCCCAACCTTCATCTTCCTCATCTTTTTCCTTTTCTTACTAAATTTAACCTTACAATATTCCCCAATTGGGGATGCCATGGTCTCACTGGCTATTAAGAAATTTCTAAATAATAATAAATTAGTCATCTTTCACAATAACGATAGATGTAACTTTCTAGAAAATATTTAAAGAGCGCCTTTTTCAGGATATGTAAATAACTAACCATCACGCCGTTTCACCGCAGGAGTAGACAGAGAGGACGGACCGCCATACAATCCTGTCTTGGCACACACTTTTTGCTTCATTCACATTCATATATTGTTTCGTACATTTTCATCTGTTATTTTTCACATGGCCCGATTCAAGTATTTGCTTCACTTAATCGTGCCATGTCTTCCCTAACCTCTACTTCCATTCACTTTCGCTTCATATATTATTTTCACACTCCTTTCTTCGTTAATTTGCTCTACATGCCCAAACCATCAAAGCGTCCCTTCCTTTATCTTATTCATTACGGTTACGCCGGCCTTGCATTTTTTCATTTAAAAATAAAAAATCATCAATATTTTCACCCCTTTTTCCCTGATAGCTGCCAATTTTTTTAAAATCATAATATAAATTGTAATATTATATTGATGCAACTTACAATTTTACTTATCATTAATTCACTTTAGTCGAAATCTTATATCCGATTGCGCAGAGATTAAGTTTGAGTTTCAATTTTTTATGAGTGGACTTTCCATTAGATTGTATCACTTTGTGAACCACTAGAACCACTTATGTGTTGTTTTTTTAAAATTAATTTTCTCTGTTATGATTTAAGATTTCAATTAATTAGAAATATTTGTTTGACGTTTTTGTCTTTCTTTTGTAGAGAAATATAAAACAAGGGATCTAGTTAATATTCAACTTGTAGGTAATTAATTATTTTATCGAATTTCTAATTAACATATTGATGTTCGTGAATGCTTGCAAAGTTTTGGAAAACGTTATTCAATTAATCATGCTCACCAATACAATTATTAATTAATACAAAACACCTTAATTGTTTGCTTGGGTAGTTTGAACTAGACGATCGAATGCACGTTATCAATTTATTGGTCAAAAAAAGTTCGAGATAATTTGAAAGATTTAATTGTTACTTTGAAATAAATGCCAGTATGACTTTAAGATTCATCTCTTAATAAAAAAAATATGGCTGTGTGCTTAGTTTTAGTGAAAATAATGTTTTTAAGAAATAATAATTTATTGAAGACGAAAACTATCAGTTTCATCGAAATTCGCTTTGCTTTGTTGGAATGCACACACGATATTAATTCTAAGTTTCATGGAAGCATCTTCTCCCACAAATATTTGGAGTAAGTTTCTCAGACCAGCTCAACTATTGAGGCTAAATTGAAGCCCAAGTTTAAAATATATTTTCAGAAGCTCACCATTCTGTACAGAGCTGATTATGTTATAACCAAACTTTATAATATCATCACCGAGACAGGGCAAAAAGGCTGAAGCGCCATTTTGGGTGGTTTTTGCCAGAGCACTTTAAAGTTTTTTTAATTTATTTTACAACAAAATCCATAAGTCTTCAGTACCTGGTTAGATTTTGAAAAAAAAAGTTAACTCAAAACTCTCACTGAGAGTTACCTGAAGCGACAAAAAGCTAAAAAAGTCCCAAATTTGAGTTGCTTGAGTCAAGCCCAAATGCTGCATATATTTTAGATAGCTGAAGGGCCACAAGTCTTCAGAATGAAACGAGAGTTCTGACTCTTTCTGGCATTTGATGCAGAAAAAAAACAAAAGAAAACTGCATATTTAACTCATTTTTACCAAGGTGTCATTTCGGCCCTTTTGCCTTTCCGGCGAAGATGTGTACAATAACGACCAACTGTTATCTCTGGACAGATCTTAAGAAAGTTCTTCAATTCGAATTTGGTAGCCACCTCTGGGCTGGCGACCCTAACTTAGTTGATTAACCTGATCTATACAGAAAAGAGTTAGTCGTTTGAATTCCAACCGTTATTTACATATCGATTGACATGTATAATGCCCAGATGAAACATAAATGAGTTGAGTCTGTGTCACTGGGATAACAATTAAGCTGGCTAGGTTTTTTTGTGTGAATGCTGCATAATAGTTTCAATTGCCCGAACCCAATGGGACGATGGCATTTCTATTTGGATATGAGGAAGATTGGTAAAACCTGTATATTTTGATTTGGTTACTTAATACAGTTAAATCAATGTCGTCAACTTACATCAGTAAGTTGATGTTGGCAGCATAAGAACGAGTCGTTTCTCGGAATCATTATTTTTGTATCAGTACGCACGCGGAATGAGCAGCTGACGTTCGCCTTTTCATCATCATTTAATCCGGACTTCTTCAAGACTCGCATCAATAAATCACTTCCCTTAGCCCCTTGATTAACACTCCCTACAATGTTGCCACAGCGGTTGGCGATATGTTTTCTTCACTTTCACAGCGGAGCCAGGGAAACTTTTATGAGGTGTAACATTGGTCTTGCGACGCCTTCATTTGTACGATGGCAAGCGTAAGCGCCACGTAGAACCCAGAAGCTAGAAGTTTCGTAACTTCCAAGAGTGACTAAAGCTTATCGTACTGCACGTGTGAAACGGAAACAGAGCATCCTGACAAAGTTGTTTATTACATATTGCCAAACCTTGCAATTGTCAATATGTTATGTTTGTCTAACATCTCCACCCCCGTCGAATGCGGGCATCCTGTATTTATTAATTTATGTTTGTTATTAACATAATACTGGATGGTGCAAATAAAATTCATTATTGAAATAATGACAACACTCTTCAACGAAAATATGAACCAGACAAAGACCGTCTCCCGCGTCTCTGGCGACTCCGCCCACTACGTTTTGCTATGGGACATAACAGGACATAACTCAACGGCTTTTAATTACCGTGATAAAGTGGTAATACAAATAAACAAAATATTATTCAGACATGTCCTATGCATGGATGTATAAATACCCTTGCTTTAGCCCTAGCCCTAGTTACGCTCGAGTCAGGAAAAATTAACCATCCTGACTACACAAGCTATCCCTTCTGGTATATTATTGCTGTTATTGTCTCACTGGCTCCGGACAATTGGTACTCTTGAGGTATACATTAAAAAATTACATATGTATTAGTTTCTTTGCTAGTATAGACTCCAGTAATCTGTCGGCTAGAAACTTCTGAAAAGATTGAACTATTAATGCTTTGATAAATAAATCAGTATTTTTTGCGCCAGCCGGCAATAAAATATGCAAACTGTATGGCGACTCGCTACATGCTCTATAACGGGGAGGAAACACAAAATAATTTATGTTCCAACCGCTGCCAAACGGATATCCCGAATGAATTTGGCTTGTAATGATTCCTCCTATAACCATTTCCAATATCAATAATCTTATCGCGAAATTTAATTGCCTTAGTAAACATGCGGCTGGGGAATTTTTATTTTTAACCGCCTTCAAACCATTTTAACTAAATTTCGATAGTTAAAAAGATTGCCGTATTGAAAAAACCGCAATTATCGTAATATGTATATATTTTTTCAATTCAACTTTTATTATTTCTTTTGCCTGTAATTTGAAATTCACACCGTTAAATGCATTTTACAACGTTTTTTCATCAAAACGGTGGCCATTAGCAGTTGTGCTAAAATTCTACCGTTTTTAAGTCTTTTATTTTAATAGCAATTAAATTTAAACTTTTTAATAATTAATACCAAACAATAGTGCCAACTGCTCCTAACCGTCTGGAGCCAGTGAGACTATGGCATCCCCAATCGGGGTATGTTGTGAGGCTGACGGTAGTAGAGAGAGGAATGAAATGAGGAAGAGAAAGGTTGAGAAGTATCTGGCTATTCAGATCTGGTCACCAAACACGGCTAAAGCTATCTCAAGCAACGTTGCGATTCTGAATTGTGGTCTTTCAACAGGGCAAACTCAGAATATGTACCACTCTAAATCAAAATTAATCTAATCCTTAGTCCATTACAAAGAAAACTTTTAACCTTAGATACAATATTAATTAAAATGGTAATTATTTATAAAATAATCGTCAAAGCTTTTTGTTGTACTTGTGTTGTGTTTGACGGCCTCCACAATCGAGCGGTAGGACGCTCGACTACGAATCCAATGGTCACGGGTTCAAACCCGGCATGCGCCAATAACTTTTATGTAATGAATGTGTCATAACACATTAAATTCACATAAAATTATTAAAAAATATATTTGCGGCACGTCCCAGAGTGGTAGATTACTCCAAGTATCGCCCTGGTGAAAGACCAACATTCAGAATCGTAAAGTTGCTTGAAATGGGTTTGGCCGCGTTTGGTGACCAGTTCCGAATAGCCAGGTACTTCCCAGCCTTCCTCTTCCCAATCTCCTTCCCCTCCCCACTACCTTCAACCTCACAAAATATCCTATTTGGGGATGCCATAGTCCCACTGGCTCTAGACGGTTGGGAGCTTTAAAAAAAACGGTTCTAAATATTATCGTGTTATATAATATTATTCTTGTGAAACAAATACATCGAAGAAGCTGTAAAAAGGATGTTCGTGGCTCAGACTCGTGGAAACTAAGCATCCGGTATGATAATAAGATGTTGATCAATGTTACTTTCTCCGAAAGCCAACATTTACTCAACGTTGATATTTTCATCCCTTAAAAAATATTACATTCAATTTTAATGCCGAACAACCCATATTATGACGGCTCTTGGCTAATATTATCCTCGGCGTTATGTTCTTGGAATGAAATGGAAAACAATCCTCGATTATTGTCCCGATTAATTTCATTTAAATCATATAAAATCTAATATTGGTTAGTATAATGCATGATGTACTTCTAACCTTCCTACTGATACTTGCATGATGTCAGCAGGCAATAACCACTCATTATTATTCTTACGTTTAATTCAAATAACTGAAAATAAATCTAATATTAGAAACTTCAATACAAACTAAAACATATATTTTTTATATTTGGTTATTGTGAAATATTTATTAAGCATACAACTTTCCTTCCGCCGTTTTCCTATAGATGGCTGTAGTGATAAGTAGCGGTCGAAAAAAAAAAATTGTCACAAACATTGGGAATTACTCAACAAGTGATTTCAAAACGCCTCAAAGCCATAGGAATGATTCGGAAGCAAGTAAATTGGGTGCCGTACGAGTTGAAACCGAGAAATGTTGAACGGCGGTTGTTTGCCTGTAAACAGTTACTTGAAAGGCAAAAACGGAAGGAATTTCTGCATCGCATTGTGACTGGGGACGAAAAAGATTTCATTACGATAACCCCGAGCGCAGAAAATCATGGGGATTTTCCGACCATGCTTCCACGTCAACGACCAAACCGAATATTCACAGTTACAAGGTAATGCTCTATATTTGGTGGGACCAGCTCAGCGTAGTGTATCATGAGCTGTTAAAACCGGCTGAAACAATCATAAGCAATCGTTATCGAACGCAATGAATGCGTTTGAGCCGAGCATGAGATTTTGCAGCATGACAATGCTCGACCACATATTGCAAAAGTGGTCAAGACATACTTGGAATCCGCCGTATTTTCCAGATGTTGTTCTATCTGACTATGACTTATTTTGATCAATAGCACACGACCTGGCTGACAATTGAAGTTGAAGTTGAAAATTGGATCGATTCGTGGATCGTTTCAAAAGATGACCAGTTTTTTTAATGCCGAATTCGTATGCCCCCCTAAAGATAAAAGATATAAATGACCAGCGATGGACAATACTTTGAATCATAATTGTAAAGCCATTTTTTTACAATAAAGCCTCCAATTTTGGAAAAATACGACGGAAGCAAAGTTGTACATTTTTCTGTGTTTTTTTTATATCCACCCACGCATTTTAAAAAGGTTATCTGAAAAGCTCAATTTAAGGAAAAAGTTTTCATTATCAATACTTTTTTTTATTTTATTTTTTTTAGGTTTTTTAATTTTATTAAAAAATAAATTTAAAAAAAAACCTAAAAATTAAAATGGAGTTCTACAAAATAAACGTTAAAACCATAAATCAATACATTATAGTTAAAGCTAAAGGTTTTACTAAAATTAAACCTTTTTTTTGTAAATACGTAAGACCGTACAAGTTTAAACCTTTCAAAATTGAAACTGATGTTAATTGAAATTATAAATTAATCAAAAAAAAATCCTATCTACCTAATAAAGTACTACCTTTAATTTATTTTAACACACATTGTTTTATATTTGGAATGGGTAGATAAAAGTAACAAAAAATAAATTTCAGCAAGTAAAGTTAGATCGTGGGTTTTTTACGGGTAACAGCTAGTGTAATTTATAACGCAAATGTACCTTTCCTTGTAAACGAATATTGTTTTTTATTCCGAGTTGAATTTAGCATTTTCCGACTTTTCGCAAAACCCCCTAATTTGTCTGTGTTCATAAATTGATCAGAACAAACACCTATTTACGAAATCCCATTTCATCCGCTGCGTTCTCGCCCAAGCGAAATAATGTAATCTCATACATTTTGTACGTAACAAAAGCTTCATTTTTCTTCTAGGAAGTGAATAAAATATCCCATTATGGATAAGTGGAAAAATTTTAAGAACCTACAACCCGAGCAGGCACTGCCAACCCAATCTTTGAATTCCGTTAATACTTTACATCTAGTAAATTAACATGTTATCTTTGCTTGAAAATACAAGGATAATGCCGTTATAGGATTTGACATTACGGTTTTTTTTATCATTACGTAGATAATTTCAACAAACAAATGAAGATTATATTTTATTTATAAAATAGTAAATGATATTATAGACAGCCCTGATTAACTGAACCTTATGTCCTTTCACACAACAATGAGAACAACTCGAACCGAAATTCTATTTAGCTGTAACAATAACATCAGGGTTAAGTCTTTCAGATACTCGCTTGTACCTAGATTGTAGCGCTGTGACCTCTCCGTGCGAACTACTACAAAGAAATACTTCATTTTGCGGCAGTTCAAATATCATTCATTTTTCATTGTACAATTACTTCAATTAAAGTTGGTAGTTCCACTCACACGATTGCACAATTGTACAATATATGCTCATTTGTAGTTTACTTCGAAAACATCAATTTTAGTTATTTGTTTGTTCGCACGATTGTAGTATCGCACCATCCACAGTTCAATTTTAGTTTACTTCAATTATAGTTATTCGTTCGCTCGCACGATCTGCACGATTTTATACGGAATTATTGTTGTGATATTTTTTGTTGGACTTTGGTGACAGTTGCTTTTAATTTTCTAAAAGAATTACAAGCTATGATTTCTTCGCTTGTTTTGTCTTTCGTGGGACACTAGTTTTTCCGAGTGTTGTCATTATTATTTTTTGCTAACTTTTATAACAATAACAAAATTATTTATTAAAAATAATTGTTACATTTTTCTCTTGGATGGCGCTACTATAGTTTTCAAACCTCATACGGCCGCTTCTAACGGGTTTATATAAAGCTTGGGTTGACTTGAAATCAGATTTTCTGTGGTACTTCAATTGAAGGGTTTACCGTGAAGAGTTTATTTTAAAGAACAAGCAGTTCCTGAAGCATTTACAAAACTTAGAAGTTTTTCCCAACGCTACTAGATTGCTTGTAGTTGGTAATACATACGCTGAGGTGGCTGATGTATTCAACTTACACTAACACGGAATGTAGATACAAAAGAAGGTTATACTATCATATACATTCAATTAATATTAATTCAACCTAATCAAACACTATTTTTACTACCTTACAACTATTCTTTATTTTTCTTTTACAAATAATTTTCATTTTTTCACTGTTTCATTTATTGTTAACCTTTTTATCTAAAGCCCCCTCGAGCGTAGATATACAATAAAATAAATTAATTAAATTTTGTAATAATCTTAAAAGATCTTTGAGAATCTATGATTTTAAAATTTTGTTTATAACGTAAATAAATACGATTTACTTTGCAAGCGTCAAAAAAGGACCTAACGTACAAACAAAATATTTAAAAAAAAACAGATATTTTACTAATTTTTTTACTATTAAATAACTATTATCCCTGCTATTAATACTTGGGTAATTTCATGAACTTTAAAACATATATTTGGACAATTTGCAGGTGGTCTTATTTTTTACTATATGCATTTTCTTTTATATTTTTATTTTTTATGTATTTTAAAACTTTTTTGCCGTATATTTGAATTTTTTCACTGTTACCCGTATCAGAACAGACAAAGTCTAGTTGTGAGACGAGTACAATACAAGTATTTGAAACAATTGGTTTAATGCCGATAAACGCTCGGGTAAAAAGTAAAATTAAATACATTAATTTAATTGAAAAAATAAAATAAAGAAAGACAAACATTCCCGACAATACTTGAAAAACTCCTACTGCCATTATATGAGGCGGAAGATGTTGCTTGTGCAACGATGGAGGACTTAGCCAGCAGAGGAATTGAACGCACGACGCCCGGGTGGGAATCCGACGCGTTTGTCCACTCAGCTGGAAATATCAACAGTGGCGACACGCAACGCGCCCGACCGTTAATGTAGGTGTGTTGATCTGTAACATTATACGCTTTTTTCGGAAGAGGTTGAATACTACTGATTTAGGTGTGAAACAATGCCGCATTCATAAATTTATGCGTGATAAAATATGTTTTGTTAAATTTAAAATTGTGTTTTACGGAAATGGTGCAATAAAAATGCCATTAAGCTTTTATGACTTCAATCACGGCGAGCTATTAATTGTTTTCGCTTATTCCGTTTCAGATGCCCACTTCCCTTCCTGCCGCGCAATCCGCGTGCTGGAAGTATTCATGTCGACCGAACTTTTACCATTAGCTTTTTTCCGATTCCATTTACAAAAAAAACTATTTTAATTTCAAAAAAGTTTCATACATTTTCAAACAAAATTGCTTACTTTACAATTTTGTGTTAGAGGTGATTTTTTTTCTCCTTTACGGCAGGATTTTAATTATGCATACAATGATTTCCTCGTTATCATAAATTTTAAAATTTTTTTTGAGAAACTCTAACCGGTCCTAATTTGTGGGTATACCTACCAGCTAACATAATGATTTTTTCCATCAACAAAATGATCGTGATTACCATTTTTTTACCCGTTTTTTATTGAATCCCTCGTATTTTTACTTCTGGTTTGCACCTAGTTGAGGTAACGGGTTTTAAAGATATGTATTATTTTAGAACCTGCCATTTTCGTGGGTTTTTCAGCTACGACGGTCTTCCTCTACGTGCACGTTATTTTCCTTTGATTTACCTTGTTGGATAGTATTCATTTTTTTTATTATTATCTTGATGAATTTGACTACTGACAACTGAGCGGTTAAGATCATCGATTCCGAATCCAGAAGTTACGGGATCGAATCTCGGCGTGTGCAAATTATTTTAATTCCATACATAATCTGTCTCTCGACGAATCACCTTTAGATATGCAAATTTTAGACAAATCCTGTACTGTATGACAAATTTAGAAAGTCCATTCTTTTAATTTCGCTCCCATACCCTAAATCGGAAAAAAATATAGTAAAATCATAATCATAATTTTAAGTTAATAATTGTGTCTATCTGATGGGACCTGCCAGGTAAGTATGTTCCTGTTTATTTTCTTATTTAAACTTGGAATTAATATGTAATAATAGAAAATAAGATCTGTACAGCGCCCTTGAGGTGATTTTTCACAAAAACGGCGCTATACAAATCGTCCAAATATTATTATTATTATATTATGTGTTACTTCATATATATTCAATACGAGAAAAACATCGTTTGTTGGCCGTACGTTACAGTTGCAGATATTCTTAGTATCGTCCTCGTAAGAGACTACCATTCAGAATCGGAAAGTTCCTTTAAATGGCTTAAGGCGTATTTGGCGACCAGATTTACCCAGATGCATTTAAACTTCCTCTTCTCCATCTCCTCCCCTTACATTTTTTTTAAACAATTACCAACCACAACATTCCGATTAGGGATACCATAGGTTCACTGGCTCTGGGCCGTTGTAACTCTTGTGCGCTACTCACAGAAAAGGAATCAAAATTTTATCATTTTAAATCTTAGTTTTCTGGCCAAACTACTTAAGTTTCCTGCACTTTAAAAAATGACTTCCTGCTCTGTTTCCATGCGCCATGGTACTAACTTCTTCATCAGTGATTTTTTTTTTTAAGTGGATTTTTTGCATTCTGTGACAGGTTTCCTTGTTCCAAATGCAACCAACTTTTAAATGGTGGCGGGATGATATTACTTTCCTCAAACTGGTTAAATCTATTACGCTGATAAATAAAAGTTTGCTTTAATGAAGATTGAGCGAACCGCGGGGAATAATGTAAATAGAGAAATAGCGGGATTAAAACTCATTAAGTACATCGAGTAGTTAGCTCTTTCAGAAAGTGTACGTATGCAGAGTAGCTGCTGGCTTAGTGCACAATGGAGCAACTCGCATAATAAACTAAGCGGCGCGGAGTAGTCTAGTCGGTACGGTCGGTAAAGTTGGTACAGCGTTCAAGCCACAATAACGATATATTATTATTTACGTTAGAAGTAGGATAACATTACGAAAATTTGAACGATCAACCGCTTTTTCAATTCTCTCTATTCGTGATAAAAATAAACAATACAGCGAAACCTTTATAATCATAATTCTTTCCGGAAACGTGTTCCTAAGTGAGAACATTTGTGTCTCAAATCAAATTTCTTCATAAAAAATAATTGAATCTAGGATGACTCGTTCCAAAAGTAAAAAAAACATTCGTTAAATTAAAATGATTTAAAAGCAAAATATTTATGTTCTTTTTTAATTAATTTATTTTTTATTTTGATTATAAATTACAAGCATGTAGTCAAATTAAATAAAATTCGTCATTTCGGCATTTATCGACCAAAATGGTAGCAAATTGCTATTTTTGAAAAGAGCCTTGTTTTAAATCATTTTTTTTTAATATTGATTCTACTTCATAATTAACTAAAAGCAATTTTCTCTGTGAGCACGAACCTGTGTAAACTTTTCAAATTTGGAACTGATGTTATAATATTTAAAATTATCAAATTTAAAAAATAATATTTATAAATCCCTACCTTCTCAATAAAATACCAACCAATAATGTATTTTTGCAAACATTTTTTTATGTTTAAAATATATAGATTAAAGTTACTAAGATTTTTCTAAGCAGGTCAAGTTATATCTCGTAATTTTTCACAGATTACCACTAGTACATCATAATATTTATTTAATTACAAATTTTATTCTTGTAGAACTGATTTTTAAATTGAGCCCTTAACCAGTTTATGCAAATACTTTTATCAGAGAAATGATTAATCTTATTTCCATAGTATTAAGTATATAGGTGTTGGTTTCCCAATGTGCAGCATTCAAATTAAACTTAAATAAATGTAGAAAGTATAAATTTACAGTTTTTTTTTTCTTTCATTTTTTAGTAATTTATTTCTTATAATTTTATTTTATTTATTATTGCATAAAATATATTATTTAATTCTGCTAGTTTTAATTTATTTATTTTTAAACATGAAAAATTAAACTAATTCAATTGGTATTACAATAATACTTTAAAGTTGAAATACAACAACAGTTTGTTCGGCTTTCTTTTTGCCACCACTGTTATTGCACAAAAGCGTCTCTTTTATTTCTCCCTTAGGACTGTAAATTTAGCAACATGGGGAGTTTTCATCCCCTTTAGCTGATAAGTGCCGAGTATTTCTAGTTACCTTAAGTTGTTACTGCCGCAAAAATGTAATAGTCAAGCGAACGTAAGTAAAAGAATTTCTGTTCTGTAAACGTTTTTAAAGTGTGAAATATGTTCCTTTGGTGAAAAGCTTATTTATTTTTTATGAAGTAGCTGTTGCTGTGATTATAAGGTAAGTTTTTATTTATTATTTTACGGGCAATTTTTTGAAAGACTTCTTTTGTTTGTGTCATATTTTTTTTAAATTGTGAATACCGAACGAGAGTCCCAACTGCCTGAAGCCAGTGGAATTAAGGCATCCCTAACTTTTATTATGTTTCGTGACTGAAAATAGCAGGGAGAGGAAATAGATGGGGGAAAAGAAGGTTAAAAAGTACCTGGCTATTAAGATATAGTCACTTAACACTAATGATAGTTGATTCTTTATATTATTTTTAAGTGAATACCGCACATGATTCCTAACGGTTCTCTATTATCTAGAGCAGTGTTCCGCAAACTTTTAGTGTTCAAGGTACACCTATCAAATCAAGAAATTTTAGAGGTGCAGCAAAGAAAAAAGCAATGTTTATTTAATATTTATTTATTACTAAAATCAATACACTTAATATGAAAAGATGATTAGTGAGAAATTTGAGCCTGTTTAACTGAATCGTTGATAAGGCTGCTCTCATCTCTTCATTGATCGTCCTCAGGCGTTCTCTTTTTTTCGATTTAATAGTAATGAGAGTTGAAAATCCCAATTGGCATAAGTAAGTTGTGGCAAATGGTAATAGAATTGCAACAGCACGCTTTGAAAGCAGTGGATACTTGTTTTTTTTATATGCAGCCAAAAATGTGCTAGCTCTACTTCGGAAAATTTTTGTTTTAATGTCTATCAAAGCCTGCAATTTTTTTTCTGAATCGGCAGCCATGACATTTGGAAACATTTTACTACTACCATTGGCAGCATGGCTGATCCGTAACACCAACTTAGCGCGAAAGTTTTAAATTTCGTCTTTCCGCGGCACACCAACTGATGACCACGGTACACCAGTGTGCCGCGGCACACGCTTTGCGGAACAATGATCTAGAGTCAGTGAAACTATAGCATTCCCAATTAGGGAATGTTTTGAGACTGAAGGTAGTGGAGAGAAGAAGGAGATGGAGAAAAAAAATAAGGTTGGGAAATGCCTAGCTATTCAGATCTGGTCACCAAACACGTCTAAAGCAATTTCAAGCAAAGTTTTGATTCTAAATTGTGTTATTTACCAGGGCGATTCTTTGAGTATCTGCTACTCCGGAGCGTGCGGCAAATATACTTTACCTGGGTATTAGTTTAAACATATACAATCTAATTGCGCATGCCGAGATTTGAACCTGCGACCTTCGTTGTCGAGCGTCTTAACCACTCGACCACGGAGACCGTCAAAATTTACCTCCATCCCTTACACTAGGCATACAGCTTTGAGAATTTCTATACTCTCGGCCCCAGCTTGAGTTCTTGAGTGCTCACGTGCAGAGAGTACACGTGGAGTGTGCACGCCACACACGTGAGCACTAGGCGAACCCTCCTCACTTCGTCTACAAATGTGGAATGCGCCTAGTGTAACGTAAATTCACCTCTACAAGAGGGTGGTTATCAGTGCACGAAACCCCCGAGCAACTTTGGCTTGAATGCATCTACATAATGCTTTTATATATCTACTTAATTTTTGTAGACTTATTGTTAGCAATATGTTAAATTTCTACTTTACGGTTTTCATCATAATTTTTTCAAACGTTTATTTTTCCTTTTAATATGATTTCAGCAAAGAGAAGCTAATAGCCAAGAGATAATTTAAATGTAGTTTGATTATTTGTTTATTTACGGTCAATGATCATTTTTTTCTAATCACTATTCTAGGAACACATAAAACATAGTGATTATCCAGCAAAATAAAACAAAGAGTACGCAGATATCAATTTACAATACAAATCATCAGAAAAAAACATTATATTAAATTCTCTTGTTAAACTTTTTTTTTTTTACTTCTTTCTAAAAAAAAGACAAACATTTACGGGCTATGAATAATATGACAATACCTTCAAAACTCCTTATACCATCGTAATAAGCGGAATATGTTGCTTGTGCACAAATGAAGGACTTAGCTAACAGACGAATTGAACCCACAATGCCCGAGTGGAAATCCGACGCGTTTGTCCACTCAGTTACTAACCGGTCGAATGATATGCGAATATGCTTCAATATATCAGGTTTCACCTTACCCAAGGACATATTAAAGTACGGGAATCGAATTAATATTATAAAAATTCCCGATTGGGGTAGGTTGTGTGTTATGAATCTAAAAATGAAAAAATGGAGAATATGAAGATAAGAAAGTATCTAGCTTTTAAAATTTAATAACTAAGCACCTTTAAAGCTATTTCATTGAAATTTTTACTTGGTGGAAGTTTTCTTACTCTTGTATTTGAATAGAAGACAAGCTATTTGACAGTTTTCTTGCAGTTTTGACAAAATAAAAACAAATTCATTTCCTTACATAAATATAACGTAGTTCATGTATGTATTTTCAAACTGGGACACAATGAATAATATGACAATGGAAGTCCCTCTTGTGTTGTGTAATAATTCTAACTCTTTTGAAAGTAAATTTTATTTTTATTCTTCATTTGAAATAGAGAAAAGAGTTGTCGTGACACACTTTAGTTTGTTAACATGAAAGCCAATAAGAACGTTATTTCATACAAAAATAATCGGTCCAGTCACGTTGACGGCCTTCGTAGTCAAGTGGGTAGACACTCGATTACAAATCCAGAGGTCACGGGTTCAAGCCCGGTGAGTGAAAATATTTTTTTTATTTCAATAATATGTGTCAAAACACAAAAATTAATATAAAATTGTGTATAGTATATTTGCGGCACGTTCCAGAGTGGTAGGTACTTTAAGTATCGCCCTGGTGAAAGTCCACCTTACAGAATCAAAACGTTCCTTAAAATGGCTTTAGTCGTGTTTGGTGACCAGATTTGAATAGCCAGGTACTTCCTGACCTTCCTCTTTCCCATCTCATTTTCTTCCCCACTACCTTTAACCTCACAACATACCTCAATCGGGGATGCCATAGTCTCACTGGCTCTAGATGGTTGGGAACAGTTAGAACTATTGTGCGGTATTCACTAGAAAAAATGGTAAAAATCAAATCTCATTCGTGTTAAGTGACTATATCTGAATATGCACTTTTAATAGGCACTTTTAACCTTCTTCTTTCCATCTTCTGCTTCTCCCACTCCTTTCAGCCTCACAACATACAAATGCATGTTTGGTTACCAAATTTAATTACCCAGAAGCAAATCAAACTTCCTCTTTCACATCTCCTTCCCATCCAAATTTTCGATTTGGGATGCCATAGTATCACTGGGTCTAGACGGTTAAGAGCACTTAGGACTATGGTGCGGTATTAACCAAAAAATAAATGAAAATAAAAAAATTATGCCCATTTGAGATTTCTGGAGATTTATTTAAATTAAGCAGTTTCAATTACATCAAAGAATAAAGGAAGAAAATAGATTAAAATTATCCAAGCCCTACCCTTCTGCTTCTCCCTGGAATTCGGGGTAATGGAAGTTTTCGACATAAAACTCTCGCACACGCACCACTGCCGCAAAGCCTTCGCGTTACAGAATTTGTCTCCTTTAATGTCAAATAATTAATAGTTATGTGTCTCTTACAAACCGTTGCCAGAAACACGAGATAACTGTTTCTCGGGGCTTCTTTACGAGATACGATCTTTGGTAAGATATACGTAAGCTTGGCTTTTTAGAACCGAAATACGACTACTAATCGACGATTTCAGTAAATTTTGAACTAGAAATATGTTTTTTTTCATTTTGGCATTTTAAAATCCATCAAATGCTGAAATCAAGATAATTTCAAAATAAATTAGAAAATTGCCATAAATTAAGAAAATACAAATATGCCTAAACTTATGTGAACACCGAACAAGAGTCCAAACTACTTAAAGCAAGTGAGACCAGGAATCCTTAATTGAAGTATGTTGTGAGGCTTAAAGAGGTAAGAAGGGGTAGGAGATGGATAAGAGAAAGGTTGGGAAATATCTAGCAGATCTGCTATCTAGCTTGCAGATCTGCTCACTTAGCTCAGTTATTGCCATTTTAAGCAATTTTTCGATTTTAAATAGTGCTCTTTCATCAAGGTGATACTGAAAGTATCTATCACGCTGGATCGTGACGCAAATATATTGTATATTAATTGAATGCGAAATAACACGAACATATTAAATAACAAAATTCTTAGAATATTATTTCACATTTATAATAATATGTGGTATATTTGCAGAACGTTCCAGAATAGCAAATACTTTTAATATCGCCCTGGTGAAATATCGTAATTCTGAATCAAGACGCTGTTGCTTAAAATGACACTAGCCCTGTTTGTTAACCAGATTAATCCCTACCTACGTCTCCCCATATCGCCTACTCCTCCCCAATATCTTCAGCCTCACAACATAACCCAATCGCTCATTTCAAGTCGCACTAACAGTCGAGAGCAGTTAAGACTCTTATTCGGTTTTCATATTTTCTAAAACATACTTAATTAAATTAAATTTATATAATTCGTAAGTACCCAAAAAATGAGTGAGGGTTGCCATCAAATAGGTAGGTTTATTAGTAACTAACTATTGCTTATCTTGGTTGCTCTGCATATTTAGATAAAATTATTCACTGCCGAGGGATTTTTAAATGGCCGCCTTAAATAACAGAAGCCTTGTCATAGTATTCCTTTTAGAATTTTCAGAGCTCTTCTTTTTTATTGCGTTTTATCTTCCTTGTCCTGGCGATAACGAAAAACAAAGACACTTTGAAATGAAGATTCGCGTCCACAGAAATATGCCATACGAAGAATATTTTAACATTTTTAAAATGCTGGAAAAATAGCTAGGTTTTTTAATCCATTTCTTAGTCAATGTATTTCAGAAATAACAATTGAATAAGAAATAACTACAAGATAGAGATTTTTTTATTAATTCAGTGTCCTAGAAATATACATGATTTAGCACAAGCTCAGTTTCATGTTAATTTCACTTAAGTAAAGTACTTGTGAAATTTCGGATGGCTGGCAAGCTTTTATATAATGCTTCGTTTCAACAATTTTCAAATGTTGAAAATTTTGTCAGTAATTATTCGCTTCCGATACTCGTGATGATACATTTTAAGCCATGCAAAAACGTGTATTAATAATGATTGCATATGACTCCTAATACGCGGGGGCGGGTTGATATTGGAGAGCCACACACGAAGCATACATAATATACATGGCCTGTTCAAAAGAAAAGGTGAATTTTAAATTTTCGCGGGCTGTGGACATTCGACTATCTTTTTTTTTTTGTACATATGTGTTTATCATATGTTAGCATTATCAGCCATTTTGGATTAGTGGTTTGTTTTTGACAACTGGAAAGGTTAGTCACGTTTTTGTGTGTTCTTCGATTTTTTACTTTTAAAAAATGGATCAAAAAATAAAATGCATGATTTATTTTTCCACAACTCCAGGATGCTCATCGTCATTAACATCTTCTCGGCCTTCTGTAAAGCGCTTGTACCACTTATAAACACTTTTTTGAGACAAAGTAGACTCGCCGAATGCCACAGTCAACATTTTAGGTGTGTTGGAACACACAAAAACGTGAGTAACCTTTCCATTTGTCAAAAACAAACCACTAATCCAAAATGGCTGATAATGCTAAGAAATGATAAACATATGTGTACCAACAAAAAAAAAATTGATAATCGAATGTACACAGCCCGCGAAAATTCAAAATTCACCTTTTCTTTTGAACAGGCCTCGTATACTTGTATAATAATCACGGAATATAACTTGACTTGCCAAGGACAAATATACTCGAATATAAAAGAAATTAAATTATTTTAATATCTTGCTACATAACGAACCCGAGGTGTTATAATCAAACTTTTACATGTACATAAAAAATACATTATTAAAAATGAGGTAATTAGTATTAGAAGAAAATACAACTTAATTATTAGTAGAAACAAACAGAAAAAAAAACATTTAAGAAGTTCGACTGTACAATTAGTTGTTTTATGAATTTAATTTTTGATGAAAAGAAGAAAAAAGCAAATCATCGTAATAATTAATAACTCCTAATTAATTTAATTTATGAGAAAAATAAGAGGAAACAAAGTCAAACATAATATTCAATATCTCCCCAGCGATACTGCTTTAACATGAAGTCCAGAGTGTAATCAGCCTCTCTGACTATATAGCTTGCTTGAATCTACT
This sequence comes from Drusus annulatus, assembly GCA_022651775.1. Lineage (NCBI taxonomy): Eukaryota > Metazoa > Arthropoda > Insecta > Trichoptera > Limnephilidae > Drusus > Drusus annulatus. The sequence continues at coordinate 260,503 of JAGWCC010000350.1, read as the reverse complement.
CTTTTCAAAAATAGAATTATATGTACTAAAATATAGAGCCCTTCCCGTCAAAAGATCGTAAGCGTAAAAATTGCAATGTTCAGGAGCAGGTTTTTTTTAAATATCTAAGTTTGTGTCTGGTAAATTAATTTAAAATTATAACGTATGTATATTATTTTGTTACCTATAATACATTTTGGTGAAAACTTGATAACTGTCTCATATTCAAGTACTTTTGGCTCTTACGTTTTGTCGCGCCCAGTTTTTTTCCACGCCGGGAAGGGCTCGTCCTGGCCAAAGATCGTAAGCGTTAATTGCAAGTAGAGGTTTTTTTATATCTAAGGTTGTGCTTAAAAAAATAATTTAAAATAAATAACGTATGTACATTTATTTGTTACCTATAATACGGTTAGATTAAAACTTTATAATTGTCTCACATTCTAGTACTTTTGGCTCCTACGATGTATATTTGTGCCCAATTTAGTTGCTTTTCAATGCATGTTTTGTTTTGCACAAATTAAAGTGATCTTTCTAAGAAAGCTGAATAATAATCAAAAGAGATTTATTTTGTGTTTTTTTATTTGTTATCAAAAGGTATCACTCGCTCATTACCCATTTTAGTTTACAATTCAATTATAGCTTATAAAAATAAAATAAAATAATTTGCAGAGCATGAAATGATTAAATTATTGATATTAATTAACGTATTAAGGCGTTGTTTTGTGGAAAATGTTCACTCCTAACACGAAAAAGGAAATAATATTTAATTCAGTAATTTAACTTAAGAATTTTGTGTTTTTTTAAAGTACTCATACTATTTTGTTAATAAATTCAGTCAACTGCATTTACAATCAAAGAATATACGATTTTCCTCATGAATTTGAAAAAGTAACGCCGCTAAAACACAAGAATTGAACCAAATAATAGTTTGGTAGTTAGTTAATAGCTTGAAGTGATAACATTTAAGTTCTGATTATTTCTGACCTTCTAAAAGAATTTGTTAGCTAAAAACGACTTTTAAATTTAAGGAACATTTGCCCTTCTTTGGTAAATGAAAACCCAAATTAAATTTAATAGTATTTCTGTTACGAAAAACACATAAACTGACAATATGCTTAGTCTTTCCTTCTTAGGACAAATATATTTTAAATATTATTATACGCATACATATAGATATTTGTAATTTTCTGAATTCCATTTTAAGGGTATTTCTTACTGCTTCTATTTCTGCAGGAATGCGAAGGGACTGCGGGTAACTTTTTAATAAATTCCATTGCAATATTAATTTTTTTATCTGATGTTTTAGTTTTAGGCTCATGCCGCCCTCTCGAATCAATTTTAGCTGTTTTTGTTGCGTCATTTTAGTGTATCTTAAGTCTTTTTAAGATAAACTATTGACAAACTTTTTTTACATTATTAATTAGTAATTTCATAGCAATAAGATGTGTTACGCCTGCAGATTGGTTTTCGCACCCTCGTGATGATGTGTTTTACACAAGATATTGACCAATTTCGTTGGCGTTATAAATTTTCCATTCCCCAGTAATGCTTGTGAATATTTTGATGGTCTTCTTCGGTGAAATTTGAAACAATCGTTACCACACTCAAATTAAATGTAAACTGACGAAACAAAGACGAAACAATGATGAAACAAATACAGTCATATTGTTTGAACGTGCTTGCGATGCATTTTATCGTAACCGATGAATTTTAAAGCATATAAGATAAGATTGTACTCTCAAATATGACGCTTACGATGTTTTACTTGGCAAAAAAATTAAAGCATTAATCATACGATAAAATGTAATATGCGTATTTTTATGACTTCGTCTGCTCCATTCCTTACAATATTTTCCCAGTCCATGCGGATATGTATTTTTAACGGATTAGGCAAAAAAAAACGAAATTCGTCAATTGCCGCTTACGATCTTTTGCCGGGAAGGGCTCGATATATTATAGGGGGGTACTTTATTAGGTAAGTAGAGATTTGAAAAGATTATTTTTCATATAAGATTATTTTTCATATAAGATTATTTTTCATATAAGATTATTTTAACTAGCATTAGTTCCAAATTGTAAAAGTTTATATTCGAACGTACGTACTCGCAAATTATATTACATTTTTGTAATATTTATAAAAAGTTTCAAAAAAACACGTTTCAAGAATGTTTATTTTTAGTACGCAAAGAACGTGATATAAAAATACGTTGAAAGATCATAGAAAATGTTGGCTCTAGGCAACTGATAATTGTTCGTATCAGTAAACAACGAATGTTATATAATTTTCAAAAACAGTCATTACATCTCCTGTTTCTGAGAGCACTCCAAACGGCGCAGACCCCCGCTGAATACAAAGTTAACATCACCCTACAAAATATGAAAAACTTGCTTTATTTTTCAAATTTGCATTGTGTACGAAAACAGAAAATAACGTCATAAAAATTTTACGTGCGAGAGCGAACACGAATGGTGGAAAATTATTAAATTTTTCGCAAGCTTGTGGTGAAATCCTAAATAACTGGTGAAAACTCAGCTGAGCGCCGCATTGGGATGCTGTACAGTCGGGGGAAAAAATGACTCACTCGGGCTGAGAGACGCTGTAATTATGCACCCGACTGCATTTATAATGTTGAGAAAGCAAAGAGCGAGTAGGCGAACTTCATTATGTACTTGTCCGTTTCTAAATTTAAAACCCTCGTTGAGAACGTTCACATACGAGTAAAGCGTGTGGGATAGTTAAAAAATGCATGGAATACGCTAAAACATATTGGCAAAAATGCCGTTGCGCTCTCTTCTACACGAATTCCTCTCTAAATTAAGAAAGTGATAACTTGCTTCTCCCTAACCAAACAATATTTTTTAGCTTTTTTATTTCTTTTTTTTATAGTGATTACGACACAAGAGTCCTAACCGTCTAGATCCAGTGAGACTATGGCATCCCCAATTGAGGTATGTTGTGAGGCTTAAGATAGTGGGGAGGGGAAGGAGATGAGTAAGAGGAAGGTTGGGAAGTATCTGGCTATTCAGATCTGGTCACCGAAAATGGCTAAAAGCCATTTCAAGCATCGTTTCGATTCTGAATGGTGGTCTTTCACGAGGTCGATACTTAGAGCATCTACCACACCACTCTGGAAGGTGCCGCAAATATAATTTTTATGAATTAACCGCTTAATGCTAGTGTTTTTTTTTATAAAAAGCGTTTAAAAACATCAGGTTTTTTTTAATGTTTTATTCAAAGCTTATACACTTTTCAATTAAAATATAACAATTTAAGCATATTTAATTTCAAATTGATACGGTATGATATTTTTTTTTTAATAAAACGATGTATTCATACATACACGAAAATATGAACACAATATAGTAAAAACGAAATAAGCAGCTCAAAAACACGACCGATCTCAACTGTAGGCAAATTCAAACTGCGTAAAATACATCGCTAATATTGACGACCGTCACTCGTGTTAGCTAAAAATAGAACGCTACGAGTCGAAACAGGCGAGCGTAACTCGGACTAGCAGAAATTAAAACGCATTTAGCGCGCGAGCGTGACTCGTTCAAAAGCATGAAGCGGTTAAATGTGTTATTCATATATTAATTAAATAAAAGTTATTGGCGCACGCCGGGTTTGAACCCGCGACCTCTGGATTCGTAGTCGAGCGTCTTACCACTCGTACACGCAGGCCGTCAAGGCGGCTCATCTATTAAAATGACTGTGACCAGTGAGTCAATCAGGTGTTTGGTTCCATGTACGTATGACCAACTTTTTGTCCACTTTGTAACGCATTTATCTCAACTTTGTTGATTCTACTACACACAGAGTGAAGACGGAAGCAAGATTCGTGGAAGGTAGTCGCACATCATTACTCCCGGACAGAGTAGAGGTTCGGAGTTCGAGTCTCGGTCGCGAACCTTATTTTTCGGTTTCATATTTACGTTGAAGATTATTGATATTATTTCAATAATTTGAATCAAATACAAGTTTGCTTAAAATAACCAAGGAAAAGATAGACTAAAGACGTCACATCTCTTGACTTCGAAACTTGCTTGACTATTATGAAAGAAAATTATTTATTTGTTTCTTATTTAAGTTATTAGACCAGCCGATAGCAGAAGATATCAGAAGAGATACGAATAAGTGATGACTACATACATAATAAGCCTTAATTATCTAAAAGATCGATGATTGACAGATGATATTTTTAGTTTTCTTAAAAAAAATTTTTTACTTTAATCATTTTTTCCTTAGGTAGATTATTTATCAATTAATAAGTATTACTCTACCTCTTTACCTACCGCCAACGTTTCCGACAGCTTTGCAGTATTCATCATCAGAGCGAGATGATCAGCACGGCTATGTCTCCTAAAATCAATCAACCTAATGCCGTTGGCTTTGCGAATCTTCAGTCTTGTCCAGTATCTTACCTTATAAAGTACTCCCTTGCCAATCCATATATAAATTCGTGTGTTCGGTTATATGTACATACAGAGGGAGAACAAAATGTAAATTAAAATAACAGAACAATGAGAAAATGACCCTGATGATGCTTATGCTAAACGGAACCGGTCTTATACAAAGTTATTTTATCATTTCTTTAAATAAACAAATATTTTATAAATAAAAAATAAACTTATAAATAGAACATATATACTTTGTTTTTAACCACTTTTTTATTTAATATTTTGTCTACCGGTTTCGGAAGTACCCTTCCATCATCAGGACAATATTAAATTAATCTGAAATACAAAATACTGAGATAAATATACATATTTAGGAGTTGGAAGGAGAAGGAGTAATTGATGAAATTATGGGAATAACAGAGCGGTTTATTGGAAAAATATTTAGGATAGGACTATAAGATAAATTAATTTGATTGTTTAAAATATTGCATTTACTGTTTAATGATTTTCTAATTTCTAGTGCTTCTAAGTTATCTAATTTTATCCCTTTATTGCAACGGTGAAGAATTTTAACCCCTGTATCTCTATTAAAATCATGATTAGTAGTAATGAGGTGATTGGCGAACTCTGAAAAATTATTGTTTTTTAAGCATCTTAGATGTTCACTTATTCTAATGTTTACACTGCGAGATGTCTTACCTATATAATATGAAGCACAATTATTACAAGAAATTTTATAAATGCCAGAATGACTTAATTTATTATCTCTATCTTTAGCATTTTTCAATAATATACCTATGCTATTATTTGTATAGAACGCGGGTTTAATGTGGGTAGGCAAATTTCGGGTACTAAGTGAAGAGAAGTTAGATATATATAAGATTCTACGCCATTGGAAGGGATTATTTAAAATATTGTTATTATTTTTATATAAAAATGTATTAGTAGTAAGCAGTTTAAGTTTTTATTCAAAATTTTTTTTTATCAAGTCTATGGTATAACCATTATTCAAAGCTATTTGTTTAATTTTTTCTAATTCAATTGAGAAATTAATTGGTGATAGGGGAATCTGTACTAGCCTGTGTATCATTGAGTGATAGGCTGAATGTTTATGTGATACCGGGTGATTTGAAGTATTATGAATGGTAATATCCGTGAATGTTGGTTTACGATAAATGTTAAATTCGATTTTATTATTTATTAAAGATAGTGTTAAATCTAAGAAATTAATTGATGAATTATTACCTATTTCCAAAGTAAATTGTATATTTTTATAGAAAGAATTTATTAAATGAAGGAATTTATTAAGTTGCCGCTCTGTTCCGGTCCAAATACAAAAAACATCATCCACATACCTTTTCCAAACAAGAACATTATCTAAAAGTGATGAAGAACAATTAAAAATCTTATTTTCTAGGTTATTCATAAAAATATCTGCCAATAATGGGCTGGTTGGGGCACCCATGGGTAAACCTTCTTTTTGTTGGTAGATATAATTATTATATGAAAAATAGTTTTGGTTGAGACACATATTAAATAAACGAGAAAGGTCATTAATCATATCTTTGTCTAGGTTAGAGGAATTTAACATATTTATAATTATTTCTTTACAAGCATCTGTAGAAACATTAGGAAACAAATTGATAACATCAAAGGATACAAGTTTTGCATATTTAGGAATAATCAAGTCTTTAACTGTATTAATTAATTCAAGTGAGTTCTTAATGGTAAATTTTGGGCAAAATACATTCAAATTAGTAAATACATTTGTTATATGTGAAGCTATTTTAAAATTTGGGGAATTACAGGATGAAACGACAGGTCTAATAGGTTTATTGTCTTTGTGTATTTTCAATAACCCGTATAATTTAGGAACTTTAGGGTTAGGTTGTAAATATATCATTGAGTGATAGGCTGAATGTTTATGTGATACCGGGTGATTTGAAGTATTATGAATGGTAATATCCGTATCATTGAGTGATAGGCTGAATGTTTATGTGATACCGGGTGATTTGAAGTATTATGAATGGTAATATCCGTATCATTGAGTGATAGGCTGAATGTTTATGTGATACCGGGTGATTAGGCTGAATGTTTATGTGATACACAGGCTAGTACAGATTCCCCTATCACCAATTAATTTCTCAATTGAATTAGAAAAAATTAAACAAATAGCTTTGAATAATGGTTATACCATAGACTTGATAAAAAAAATTTTGAATAAAAAACTTAAACTGCTTACTACTAATACATTTTTATATAAAAATAATAACAATATTTTAAATAATCCCTTCCAATGGCGTAGAATCTTATATATATCTAACTTCTCTTCACTTAGTACCCGAAATTTGCCTACCCACATTAAACCCGCGTTCTATACAAATAATAGCATAGGTATATTATTGAAAAATGCTAAAGATAGAGATAATAAATTAAGTCATTCTGGCATTTATAAAATTTCTTGTAATAATTGTGCTTCATATTATATAGGTAAGACATCTCGCAGTGTAAACATTAGAATAAGTGAACATCTAAGATGCTTAAAAAACAATAATTTTTCAGAGTTCGCCAATCACCTCATTACTACTAATCATGATTTTAATAGAGATACAGGGGTTAAAATTCTTCACCGTTGCAATAAAGGGATAACATTAGATAACTTAGAAGCACTAGAAATTAGAAAATCATTAAACAGTAAATGCAATATTTTAAACAATCAAATTAATTTATCTTATAGTCCTATCCTAAATATTTTTCCAATAAACCGCTCTGTTATTCCCATAATTTCATCAATTACTCCTTCTCCTTCCAACTCCTAAATATGTATATTTATCTCAGTATTTTGTATTTCAGATTAATTTAATATTGTCCTGATGATGGAAGGGTACTTCCGAAACCGGTAGACAAAATATTAAATAAAAAAGTGGTTAAAAACAAAGTATATATGTTCTATTTATAAATATGGCAAGCCACAAAGTTAATGCTTTTTACGAATATATAAAAAATAAACTTTTTTTTATTCACTTAGGCAAACATACTGCAGCGGGATACAAACTATTGAAAGGTCCATTACCTCCAGTTCGCAATCTCTCATCACATCTTATTCGGGAGAAATCGTTTCGCCAGTTTCAGGCGGCAAATTCGACTGCGAGAGAAACGAAGAATTTGACAATGAAAATAATATGTGGTTGACGTATTGTATCGGAACAAAAAATGACAAAATATAATATGTGGATGTTTTTGTTCAAAGACGGAAAATGTCTCAAAGTGGAAGTTAAATGACATCGAATTGTGACATGCCGCGAAGGTCTCAAAGAAGGTCTCCGTTCTTTTCCATTTGGGAATAACATTTCAGATTGTTCGAGCAGAAAAACATACTTGTGATAGGTGCTCTCTACAAGACAGTAATATAATAATATTTGTTAAAAATACATTTCAAACGTCTATGACAAAAATATTTTTGGAATGAACAGAATTTTGAATGACAATATTATAAAATGATCTTTTCACTGACCACTGAAATGATAAACCGACATAAATGTGCTGTGGGTGTGTCCGTGTGCCCGAAGTGAGTTATTTTTTCCTTACTTCTGACGAAATTGATTAAACATTTTCAAATGTTTAATCAAATTACTTATTCATAAAAAATAATCGTTTTAACTGGCCTGTTTGAGGCTTATGGGTCAAAAGGTCTAATGGTAATTAGTAGCAACAGTTTTATTTAATCGATATAGATCACAATTTTTATGATTTTTTGTTTAACTAAAAATAAATCAACAACATTAATAGTGTTTTGTTTATTTACTTCAATATTGTTCTAAAATTTACTTGTACTCTGTATCATGTGGTTACTGCCAAGCGTTGGTAATTAGGTTTTTTGAGTTTGCGATGATTTTAATTAATGTCTGTGCATTGAAATCCATGTCTTGAATAAGTTTGGGTCCCCTCTTAACTCATTAAGTAGGTTTTAAGAAACTACCTTTTGGTGAAAAACTTTGTAACTTAATTTTTTTAATGTTTAGGCAAGAAAAATATTGTAAAAGCACTAACAAAATAATCAATTCAAGTAACAAGTGAAGTTTAATGGATTTTTTAAACATTACAATGGTATAATTTCCCATAACCCTGACTTTACAATGAAGATCAAATTATCTAACAGAGTTTACTCCAAACCAACTATTTGCAGTAACCCCACGATATGTTATATTGAACTTGAGATTATTCCTCTTATTACCATCATTATAAACAAAAAATGTTGTCTGAGAAACAATGGAGGACTTTTTTTTTTTTAATTTTTTAAATTTTAATTAAACAATAATTGTTATTATTTTAAATTTAAAAAACAATTTTTGGGCAAAAGCTCTGCGATGTAATTATTTTTACGCGTGACAACTGTTTGATAATGCCCTCAGAAGGCGAAACAGCTGTCACGCGTAAAAATAATTACATCGTAGAGCTTTTAACTAAAAATTGTTTTTTTAAATTTAAAATAATAATAATTATTGATTAAATTAAATTTAAAAACCTAAAAATTAAAACGGAGTTCTAAAAATAAACTTTAAAACCATAAATAAATGGAGGACTTATTTAGATAGAGGATTAAACCTTTAATGCCTGGTTGGGAACCCGACGCCTTGGACCGCTCGACCATCCAACTGATCAATTCAACGGAGAATTCGAATTTAACTCTCTGAAAATGTGTCTTTTTACTAAGAACTGTTATAGATTTTTTTGAAAGCATACATAATGAATGCTTATTTCGCCTGCGGTGCTTTCTAACACGGTAACATATTATGTTCGTTTCGCCGTTATACGAGTAACAATGCTCCATTCTCGTTGAGTTAGAACTGTTTTAAATAAATTACCTAACGGCTCGTTCGCGTCTATGGGAATCCCCGGTAAATTCCCAGTTATTACCACTGCATATGTATAGAGTTGGTACTTTTCTAATTTACACACGAATGTGCCCCTGCTGAAATTACTCACTGTAACTGCTATTACAGCCCATCAACCCGCATCAGCTTGGATTACTAAATAGACGTGGAAAATGGTGACAACATCAAAAATCATTAAATTGGCAGGTTACAAAAGACAAAAACAAACTATTTTTATGAAAACTATCACAATTTACGGAGCGAGTGCTTTACTGTACTTTTTTTCTATACCAGTTTAGTTACTACCTTTGCCTTCGAATGAAATTGTTCGAAAACAAAACAGAATTATCAAAATTACAACAAATATGTTTTTAATTATTTATTCATGTTAGAAGTAATCTAACAAAGTTTGTCGATCTGCAAGAAAGACCCATTTAAAAGTAAAGTATCTCCACATCTACATCCCTTCATATCTACGTCATTAGGTGTACAGTAAGTTATCAACATCACAACGTCTCGTCTCTGCGTTTTTATGTCTGTATATTTCTACGTCTTTACATCTCAACGACTCTACATATCTATATCTATGTGGGTCTCCATCTTAACGTCTCTATGCATCTTAATTTCTGTATCTCTACGTCTCTTTTTTTCAATTAATAACAACAACACAAATCTCCGGCCTAAAATCTACCGTTGCAACAACAACCTGGAAACATCAGTTTAATGTTGTGCAAAATATGGAGACAGAACATTAAAAGTAATTGTTTTACATTCTTGAAGTGAATGTTATTTTAAGGTTTTAAACTGGAAGTGGAGAAAGAAATAATTTTAAAGCACATAATAACACATTTGTTCAGAAAAGCTACAACAAACCAAACAACTATGTTAAGTGCTATTGAGGTATTTTAATGACCAGACGGCGCCATACAAAATCACCCCATAATAATAATAATAAAAACATTCTTTCTTTTGAACAACATTTTCGTCGCTAAGGTAGGTGGGGTAGAGTAAGAAAACCAGCAATGAAAACCACTGGAACTAGGAAAATGAGCATGATTGGTTACCACGAAGCTAACACTCATCGCTGATTGTACAAATATGTTTATTTTAAAAACAATAGGTTGTTACAGCTTTTTTTAGAACATGTTTCGCCTGCTCGAAGCTTACTAAAAACCGTAACGTTCCTCCTGCTGACAAATGATTTGCTCCCACCGTGAAGGTTTAAAGGTGCTTTATTATTCATACATTTCACACACTAAAGTCTTCGCTCGCTCGAGAAATAATCCCGAATCCATTGTGTTAAAGTTGCGCTGCATTTACGCTTAGGCAAATGTATTCTATCCGCTCCGCATACTTTCAACCCGCATTATCCCACAGCTACATGAAATCTTACGTTTGCGAAAATTTTCTCAATTTATATGCAAATATCTGCATTCTTGTTGTTCATTTTACTAAACAGATTCAAAATTACCGACTGTTTGCATCACAGAATGTAATATAATGTTTCGATAATTAAATGAGTAAACTTTGGAATTGTGGTCTGTACACTTATAAGTTTTAGTGTTGGTTTCATTTGAACCTAAATATTATTGATGTTGGAAATGAAAAAAATATTTTGAATTAACTAACTAACCATGACGCCGTTTCTCCGTAGGGGTAGACATAGAGTGGAGAACGCCACATAACTCTGTCCTGGCACACACTCCTTGCTTCATTCGTCGTTTCATGCTCTTCTGTTATTTTAAATTTTGACATGACCCGACTCAATTAATTGATTAACTCGGTTATGCCATGTCTTTCTTGGGCGTTCCCGACTTTTTCTACCATTCACTTTCACTTCATATATTCTCTTGGCGCTCATTTATTTTTTATCCGCTCCACATGTCCAGATCAACTGAACATTATTTTCTTAAACTTATTCATTACGCTTACATGAGCATTGCATTATTTTTGGAACTCCACATCTTTAACACGGCCATACATGGTTTTACTACACATACGCGTCGGGGATCTAATTTTTACAGCATTCAGTATACTTTCATATGTCCTATGTCAATGCCAGTTTCGCTTCGTTGAACAACATTTTTTATTAGCAACTACTACGTTAAGTTCTCCATTAATGGAGTTTTCTTTATTCACCCTTCTTTCGATATTCTTATCAGCCTATACACAAACTCATTCACTTGTTCAAAGTATTGATTTTTACAATTATAATGCACACCGTTTCCGTCTTTCTTTCAAAAACCGCGTCTTTGGACTAGCTTACATTCATCATTCTGCATACCTACAAACTTAGTTCATCTGGACACGAGAGACTGTAAAACTTCCATACTGTTAGAAATAGCACCGCATCATCACCACCACCAACAACATTGACATGTCTCCGCTGTTAAAAACTAAATTCATAATAAAACGCATTAAAGTTATTGAAAGTCTTTAAAAAGTGCAGAATTCAAAAAAGTTGGGACCATGCGTTAACTGTGCATATTTAAATTACAAAAAACTGTCTCTTCTGTCATAATTAATCAAAAATCTGCGTTTATAAAATATAAAGCACCAGTGAAAATTCAGTGAATATACAGTCATAATCAAGAGTGCTCTAACCGATGTACACTGAACCTACCAAAACTAAATGATTAAATCTTGTGTAAAATTGTGAATTGCAACGACAATATATTACACAAATACTCGTAAAAGAACTGTCATCGCTCCGATTATAAATTTACTTAAATACAACGCCATCTCTGGACTTTTAGCAAAATTAACAAAAACAAAATCACTACTATATAAATCAAAGCTAACTTAACAAATACATAGAGGTCTCTTAGCCATAATTAACAATTTTATGTAAAGTAATTAATAAAAATAAAATACATAAATTAAAATGAACTGCGACGGGTGTCCAAAAACCATTGGGAAAACTAACTTCTCGCTCACTTGTACGGTATTTAGTTTGTCATTTCACAACATTTGTGTTAATATCTCTGACTCAAACTACAAACGAATGGCTGCAAAAAACAAAGCTAACTAGAAATGTCCAAGTGCAAGGGGAAATCTCGCTCTTATTCTCCTACGTCCAAAATAGAAACAAAGAATCTTTATCAAAGGCTGATAAAACAAATCGATACTAAATTTTCAAGTCTGGAAAATACTTTCACAAATATGTCAAAAGAAATGAATGCTCTAAAATCATCTGCAATATTTATTTGCGCCAAAATTTAAGATTTCGAAGAAATGCCGAAAATTAAATTAACTCTATTGAAGAAAACGATACTCATAAAAAATATTTGCATGTACAGTAGCTTCTGATACTTTTTGTAATCAGACTAAAATACCTACCAAAGTATTAGCTGCAGTGAAACTTAAATACCGTTTGTTTTTTATTGTTTTAATTTTCTTTACCTACCATCTAACTGTATGCAATACTAATAATAATATTTGGACGATTTGTATAGCGCCGTTTTTGTGAAAAATCACCTCAAGGGCGCTGTACAGATCTTACTTTCTATCATTACAAATTAATTCCTAGTTTAGATAAGAAAATATACAGGAACATACTTACCTGGCAGGTCCCATCAGATAGACACAATTAATAGCTTAAAATTATGATTATTTTCTAATTTATTTATTTTTTGATTTAGGGTCTGGGAGCGAAATTAAAAGAATGGACTTTTTGAATTTGTCATGCAGTACAGGAATTTTAAAGAAGTGATTTTTGAAATATCCTACTTATTTGGCGAAAAATAACGAGAAAGACTAAAACACGCCAGGCTGCTCCGAGAGCGCCACCTACAATATCTATCAACTCTCACTAATATTTGATACTCTGAAGCATTTTTTTATAACTTTATGATAATATAAAAACACAGGATAGACACGTCGCGTAGCAAAAGTATTTGATTCCTTAGGACAGGCAATCTGCCTAGCTAGAGCTAGGAACTAATATCAACCGAACATGTTTGTTATAAGTACACACTTGTATACATTTAAATATATTTACAATTATTGTAATAAATATACTAACTATTGTATTTTTTTTTCAATGTTAGTAACCATATAATGATAATTAAATAAATCATCAGCATACATCAACATACATTGGTCATTTCCACACTAGTTTCCTAGTCTACACCGTTCAATTCCTGCATATGCAGAAATTATAAAATTATCCAGGTATTCTTTTATACAAAAAAAATCTATATCATTAGTAACTTTATTTTCCGAAAGTGAATTGATAGAATATTTTTTTATGCCTCTTTTATCAACCTCATAAAGCCCAGATTTTATAAAATAAATTACCCACGGTATTTCAAAGTGCTACTTAGATAAAATAATGACTTTAGACCCAGACGATATATCCATTCTTTTCTCACCTAAAGATGAGTCGAGCTATTAATTAATACTTTGAGAGGGACCTCAGGAGTTTCACTCGGGTAGTAAATTTTTTTTTTCCGTCTGAACTACTTTCTGATTTAGTACATTTCCAAGGACCCGAGTTGTTGTCACATTTTGGAATGCATCCTGCAAATTTTCTGCTGTTGGTTTATACAAATAGTTATTCAACAAAATTATGTGTAAGTTCTTAAATTGATTATTGTTTCTTTCTCATCAAGCTTAATGCCAGTGCACCCCATCTGCACTCCCTAGAGGTTGCGGGTTTAAGCCCGGCGTGCGCAAATAAATTTTACTTAATCAGTATGTGTCATAACACATTTAATTCACATAAATCAAATAAAGTATATTTGCTGCATGTTCCAGAGTGGTAGATACTCTTTTTATCGCCCTGGCGAAAGACCACTATTCAGAATTGAAACGTTGCTTGAAATAGATTTAGCCGTGTTTGGTGACCAGATCTGAATAACCAGTTACTTCCCAACTTTCCTTTTTCCCATTTCCCTCCCTTTCCCACTACCTTCAATCTCACAACTACCCCATTTGGGGATGCCACAGTCTCACTGGCTCTAGACGGTTGGAACTCTTGTGCGGTATTAACTATAAAATTAAAATTAACTCCCTGCTGGCTGAACTTCTGACAACTAGGAATATATTATATCTTCCTGAACTATATTTTTTTACTTTACGCAGTGGCCTACTTAAACGACGCGATCGTGGCTTTGATATTTTTATTTATCATTCTGTATTTCCGCGCATTATAATACAAACGAAATATTTATAGTCAAGAATCATTTGAATAAACTCTGCACAATGTGAATCCATTCAGAAGTGTCTTAATCTTTAGCGAGGAATCCATTCTATCATTTTCTCGGAGTTTCTTTATATGTCATTTGGCTTATTCAAATAATTGTGTAGCATTTCGGGCGCGCGGTTGAGTAACGCCCTTTTTGTAAAACTCCATGAAAAAGCGTCAGGTCGGAAACTGGGTGACTACAATGGCTAAACCTCGCTTTATAAAGGAAATCTATTCAACCTAAATGCTCATTGTACCCAATTCTGCCTACAGCCTACAGCCTACAGCCTCGGTCCTCGGCTCTTGCGGCTTGGCAAATATCACGCGAAAACTACCCCGCCGCAAAAAATAAGAATATTTCACTTCGGGGAGTTGGGGCGAGATGCTTGGAGATATCAATTGTTTATCTGTACTACGTAAATATTTGAGAGCTTGCCTGCCAGAGGGCTTAGCACAACTTACACAAGGAAGGTTAATCCGGTCCTGTATTCACCTTCGAAAAGCTTAGGAATAATCTACTTGGTAATAATAATAATTGAGAGATTATTTATTTTCACATGTGATTTGAGTGACACCGTTTTTTTTACTTTATTCCACTATTTTGTATTTAAGACCAGACGGGTTACTAATGGCAGGCATCTTCAGACTGGTACAATTTTAAGTAAATCTATGACATACAAACTATTAATATCCGGAATGGACCCTTATTGAGTCTCATAGTGAACACTTGTGACTCTGGGTTTTGTTTTATTGCTGACGTTTTTTTTCTAATTGACTATTCATTACGTACTTTCTTCTATTTTATTTGTAAGTCTATTTATTTCTAATAATTCTAGTAAGTCTAATTTTTTTCCCTTATTGCACACATGCAATATTTTAACATCTTTATTTCAATGAAATGAGTGCTAATTGTCTAATAGGTGAGGTATTTTTTAACTGAGATTCTAAAGCCGCCTCTGTCAGCAAGAGAACAAAATCCACTGTCTCAGATGCTTATTATAAGACTCAATAAGCGTCCATTCCGGATATCAATAGTATATATATATGCCATAGAATTTCTTAAAATTATACCAGTCTGAAGTTGCCTGAAGTTTGAATATGGTGAAAATCAGTCAGATCTTTAAAAAAATAGTGGAATAAAGTTTAAAAATTGTATGAAAATCATTAAAATGGAGTTCCACCACGAATTAACTGTTTCGAAATTAGTCATTTTCATACATTATTTATCAAAATGGACTTTGTTCATGTTGTATTAAAAATCAGGTTTTAATTTTATTAATTAAATGCTCCATTTTTTCTTCATCCACAAAATTTGGGGAATCTAAAATTCGTTCCATTTTCGAATTTAAATATTGTCTTAAATATTTTTTGTAACTTTTATAACTTCGGCTCGCAATATGTTTTCTATACTGAATGCCATTAAAAAATTAAAAGCGCCCTTGAGGTAATTTTCCAACAAAAACGGCGCTATAAAAGTTATCCATTTATTATTATTATAATAATTAAATTACATCTTAAATTCAATCGTATTCTTTAAGATTGTTTATAAATAAATGAAAACACCATGGCAAGAACCTTTTAACTATTTTTTTTTGTCAAAAATAAGTTAGTATTCTCATTTAACTAATTCTGGTACGCTCTATCTAATGAACACTTTTATATATTATGAAAATTTATATTTCATGAAAACGGCACGAACATGGAAAATAAAAGAGTTGAACTGCAAATTTTGTTATAACTGAAATATTTTTAATGGCAAGAACATGTTATCTACAATAATAAAATTGCATTGCAGAAATGTATTAAAATGAAAAATTATGTATTAAATTTAGTATGTTAGCTATAACATTCATGAAAAATAGTTAGTGAATTTGTAAGGGTACACACTTTTTTTAACAAAACGCAAAAGACTGAATGTCTCAGAATGACTCGACAGTTAGTTGACAGGTTCTTCTCGTGAAGTCTTCAAATGTTAACAATATTTAAATTTTAAATTTTGTGGTTGCCTTGAGCATAATGCTTTAGTCTGGTGGTAAGTGGACTGTATAATATAACGAGCAGGTTTCACCACCAATGGGATTAGCGGATATGCGTCGAGGCTAGGAAGACCAAATGCAAGCGCTCCTTCCATCGTGTCTGTGAAACTGGAATTATATACTCTACCTGCAATAAGTATTTTCATGATAAGAAAACATATTTGCTTAATTAAAGGAGTCACTAAACTTCGCACATTTTTGTCGAAGTGTTTTGCAACTTTGACGATAGTGCGACCAATAGCGATTTTTTCGAGAGCATAATATACATTGTTAACTAACTAACTAACAAACCACCACGCCGTTTCCCCGCAGGGGTAGGCAGAGAGGACGTACCGCTATACAACTCTGTCTTGGTACACACTCCTTCCTTCATTCACATTCATACATCGTCTCTTACATACTCTTCTATTATTCTGACTCTTTACATGACCCGATTCAAGTATTTGATTCACCTGATTGTGCCACGTTTTCCTCGGGCGTCCCCGACTTCTTCTTCAATTCATTTTCGCATCATATATTCTTTTCGTACTTCTTTCTTCGTTCATTCGCTATTCATGACCAAACCATCTAAACGTCCCTTTTTTGATCCTAAATGGCAATGTCAAAAAATCTGTATGCCTTTAGCTCATGTTTTGAAAATTTATTCAATTTTAAGATTCCTCGTGCATCGATCTATAAGGATTATATTTATACAGAAACCTGGCTCACGTATTTAAAAAAAAACTGGAAGTTATGACAATATCGAGCGCCGGAGTAAAATTTTAAATATTCGCGTGTTTCTATGAACGAAATTTCACTGTTTCTCTGTGAACATTATTATGTATGTCCCTGAGCTGTAATCTAAGTCTAGACGTCTAGGGTCTGAATGTAAACTTTATTGTGGTTCCCGCGTTATTGCAGCGTTTGACGATGTTTTCTGAAGACCGCATTCACATTTCTTTCTTAACAACTCCATAGTTCGAGCATCATGTAGTGTAAATGGAAATGGACCAATTAACAATGAGTAGTAGCGTTAGCATAAAAGTTTGACACTAGAATGAAACATGATGGTGATCAAGTGGTAAGACGATCGACTACGATTTGAAAGGTTGCGAGTTCAAACCCGGCGTACAAATAACTTTTATTGAATTAATATGAGTCATAACACATACAATTCATATAAAATAATATTAATATATTTGCGGCACGTTCCAGAGTGGTAGATACTTTAAGGAAGACCACCATTCAGAATCAAAACGTTGCTTAAAAATGGCTTTAGCCGTCTCCAGATCTGAATAGCCAGATGCTTCCCAACCTTTCTCTACCTCATCTCCTTCTCTTCCCCACTACCTTAAGCCTCACAACATACTCCAAATGGAGAATGCCATAGTCCCACTGTCTCTAGACAGTTGGGATTCATTATTAAAAATACATATTTGAAAAATTGTAGGACAAACGAATTTTTTTTTTGTTTTATGACCAAATAACTACACTGAAATCCACAAATTGTAAATAATATTACCTATTAAGCTCACTGCAAGAAAAATAAAACGTTTAGTAGAATTATTTTTTTGATTGCTCACTCAATTTACTTTAGCTAGACTTATCGATTAGATCAATCATTTTAATTTCCTTCTTGCGGTCTCCGCAATGCTTGACTGACTGGTTCCATAAGGTAATTGAAAAAGTTTTTCCAATGTTGGTCGATTAACAGATATAACCTAATGTTTATTACCCTTAGAAATAAAAATAATTAAACGTTTTCCTTCCGCGACCAACCGCAATCTGCGGTTCACGGATTTTTAGTAAGATCGCTTTAACAAGTAAGCTTAAAACAATTTAACAAATAATGAGGAAAAGACTAATAATTTCTGGGGTAGAATTTCTTTTGCTACATCCCTTAAGCCGTTGGGGCTTAATCTTTTCATTCATATCTGATTTGATTTAAGCACGGTGTTTGATAGTAAAAAATAGTGTTTCATGTTTTTTTGTTGTTTTAATAGTGAATACCGCACAAGAGTCTCAACTGCTCCCAACCGACTAGAGCCAGTGAGACTATGGCACCCCCAATTAGGGTATGTTATGAGGTTGAAGGTAGTGGGGAGTGGAAGGAGATAGGTAAGAGGAAGGTTGGGAAGTACCTGGCTATTCAAATCTGGTCACCAAACATGGCTAAAAGCCATTTCAAACAACGTTTCGATTCTGAATGGTGATATTTCACCAGGTCGATACTTGGAGCATCTACCACTCTGGAACGTGCCGCAAATATACTATTCATTATTTTATATGAATTAAATGTGTTATAACACATGTTAATCAAATAAAAGATATTGGCGTACGCCAGGTTTGAACCCGCAACCTCTGGATTCGTAGTCGAGCGTCTTATTTAGTCTGAGGCCGTCAAAATGGGAAACTTTCCAACCATTTTTTTTTAAAGAAAAACAAACATTATCAGGTGATGAATAATATATTAACTGATTTATCTCTACTCCTATTGTCAATAAGTGAAATGATTGCTTCTTTACTTTAAGTTCACACATGAGGCCTTCGGCAAATAAATTCCCTCGGAGCCTGTGTCATCTTTGGGGATGCTGTGTGAAGGGTATTTTTGAGGAAAGGAAAGAGTGAACCTTGATTTAAAGAGGCTTATGTTGGAGGAGGAAGGAAACACAGTGGCCGGCAAATCGTTCCACAGCCTAGCTGTTGAACAGAAAAACGAGTCAATGAAAAAGTCAATGTATGTCAACCGTGTACAAATGTTGGGCGCGCGTTTGGCGAGTTTCCCGACTATGCCCTGGTGCCGAAGAGATCATTGACGCAAGCTCCTCGGAGCATATTCATTGAAATACTGATAGAACAAGGACAGCATTCCCACCTGACGTCTGTGCTCCAAATATTGCAATCCGTTAAGATAGGAGAATCTATCAAACAGACCGCCCGTTTTTGCATGAGCCAAGGGTTTTTTTCAGGTATTTAGGGGCTCCAAACCAGAGGTGACTGCCAAATTCAACAGTGGGGCGTACTTGCGATTTATACAAGGTCAGCAGTTGTACAATGGTGGAGGACTTAATTTTCAGAGGATCGAACCTGCGACGCGATGCCGACGCCTGGATGTAAACGCGACGCTTTAGATTACTCGGCTACTACCTGGTTCTATTACATTTTGTGTCGTTAATGGAAAAGAGGGAAAGATTACGGGTTTTATGCTTTTTTTAGTGTTATTCTAGGGTTGTGTTTTAACGGAATGTAAATCTAAGTCCAAGCCTCGAAGACTGTAGCATCCCCAGTCGGGGTATGTTGTGAAGCTGAAGGAAATGAAAAAGAAAGGAAGTGGGGAAGCGAAAATTTAGTTAATACCAGGCTTTTTAGATCTAGCCACTTATTTTGACGATATTGAGCTTGATACTTGGTTTCAGTAGTGGCGGTACATTTCATAAACTCGTTCCATACTCTCTCAGGCCACATAGAAGTGGGATATTATTATTCCGCAGAGTAAATAATGAAACAGTTCACATATGAACAGATTTGTGAAATCGATGGGAAAAGCTCTCTTCTGCCGAATACTACGTCTGATGAATATCAGACACAAAATATAAAATGATATAATATATACATAGTAACCGAAATAACCGCAAGTAAATAGTTACGGTTAATTCGAATACCTCAACGTGCGTTCTACATTACAAAAGATCTTTCATTTTAAAGCAATAAGCAATGCTTCAATTCATTGGTATTTTTATTTTCTTAGATATACTAGGTGTTGGATTGTTTTAAAACGAATTACACCTTCAATAATAATATCTACATTACACATTGTAATTTAATTGACTGGAGTATTGGAAGAACGATTCTTGGTGAATAGGAAATTCCCAGGTAAACGAGATATTCTTGGTATTTATCGTTATTTCTCAAAGTAAATCCAACTATAATATATCAATTAATATTATATTGGAAAATGTTCACAAACTAATCTGTCTCTAATCTACTGAAGTACGTTAAACTAACCAACAAACCTCAAATCGATGATCAAATCCACCTTCTTGGATAATATAACGTTATTATTAATTAGCTCTTTAATTATTGGAAATCAAAGGGATAACGTAAGCCTGGGTAAATGGAATGTATTACATGTATTCCTATGCCATTTGCTTACCCTTTTGCAAGATTCAAATGCTTCTTCTGATTTAGAAAACCTTATCATTAAGTATTAGAACAATACATCATTTACTTTTCTTCCACTAAGATCTTTCCTTTCTTTAAATACCTTTTTGTTTTTATTTGTTTTTCCGATGTGTATTTTACGCTTCCATAGCTCCACCAAAATCTACGAGGTATAATAAGCAAAATGTTTAATTTATTTACTCACTATGTAGCTATCTGACCTACCAATATTTTTGTACCATCTTATGGATTACTATTATCAAGTTAATACTTTCATTACTTGTTGATTTAGAAGAACTTTTCAAATAATATACATTTTGTTACCGATTACAAAAAGTATTGGAAATTGATTAAAACTTTGGAAAACTTGTTTTTTACTCCCACAACTATACTGACCTGAGACAAACTACGTTGAACTCGAAAAATAAACTTAAAAGTATTTTTAGAAACAATGTTTGTTGTTGTTTGAATTTTGTCATAGTGCACAGTTATTTAGAGCGGAAAATACCATAATATTGTTTATGTTATTTCAATTGGCTAAATGTAACACACGTATCAAAATCTTTGTTAATGTTGAAATATTTATCAATATTTATTAAAATTTAATTTGATTTTTCGGAATTATTAATTGTATATTTGACTCATTTTCTTTTTTGCAACACATCCAGCTCAACATTTCTTGCCGTAGGCTAAGAAATAATTAATTTCTGTTCCTCAATCATTACTCTACTAATTATGGGTATCATTCTCTTCTGTCCAGAATTTCGATACTTATTAACTCAAGTCATGGTTTTGAAATGTTTGGTACCAGTCTAAATGATTTTTTTCATTCTTTACGACTCTACCAAAACTTTGACTGGATCTTGACTTTGATTTAAATGTTCTTTCTTGTGTAAATTTTGTCCTATTTTTTTCATTGCTTCATTTACTATTATGTATGTGTTGTTTTTTCTCTGTTTCACTTTTCACCATTTCATGTTGTGTATTTTTTTGTAGTTGTATAATAGTCCGTTAGTTTATAAATAAATATAGTGAAGGAAAATATGTGTTTATCAACATACTCGTACTTAACAAGAAACTGCAAAACAAAAGCCAACGTATCATCACTTCCGGCAGTGTAGTTTCGGGTATGATTCTATTTACTTCAGGGATGGTTTATCATTATAATCATAGAAAAGAGTTCCCATTAATTCGGCAGGTCTATCGATTTTCCGGAAAATATCGGAAAAGGAAAAATTCCTTAAGGCTCTGGTCAGGTTGGGCTCGAGAGTTCAATCTCAACCTCCCAGTTGCTAGCTTTCCAGTTGAGTGTTAGTTAATCTCTTAAACTCTTTTATTGTCGAAAAAAAACCGAATACAAAACTTTTCTCGATTTTGAAAACTTTGGCTATAAATTACATGTCGACGAAAGTCTCCCTATATTTTTATTCATCCGCACAAGGTTAACCAAATGTCTTTAACAGATATGATAAGTATTGGAATGTTCTCATTAGCATAATATCCGTGTAAGCCAACAATCGATTCAGCGTATCTTAGTAATATACTTTATAGTATATAATACGCACTTTGTACATAGAAAAATTCCAAGCTTATACATAAATTTTAACGATTATAATGAGATACACATAAAAATATATCACTAGAATTGACGATAAATTACATTTTGTGGGATGGGAAGACTAAATACTGTGTAAATAAGATACCGGAGGTATATGTTCGGTAAAATCACGTATGGCCGTGTTAAAAATGTAGATATTAGGAAAGAATGCAAGGCTGATGTAAGCGTAATGAATAGGATCAAGAAAGGGACGCTTAAAGGGTTTTGGGCATGTAGATTCAACAAACGATGAAAGGAGTGTAAAAAGAAGTTATGATGCGAAATTGAATGGTAGAATCAAGCGAATCAAATACTTGAATCGGGCCATGTGAAGAGTTGGAATAACAGAAGAGTATATTTGAGACGGTGTATGAATGTAAATGGAGTAAGGAGTGTGTGCTAAGACAAAGTTGTGAGGCGGTTCGTTCTCTCTGCCTACCCCTGTGGTGAAACGGCGTGATGGTTAGTTAGTTAGTTAGGATTACTTTACGATGAATTCGAAGATCTTCTGCAATAGTAGGTTTCCCAAATCTCCAAATTCTTACAGCTTCTTAGTGGTGTTTTTTTATACCCACGTGATGTCATATAGTCTTATCTGCTAGAAATTTCATAAAAATCATTTTCACAACTAGCACAGTTGCTAAGAACAATAATTATTCTTAACCTTCCTGAAAAGGCACGTTCTTATTATAAAAATTCTTAACACCGCCACATTGAGCTCAGCGGCGATTAAGAAAGAAATTAAAAACGTATAAAAGACCAATAAAATGGCGAATAACACAATAAACCGCCGAAAGAATTAACGAATAGAAGGAAGCTTCACAAATTGAACCGGCGGTTAAAACTTTAATGACAAAGCCACAGACAAAAGTGGGCATATTATCAGCATTATCTTTTACTTTCTTGTGTCTTCCAGTATTATCTTTACTTTCTACGTCTTGTGGGGAATCTTCAGCGGTGAAACACCACGAAAATACCAAACGGGCATTATCGTTACAGTTAACGATTCAACACTCCAAACTTTGCTTGCTCGATAATTAGTTACAAAAAATATTATCCCGGCTATATTTTTAAAATCCCATTAAAAACTATTGAAACTAGGTTGAGAATATTCACTGCTTGTGTAATATTATTTCTCCATTCTTTTCTTGAATTAATAGTAATTAACTAAGTGCTTTTTTCCATGAAATCTTCGATTTAAAGCGAGATTAGGAATCCACTTTCAAGCAAAGGTCAAACTGTCTACGGAATTTCCAGAGGGAGAAGAAAAATAGACTGGTTATTATGACCTTAAGGACGAATGTGTGATAAAACAGACCACAAAGGAAGGAATGAAAGGCTTGCGTTATTATTAAAATTAAAAAGCACTTTACTTTGACGGCCTCCATGGCCGAGTGGTAAGACGCTTGACTACGAATCCAAAGGTCGTGGGTTCAAACCTGGCGTGCGCTTATAATTTTCATTTAAGTAATATGTGTCACAACACATTTAATTCATATAAGAATAATAAAAAGTATATTGGCGGCACGTTCCAGAGTGGTAGATACTATAAGTATCGCCGTGGTGAAAGACCACCATTCAGAATCGAATTTCTTGAAATGACTTTGGCCGTGTTTAGTGACCAGATCCGAGTAGCCAGGTTCTTCCCAACCTTCCTCTTCCAAATCTCCTTCCCCTTCCGATTACCTTCAGCCTCAAAACATACCCTATTTGGGGATGCCATAGGCTCACTGGCTCTAGACAGTTGGGAGCAGTTGAGACTCTTGTGCGGTATTCATATAAAAAATACGTAAAAAGCTTTTAAAATGTGGCGCATTCTAATATCAACTAAGAATGGAATAACGGTTTGCAGCTGGCAGGAGGCGTGGAAGTCCGTGATTGGTGAATATCGTGGCATGTCGACACGGGGGCGGTTTGCTTCTCGCAAAATGTGGAGAAAGTGAACCGAAAGCAAGAAGATTTCCTGAAGCCTGACTCGGACCAATCTTCAGTACAGGAGTGCAGGGGTAAATTTAAGGTTGTCTGGTTTCAAATGTTAACCAAGTGAAAGTCTTGCGTTAAAGGCAATATTACGCGATGTGGCACCACCCTCATTTACCCGTTTATTCCCTAAGACTTCACCTCTATGTGCCACCGGCTTTTGACTCTTAGCTCTGATGACCTCGCTCCACTACCATCTTCCTGAACATACCCGCGTTCTTACCTTGAAAATCTCTATGGGCCTACTTTCTGGCTGATTTCCTCATTTCCAGGTTCTAGTTTTTGCCAGGTCAATGACATTGCCATGTGCTTGCATTTGTTTGCGTCTACCTGGATTTGCCAGCGTGCCACCTACTCTATGCGCCGTGTTCGCCACGTGTCCGCCTCCTAACTGACCCGGAAGATTATCCGGTCCATCCTAGTCTCTGTCTGTCTAGAGCCAGCCTCAACTGGTGTCTTAGTTCAGCCAATGTTTTGGCACTCTTGCCATCCGCCTATGTGCATTTTCCACTTCAACAACGCCCGCCTACGCAAAACCTCAGAATCTAGTTAGACAAAGGTTACGTAATTCAAGTAATTTCTCGAGCTAATATTACCTTCAGTGACAGAATACAAATTAAAATTGTATGTTCTATTATTTAAATCTAACTTATATATTGCGCAAATGGTGTACTTAACATATTTTATTGATCTTATTTCGAAGCAGTAAGCAATAGGCAGTGCAATGTATATATAACAATATGTCATATTGTCGGTGGAAAGGCAAAAAGGCTTAAGCGACACTTTGATGAAAAATTCGTTTAACATGCAATTTAATCAAAAAAAAATCTGCGTCGAATGTTTTAACCCTCGTTTGATTTTGAAGACCTTGTGGTCCTTCAACCATCAAAAATATATTTACCATTTGGGAGAAGGGTTAACTCGAGTTACCCAAGTTTGGGACTTTATAGCTTTTTGTCGCTTCAGATAACTCAATGAGAGCATTGAGTTACCTGAGTCAACTTTTTTTTCAAAATCCAATCAGGTACTGAAGACTTGTACATTTTATTGTAAAAAAAAAAAAACTTTAAAGTGCTCTGGTGATAACTTCCCAAAATGGCACTTCAGCCCTTTTTCCTTTAAATAATTGCAGATTATTTTTTTGTTTTGACTTATCTCATTTTTCGTTGCTAGATATGTATCTAAGGAACAATTTTGCATACTTAACTCAAAACTTGATTTTTTTTACTCATTATCTTCTTCCTTTCGCACACAGAAATATCTCAATTGCTTTTTCACTCACAATTAAATATAAACTTTAATTGATAGTATAATAAGGTACATGTAAAATTTCAAATGTATTCAGAGAGTTGTAAGAGTTTCATGGAGTTATATAACAATCAAGTAAATCTAATATATGAGGCGAGGCATGTAAAAACAGAATTTGAATGGTACACGATTTTGTAACAGAATGTGAATGATACAAAAAATAGTTCATGCCAGAAAAGAGTTGTGGAATTCCATTAAGTTCATCCTGCGGTAAAACGTTTGTTTGTTTTGAATTCATAAATCAAACCTTTAAAATGTTCGTTGAATAAAGGTATTCACGATACATAATCATTCTAGCAGTTGTAAAAATGAGAAGGTAAAAGTAATTTCTCGACCGGGATTATTCCAGAACGAACGATGCAAAAAAACCTTTTTTCGTCCGGACAATACGGACCTTAACTTTTTTTTCTACATGAGGATAATACGTAATATTTTAATTTTGGATTGGTTTGCCGCTCTCGTAGCGTCTCTGTGTACCTTGCTTTAGTTGAAAACATTCTCGAATTCGTGATTGGATTATTTTCCAAACATACTGAGGATCGAAGGAAAGCAATCTAACTTTTAAATGGTACATGGACTAAGTCGATTCGTTTCAAGTATTAACCATTATATATTAGGGACTTACTGGCATTACAGCCAACATTCATTACAACTTCAACTCAGAGAAAGCAAATGAGAATTATTTTGGAGAACCTAAAAATCTTACATTAAACGACATGAAGATAATAATTGGAAAATAAAAATGTCAACTTTTCTTAAAACTTTATTTATTCCACCGCTGCGAATTTCTAAAAAAATAGAGGGACACCTATGTCCAAAGCTGTACCCCGAAGGCTCACGAGGAAGAAAAAGTAATTTTTAAATGTTGACTTGGTTACATTTAATTACCCATTTGTTGTTTTTCTAAATATATATTTTTTAATTTGAAGAGAGAAAACAATTTCATAGTGGGAAAATTTTTTGTAACTTATTTGTTTTTGCAAACTTCATTGTTAATTTAACATTTTACACTATATACCTACCAATACTGCTTTTTTTTCCAATTCTGATGTTTGAATAATCTAAGTTTATTAAATGAATACGAAATAATAACTTTTTATAATACGCCAGCTTTTTTTATGACCGACCGGTTTCGCTTAGCCTATCAGGGTACAAAATCAAACTGAATTCAAAAAAGTTTATTTTTGTACCCTGATGATGCTTAGGCTAAGAGAAACCGGTTGGTTATAAAAAAATAAAAAAATCTGTGGTCTTATACAAAGTTATCGTTTCATTTTCATTTAATATGTCAAACCACAAAATGATTACTTTCTACGAAAATATAATCTTATTAAAGTTCCTTTTTTCGTTTTATTAAAACAACTACCTACTTCTGAATTTCGGAAATTCATTTAATTTACAATAGGTAATTAAGCACGGGTTGGGCATGTGTTGAATGTAGACAAGTGTGAACAAGTTTAGTAGCAAGCAATAGTTGAACATTATTATCGCAATTAATTTCATAAACTTTATTTTTCAAAATAAAATACTTTGAATTCTCGACTTTGTAAGAAGTCAAAAAGATCTTCCGTGTATAAAAATAAATGGATTTTAATATTTTATTATTGTTTTATTTTTAATTTTTTTTTTTTTTTTACTTATCCTATACACCATCTAGATATACAATACGTGCTCGGGTAGAGCTTTATATACCATTACAAAGATGGCAGCCTAGTCGGAGAACATTAAAAATAATATCAATAATTTTCAATGAAGTATGAGATCGATTAAAATTTCGGTTTCTAATAAGGTCTCGGTAGTTCAATTGGCAGAAACGTTACTCCCGAATAGAGTAGAGGCTCCAAGTTCGAGTCTCGGTCGCAACCGTTATTCTTTTGTAGTTTCTGGCTTTTTTCTGTTTCATATTTACGTTAAAGATTATTTTAATAATTAATGCCAAAATAAACAAGCATAAAGCTTTAAGTTAATTCTAATTTAAGATTATAATTAGTGTGTTTTCAACCAGGTTCGACATGTTGTCATTAACCTTTTTTGTGTTCTTTTTCTATTTACTTTGATCTAAGCAAATTTTGATTAATATAAGTAAATTTGTATTTATAATTATTTCGTCAATCTATTGCTTTATTTAAATTTTTTAGTTCTAAAATATTATTTTAATGCTCCTTACCTTGGATAAATAAATAAAATAAAACTAATGCACTCTTTCTAACTCGAGCGTTCATTTCAGCGAGTTCCAAGCAAAAAATCTTATACTGAGCCTTTAAACAGATATTTTTAACTGCTATCCATATAATCGACCGAATTCTTTAGAGGCCACATCACTTAGAGGTTTGGAGGTTTTTATGAAAAAAAATCACTGTAACTTAATTAAAATTAGCGCGTGTAATCTGCTGCAGCATGACCTACTTGCTATTGCGATTAGATAGGTATTGTGCACACAACGTGTAATACACAATGGCATGTCATTGCCCAAAGAGGTCATATTATTAGGCTTATCACATTCCCGAGTGAATTGCTAATATTACATTGCAGGAGTGATAAATCCAACTGGCAGGAGATATCTCCCAAGCTCATTGCCCTCCCCTCCCATTCTCTACTACGGTATGAAGGCTACAATATACGTCAATATTTATTTGCATTAAATACCCGGTAAAACAAAAAAATACTTTTCGATTTTTAATATGAACCATTTATTAATTCACCAATAATTATTTTGATATCAATTCATAATAATAGGTAGGAAACAGTGGCGGCTCGTGTTTTTTTAGTGTGCTGGAGTGCCAAGATCGTAAAAAACTTCATGATCCGAAAACTTTTTTTTTCTTAAACAACATCTATTACGTCGTATTTTTCAATCTCAGCACTCAAGCTCACTAAAAAGTTACGAGCCGCCACTGGTAGGAACCCTCTTTATTTGTCATTTTATTGTTTTAGTTCGCATAAAACAGTATACGGGATGCAATGAAATATCTTGAAGGAATATTCAGGACGTCTGCGGTCTGAGATAACATTATTTTGTTTAATGATCTCTAACTCGCGCAGGTTGTTCTAGTGAAACTGAGTTGCTTAAAAAAATGTCATGGCTGTCTTTTTTATAGCTTAAAAAAAAACGGAACATTCTGTAGTAATTGGGTTTTTAAACTATCCTTTGATTGGATTTTAAGTTAATTATAAAAATCTATGGGACTTTTTTGACCCGACCCTTTTTGGCAGGATTTTGATAAAATTACGTCTAAGACAGAAATCCAAAAACACTAAAATAAAATATTTTTTACACGTCGTGTTTTAATAATTGTTTAAAGCTTAAAAGTTAATTACAAATTTTTTCGTTTTAAAAATGTATGTCAAATCTTTTCCTTCAGTAGATACATCAGTTATTTAAAAATCTACTAAAAATTATTTTGATAATTCTCCCATTCAAAGACTGCATAGACTTGGTAATAAATATGGTTCAATAGATGTTTACCGTTACAACACTGTTTCCAAATTAAAATCTAGCTTACTTGAATGTTTTCAATAGAACTCAAAGGTTATTGTTATTTATAGTTATAATTATAAAACCTACGCTATATTTATATACTTGCAGTTAAATACTAACTTTTCTCTTAATGTTATATTCTACCCATCTATTGTACTCCTTTATTTAAATAAATGTATTTATGTAAAAGCCTTAAAGGCGTTAATAAAATAAAATAAATAAAAAATAAATAAAATAAACTCGTTCGTTAAAATATTCATCAATGTAGTATCCGTGTTTAATCAAATTATCAAGAAGTTTTTGAGGAAAATTGGGTAGTGGACATTGTAATTTTCTTGGATAATTATGCAGCGAATAAAACAGAACTACCTACACTAATGTAAACTTAATTATAAACCTTCACTTGTTAGCATTATTTTGTGTTAGTACCGCATTAGAGTTTAAACTGCACAGAGCCAGTGAAACTCGACTACTCTAATCTGAAGGGGGAGAAAGAGACGGAGATGGGGGAGAGGAAGGTTGATAAGTTCCGGGTTATTTGTATCTGATCACCAAAGTAATTTCAAGCAACGTTTTGATCCTTAATAGTGTCTTTCACCACTCTGGAACGTGCCGCAAATATATTGCATATTATATTATTTTCATTATCTATTTATTTATAAACTAGCAGAATATTGTCCAATTACAAAAAAAATACATAACACTAAATGCAAAAAATAAGAGCAACGGAGAAAGAACAGCACACATATAATAATATAATGAAACAATTACAAAAAAATGACAAAATATTCATAAGAAAGAACATTCAAATCAAAGCGAAGGTCAAGTCAAAGTTTTGGTAGAGTCGTAAATAATGATAAAAAATCATTTAGACTGGTACCAAAAAATTCAAGACCATGGCTTGAGTTAAAGAGTCTCGACATTCTAAACAGTGGAGAATGATATCCATATTTAGTAGTGATGATTGAAGAATAGCGATTCATTGTTTCGACGGCAAGGAATGTTGAACTGGATGAGTTACACAAAGAAGGTTAGTCGATTATACAATTAATAATTTTGAAAATGCAAATTAAATTAAAAAAAGTCTCTCCTAGGTTTTTCTAATGAAGAATTTTTTTATGTTTGTTCAATTTCATCATATGAAAAATTGTCTCTTCCACGCCCTAATATCCATGCTATTCCGCGTAAGAAGCGATGTTGTACGGATTCAATATGATAAATATGGACGGTATAGAAAGGGGACCAAATGACACTGGCATATTTTAGACGAGGGCAAACTAATGAGCAGTAAAGAGGTTTTAAGGTCTTTATATTCTTAAATTCACTCATTGTGTCTGATAAAACACATTAAAAGTTAATTTAATTTCTTGGCACCCGCTGAGTTCCAAAACCGTAACCTCTGGATCCGGAGCAAAGAATTTAACCACTCGTCGAAGTTACACGCAGGCAATGATAAATAATGTTTTCACACAATCAGATGGTATGATATGGGGTATTAAATTCCACAACGTGAAATAAAGGAGATATACATTCCTGAGCGCATATTAACCAACGTATGTTTACGTGTACGTTACGCAATGACCTGTGGGCGCAACCACAGCCAGGGGTTGGGGGCACGAGTCGCGGTCACTAAACGAATTCCTGATGCCCACAAGCAGGTACTACGGAGCATGTATTGGGTGCGAATCTAGAAGCCACTAGCGGCTCCCCGCGGCGCGGCGCTTCGCTGCAAGGCACGTGGCACGGAGTAAATGCTTACAGGGATTGCCTGTCAACTCAGCGGCTGATACAAATCACAGTAACCTTTGTGCACAAGAAACGTCTACTGTTTACGGGATAAGTCACCGGTATCCGACGTTGATATGACCTCCCCTCGGGGCTCGCCCGTTTAAGCGGGGACCGAACGGGACTGCAGCCAACTAGAAGAATTGGATTAGCCAAGTGAATTGGCCGCTTAAATCAATAAACTATGAGTCATGTGTCACAACTAGAGCTACCTATCGAATACGCTAATCTCACGTTGAGAATAAGTTTGTTTTCTCAATTTAGGACTTACCTCAACCCTTTGGACGTATTTTTTTTTAGTTAAGAAATTATTTTACGTTGATTTGAATTGACATTAGGCTCCAGAGGGCTTTTATAAATTAATTTGGTAAAATCAACACAAATACGCACAAGTTACAGCTTTAAAATAAAATGTTTCCAGACCGAGCACGACCACAGAATCGGAAGCTGTCAAAATATTTGCAGTTTTCGTGGCAGGAATAAAGATCGCAACCTAATAGGTAAAAATACGCAACAGAGAAAATTACCGGCTTTAAGAAAACAAAAACCCATTTTTTTAATCGCCGGGAACAAAAATTACAAAGTTTCTTCTATTTTAAATTAACAGTAGGTTTCAAAAAGTTAAGTGCCTTTTTATGATAATCTCTAAAAATAAATATTATAATCACGGAGCAAATAGTTTCTTAGATATTCCCTTGTATCTTGTAAAGACGGCCTCCATGGTCGAGAGATAAAACGCTCGACTACGAATCTAAAGGTGGCGGGTGTTAGTCCCGGCGTGCACCAATAACTTTTATTTAATTAATATGTTTCACAGCACATTTAATTTATATTAAAATAATAAAAAGTATATTTGCGGATCGTTCCAGAGTGGTAGATACTTTAAATATCGCCCTGGTGAAAGACCACAATTCAGAATCGAAACGTTGCTTAAAATGGTTTTAGTCGTGTTTGGTAACCAGATCCGAATATCCTAGGTACTTCCCAATCTTCCTCTTTCCCATCTCTTCCCCTCCTCATAACCTTCAATCTCACAACATACCCCGATTAGGGATGCCATAGTATCACTGTCCCTAAACGTTTGGGAGCAGTTAGGACTCTTGTGCGGTATTCACTATAAGTTTTTTTTATAAAAATAACAACGGATTTTATGAATCTGAAATATGATTCAAATGACAATCTCAGTGGCGAATCTTATAATCTTTGTCTACGGATCCAGGAGTCACAGATATTATTTTTATATTATTTGATAAATAAGTTGAAATATGCTTCCTGCAAACATTTTCAAGGCACTCCAGTACCAGGACAGCCTGAAAAGCATCCAGTACAAATTAATGTACTGTACCTCTATTATTTTTAATGTTGCTTGACTTAAGTTTGTCCACAACTCACAATGTATACAGGCTAGTACAGGATAAAATGATGATATTATAGATAAAGATAACACTTATCCCTCCAAACAACTGCTAAACAAGAACCTTCACTCTAGGTATAGGACAAAAATATTATCTAGAGTGTTTAAAACAATTATTTGCGACATGAACTATTCTCAGAAAATTGCAATCTCTTCAGCAAAATATCTAATCGAGATATTAATATATAATCCATAAAACTTGCTTAGTTAGTTAGCGCAGATGCATTTATTTATCATTGCTTCAAAATACGTTATTTTTTTGGATTAGTCGGTATCCGTAGTCGAGTAGTAAGGACAATAGACTATGAATCCAGAGGTCACGGGTTAAAATTGCAATGTGCCTAAATAAATTTAATTTAATTGATATGTTTTATTTCAAATATAATTAATACAAAATAATATACAGTTTATTTTCGGTACATTCTAGAAAGGTAGATACTCTTTGTATCGCCCTGGTGAAAGGCCACCATTAGGAATCGATGCATTGCTTTTAACTGCTTAAACCGTATTTAGTGAGCAGATTCGAATACCCAGATACCTATTTAAGAGTGTTATTTTACAATGTGCATTGGTAACTTCATTTTAAAAATTCATGCCTATTTGGTTATTCATAGTTATTTGCCGAGAAATACAAAAAATGTTATGGTTGTGTTAATTAATTAACACTTCATAACAAATAACCTAACATATTAAGATATTATTAACATGATATTAATAATGTGCGGGCTTATAATATTTTGCCCAGTGACATTTTTTTCCAACCGTTCACAGTGGTAAAAAAAGAGTTTGAAATAAATTCTTCAATGGAGGATATTTCTGCATAGTTTCAGTTTATGAAAACAATAAATAAATTAATCATAAAATAGAAGAAAAATAAATTTTGAATGTAAGGTTATTCAAAGAGATTACACAATTTTATACAAAAATATAAAGGAACGTAAATTTATTCAAGTAGAAAAGGAATGAGGAAGGACAGAGGGGGGAGGGGAATTAAAGTGGATGAAATAAACAATTTATTACTGTGCTAGTGGAAAGAAAAAAAACTTTTCACTTTGACCTTGAAAATTAGTTTTTAAGGAGCACTTTGTTCATTAGGGGACAGTTCGTTTCAGAGACGTAATACTTGCACTGAAAAGAAATAAGTGGAAAGTATGGTCCAGACGTCGTACAGTGTGTTTTAACAGTTATTTAGCAATAATTGAACATTTATAAAAATGTCTGTATATTTTTCATTGAGTTCAGAAACTTTGTTTTGCCCTTTTCACGGCTAAAATATTTATTTTCTAATTGGGAATGGCTCATAGGCGTTGCCTCAGACTTTTTGGGTGAAACTAGTGATATTACTTCGTGGATGGAGATTGCAAGGGTTCTTTCATAACTTGAGCAAAGAGAGAGCCCATTTCGGATAAGTATTGGAAATTCACATTCAGATAATTAGGCGAGTTAACAGTGTTAAAAATATTGTAAAGAAGAGAAAATGAGTACATTTTCCGTTGTGTTTTGATGGAAAACCAGAGAAGTCGTATGTTGTATTCAAAGATGTGAATAAATTTGCGAAGGTAAAAAATATTTTTTCTAAATTATTTATAAGAGCACAGTTTTTGTCCAAATTCTTACTATCGAGGGTTACTTTTAAGTTAGGTTATTAAAATTTACTTGACATCAAACTAAACAAGGACAAAAAACATATTGGAGTGACCAGTTAGTAGCCATGTTGACAAATGCGTCAGATTCCCACCCAGACGTCGTGGTTATATTCCTTACCCGGATCTAAGTTCTTCATTATTGCGCCAGCAATATTTTACGCTTGTAATTATGGTTATAGAAGTCTTTCAAATACTGTCAAGTTATTTGTAATCAGGGAATGTTTTTAAATGGTTAATATAAAAAATGAAAAAATACGCCACCTTTATCTTATGCACATACCCATACTTTTTATTTCCATGAACACTTTACCGATTATACACGTAAAATTATTTAATACCAGTCAATTTGACGTCCGAAAAACGTCACAATTTCTTATGAGAAAATTAATGTGTAGGCGAAAGTTAAACGTCAAACGGTCAAAGAAAAAAACAAAGTTAAAAATAATATTTTATCTTCTATGCAAATTGAATTGTCGGAATATGTTTTAAACTTCCCAAGAAAGCACTCAAGTTTACTTTAATTAACCGTCGGAAATTGACGAACGATCATTGGGGACATTTCTGGGCGATTCTTTCTCGGAAATAATTAATTTAATTCTCTCTCTTAAAAATAATCAAGCCCGAGTGGATTAACTCTTGAAATTTTCTATTTACAGCCATGTACAAACATTATGAAATAACAACATTTTCATTTGATTTGAAAGGAAACTCAAAACCGAGAACCAAAAAATAAATATAATTTGATTTTTATAATTGAATTTAATCAAATTTAATGTTGTTATTATAAAGTTCTGCCCATTTAGGTTATGTCAATTCAATATCAAACTGTAGTTAAGCCACCTTAAAACGTTTCATTTATATGATTTTAGTTCTAATGGAATGGTAGATTATAATTACTAATTTCTGGAAAAATCGAATTATTTTGAAATTCATTTTTTGTGTTAGTAGCTTCAAATTATGTTTTCTCCCATTAAATAATTCTTTTTTTATTTACTAAGGGCTGATTTTTCTTAATTTTAATATATATTTAAAAGAATAAAAATTCAGTTTTACAAATTAAAAACAAAAACTATAAATAAAATACAATTTTTAATGTAGTGGTGATTGGTTTTCTCTGGAACTTACGTTGTATATATGCAGGTATTTTTGAGTGACACACGTTGGTTTATACATAAATAAAAGTCATTTTACTAGGGGTGGGTCGAAAATATTGTCAGTTTTCTTTTAGTTCTTAAAACATTATTATGTCATACTATGTACACCTTTGGATACACCTCATCGTATTCTTTGATTTCTTACAGTACAAGTCTCTTTATATGTACCTACACATATGAATATACATCGTCGTATATGTATCATATATGTCGGGGTTTATATAAATATGTTTATTTTCTTTGATTTAAATATCGTTCATTTACTTGTTTATACACAAATGTTCCTTTTGTATTTATACTAATTAGCATTTATAGCTGTAATATAATAAATTATGTAATTATTCTATTTTAGTCTCTTCTTAATGTATTTACTCGTTTGTTCTTATTTTTCCTGTACTCCCTTTTAAATTATCCATTTCTTTGGTAAAAAAGTTGTTCTTTTTTGTTTTATAATTTTGCCCTTCCCGGAACGAGTTTGTTTTTAAATCTATTGGGAATAATTTAATTTAAAAATGCACCTTTTGTACTAAGCTGTCATTTATTTTTTTAAAATATAAATAAATGTATTATTGCATAACTGTACTTTTAAGATAATGAAATAAATAAAAAATAAAAATCTTTTTTAAAACTAGCCCCATGGTAACGTTGCACGCCATAGATAAGTTAATCTTTAAAAAAATAACAAAAATACGGTTATACGTCAGTACGTGAAGTATTTAAATTACCTCACTCCTTAATTTTTGTATTTTAATTTAACTGTAGTAATTATTCACCGCGTCCAATACGTGTATTTTTTTAATTCAGTTAAATTAGGTCAAAGTCAGTGAGGAGAGCCATGATATAACGAGTATGTCCCAGTTTCATGAGAAAACTTGGCTATAGCCTAATGCCAAGATAACGCGAGAGATAACATTGTGAAATTCAATTTGCACAGAGCTGCAAAAGAGTATGATATTTTCTTTCCATTAAATTTTCAAGAATTTCGTCGTGGTCAGGGGAAGAAGTGAAATGAAATGTGAGGCCGGGCACAAGAGAGAAATGAGACGGCGGTGAATAAAGCTTTTCAGGCGATACGGGAAATACGGGATTACGGAGACTGAAGATGGCAATTCTCTGAAAGATCTTCGCTCGGCAGTAATAATATGAAGCCAGGGGCTTTCCGAAAGAAAATTATGAAATGGTGACTTTAATCTGTGATCAAAGAGTTGTGTTCTATTTTTGAAATCGATATATGCATTATATAAGTACTTTTATTTGTTTATAAGTAACCATTTTTCCTCTTTTTAATATTTACGTCTTAAAAACCTTTATTTTACTAGGTTTTAAATATTTACCAAATTAAATAATGTTAAACAGTTTTATTTTTAAAACAAATACTAACATTCTCATTATCCCCAAGTTACAAATGATTTAACAAAACGTGAATTATTTCTACCACCATCGTTAAAAACGGAAAATGTATCTAATGGAGTTATGAATTTTTTTAATGCCAATGCCACTTATGAATCCCGGATACATTGGGACTCTAGCATAGCCAATTGGGGTATGTTGTGACGCTGGATTGAGGAAAGAGTTGGGGAAAGTTGGTATGTGTCTGACTATTCAAGGTCACCAAACAGGTTATTTTAAAAGTTATTTTAAGCAACGTTTTGATTCAGAATGGCGGGATTTCAATAGGACCATACAATGTGTATCTGCAATAAAAAAAACACAACACCATAACGACTTAAATATATGTTTTATTTAAGTATTCAGTTTAAAGATGTGCTGATTTGCAAAGTCTCAGGGTATCTTTTTCAGAGGTCCCACTTTACAAAGGAAGTTCTAATTTCCCTCCTGGCCTCGTTTCCTACTACGAGATGTAATGATACTGTACTCTACAAGATTTTCTATTGCTGAATTCCCAGACAGGTATATTATGCAGGGATACTCTACTTCTTCAAATAGTTAAAAACTAAACTTCTCAAATCAATGGGTAATAGGAGCTTAAAACCACCACTGATATAAACAATTTCGTATACACTTACATTCGTACAAGTCAAAGAGGCATCTACCGGATTGTGTTTTCTTCAAAACGGCTCCTTCGCATGAAGTACTTCCCACCCAAAACTGTGCGGATATCTTTTTTTAAATAAAAATAATAATATTATTCTCAATTACGATTCGCGTCTCAGGCGAACCGTTCGCCAACGACCATACCATGTTGAACACACCGGTTCTCGTCCGATCACCGAAGTTAAGCGACATTGGGCGCGGTCAGTACTTGAATGGGTGACCGCTTGGGAACACCGCGTGCCGTTGGCCCCCTCTTTTTTTTGTTGATATTTTCCATTTTCAAAATCTATTTTATACCGTGTGTTTTGTTTTCGTTTGTCTCTGTGATTTTGGAAGTATGCACCGGGATGTGTGTGAAGTCTCATGGAGTTCCATCCTCTCTGCCTGCCTGTGCAAGAAAATGGCGCTCCAGTCAGGTGACATATAATTTGATTTTGGCACAAAGGGCACATTTTTAAATCTTGGAACCAGGATTAAATTTTCGAAACGACGCGCAATGCTCTGCGAAATAATGTAAGTCATACATTTTATGCAGTATCATCTTTGCATCATCGGTCTCACGAGTGAAGATTTTCAGATGAACCAAGGATTATGAATTTATTTAGAGAAAACAAAATATAATATACGGAGCTTGTCGCTAACGCAATGAATTAAGCGACAAACTATTGTCTTATTTTCACCTTAGTCTGAGCTGTTGATCATCCTTTTCCAAGTACAAAACTTCCTTCCCAAGATGAATCATCATTGTTTCTGCAATATTTGTCAAATTTCCATATTTCCCTGTGGAAAAGTTTAAAAAATACATGAGATATTTGAAATAATGATACGTAAAATAGGTTTTTTTTATAATAATAATAGCGTAGAAGAGTCTCAACTGCTCCCAACCGCCTAGAGCCAGTGAGACTATGGCATCCCTAAATAGGGTATGCCGTGATGCTAAAGGTAGTGGAGAGGGGAAGCAGATTGGGAAGAAAAAGGTTGGGAAGTACCTGGCTATTCAGAACTGGTCATCAAACACGGCTAAAGCCATTTCAAGCAACGTTTCGATTCTGAATAGTGGTTTTTCACCAGGGCGATACTTAGAGTATCTACCACCCTGGACGTGCCGCAAATATACTTTTTTATTATTTCTTTTATATGAATTAAATGTGTTATGACACAGAAGTAAATAAAAGTTATTGGCGCACGCCGGGTTTGAACCCGCAACCTTTGGATTCGTAGTCGAGCGTCTTACCACTCGATCATGGAGGCCGTCATACATATGAAAAAAGTCCATTTAAATATGAAATAAGGATTAAAAAAAATCATGAATCGATTATATTTGGCCTTATTTGGATTGTTAATCGGTCGTATTACTCTTAGTTTTTATAAAAAAAAATTGTGAAAATGTGCGAAAAAATATTTGTTTGTTTGTTGTGTGTTATGAAATACATGCTCAATTTAATTGATATGATTTATTTTCGACCAGCTGAAATTTGAGGATGTATTGTATTTGCTTTTAAAGGTTTGAATAGTTAGGTTACGTCAATTTCCATTTTGGATTCATAGATACGGTTGTTAATCGAAGCACGAAAGTTATATTATACATCATGTTTCAGTTAAATAGGTACTAGTGCCTCTGAACACCATTAGTTGGTAATCTATGTCTCTGACGGAACAACACCCCAGGCTTAAGTGGCACAAACACGTACGTGTGCACTTTTTCAGGCTGTAGTCACGTGTCTACAGGGTACTCCGAAAGAGGTACTAGAAAAATTGACTTTATATCACACGCGCAGATGACTTATATACAAGTTTCTGTGAGAAATGGGGGAATATTTTACGGGATTCGCCAAAGGCGCGTGTTTTTATGACGATATTTTCACAACGAACGGCCTGAACAATATTTTTAGTGGTTATAGTAATGAATAATGCTCGCACTTATACGTGATACTGTCCAACCCGTAAACAACTCTGATTAACCGTCTATATTCAAGCTCAAAAAAAATAAAGAACTGGAAAAATGGAGGAGTAGAAACCTAGTTCAACAGGCCAAATGGTATGATATAACGGTCCTTAAAAATGAGGCAACACCCGAGAAAAAATACTTTCTACATTGGGCTGGCATAAATAGAAATATCTCTTCTTCACTCACTTCATGAAAAGTAATTAAATGAGCTCATTAGAAAATTCCGTTACCTTCCAGTGCCCACGTGCTTGCTATTATTACGTTCGCCTGATGTTAATGTTGTTAAGCGCCCTTGCGATGATTTTCCCACAAAAACGGCGCTATAAAAGTTATCCATTTATTATTATTATTATTACACCTGACCATTCACCAATCAACGGTCCTGGGACACCGGTGTAATATGTTTGAACCGCTGAGTTAGAAAGGGACCCACAAATAGCGCTAAAGGGCCTAACTTGGATATTATTTTTACACAAAGTTCCTGAACAATAAGTTTACTGAGATATTCATAGGGGATTATCACAAATTTACTTTACTTTGAGTTTAATTTTATAAGGGGTTGTATGACAAACATAAATAAAGATAATATTAATAATACATAACATAATTCGATAAACAAACTAATTTGAAAAATAAACGTAAGATAATAATAAACATACATATAGTAAAATTATAATCACAATTTAACTGCCCCTTGGACAGAGTGTCACTCCTTGCGGAGGATTATTTTCGGCTTTTTGTACTTAAAGTTGTCGTTCTCGCTATATCTATCGAGAGAATTTATGGACCGGTTATTATGTCGGGCAAGGCTGGTATATTTTTTTTAGATTGAGTAACAATTAACTCATTTTTGAGAGGAATGTTTGTGTCTTCGTTTAGAGTGGAAACAATGATCCATCTGGGCGCACCCAACGCAAGTCAAATGGCGTTGTTTTGTAGGGTTTGTAGTTTTTTTATATGTGTGTGAGCTGCGTGTCCCTAAATGGGTGCAGCGTATGAGAAACCCGGCCTTATGGTCGTCTTGTATATGAGTAGTTTATTGTCTGTCGATAATCGACTATTTCTACCTAGCATGGAGTTAAGTGCAGATATCACGTTGTTAGCTGATTTCATTTTTTACTTTATATGTTCGTTCCACTTAAGTTTTGAGTCTAAAATTACTCCGAGGTATTTGATGGATTGTTCCCGTGGAACTTTTTTTCCATACAGTTTAATGTTTGGAATAAAGGGCCTGGGATCGTTGTGTTTTGTGTGGATTTTGGCAGTCGCCAAACATCCCTCGTTCCTTTCCAAACACGACATCTCCTATGGTAGTGCCATGAATTGTTCCAGACGGCTGAAGCTGTTTTCTATCACACCTGTCGTATTCCTTGTAGACATCCAGAAAGTGGAATCCAATGAACCAGATCTACCAAATATGAGAAAAACCTTTCGGTTTCTTAGGTTTATTTTTGTGTACACATATTAATTTCAGACTTAATTGATCAGATTTTATATTGTATAGAAAAAAAAACTTTCTTCTTTTCCTTAATTATTTTTTCATATAAGGTATTATTGACCTATAACTGAATAACTGTTCTTAATAAACACCAATACACGTTGGGTGAAGATTACCTTAACTTTAATAAATAAACTTTTTTAATTCCTGTCCATCGAAACTAAAATTGTTGCAAATTTAACCACATGGATGCAAAATATTCAGTTTTTTACGGCTAATAAATATATATGCTCCGAGGAACTCGTGTCATTGATTCCTTCGGCACCGGTGCATAGTTAAAAAAGCTCGTCAAACGACGACATTTGTACACGGTTGAGAACGGGTCGCTTTTACGACTCGTTCTTAAGTTCAAAAGCTCGGCTGTGGAATGATTTCTGGCTTTTGTGTTTCTTCCTTTCTTCAACATGAGTATTTTTAAGACCCAGGTTCACTCCTTCCTTTCTTACAAAAAGACCCTCCACACAGCATCCTCAAAAATGACATCCTTTATTTTGCGGCAGTTCATAGAGTAAAGAACTACTTCATTTAGCGGCATCACACGAAGGTTCAATTTGTTGAAGAACAGGTTCCCCAGTTCCCGTTCTGGATTTCTGATTGCTGGCCAACCTGCCCCCCTCCCCTCTCATGAAAAAAACTTTATGGTGAGTAACCGGTTTCTTCCTCAACAGTTTCAGTTCTTTTCGAGTTCGACTTCAATTGAAGCGTTCACTATGAAGGATAAAACCGTAAAGTGCAGACAATCTCCTTCAGAAAAAAGATCATTAAAAACTCCTTCAAAATATCAGTTTAATTATATTTTACCGTAATTCTTAACACTGAAGAGAAAAACCGATGAAAGCGTGTTGTAAACGAATCTGGTATGCCCAAAGTCCTTTTAAATCGATATGGATCACACTTCTAGGAATTATCAGTTCAGTGATTCTTGAGCTTTTAAGAATTTTTAAAATATGTATGAATGGGAAGGTGCCAGAAGCCTGTTCTCCCTGTACTAGCTCAGAAGTTGGGGGTATATTAAAGCCCGAGTGGTGTCGCGGAAGTGTTGGAGCTTTAAATGCAAAGGCAACAATAAAAACGACTTCTTAAGGCTAACAAGCTCGTTGGAAGCGCCCATTGTCGTAAAAGATAAAAATCTCCGCCAAGTGCAACCAGCCCATTCTACGAAATGATATTGGGAGATAAATTATTACGATCTGTGGGTCTTCCAAAATTCAAATTCCTCTCGCGATGGGACTTTTATTATTCACATTCACCTAGGTGTTAAAAAGTGTTGGCTTTAAAGTTCAATAAAAACGACTTACAAGTCTTGACCAACTTTTATTGTATTCA
The DNA here is from genome assembly GCA_022651775.1 of Drusus annulatus. Taxonomy (NCBI): domain Eukaryota; kingdom Metazoa; phylum Arthropoda; class Insecta; order Trichoptera; family Limnephilidae; genus Drusus; species Drusus annulatus. The sequence goes on along the minus strand of JAGWCC010000350.1, from coordinate 218,696 downwards.
CAAGTGCAGCCAGCCCATTCTGAAATGAGATAGATAGTTCACGATCTGTGGGTCTTCCAAAATTCAAATTCCTCTCGCGATGGGACTTTTATTATTCACATTCACCTAGTGTTAAAATGAGCTTCATAGTTCACTAGTACTTTACTACCCTACTCTGCACCCGCGTCTTGACTAACTTTTTTTCATAATCCCATTTAACTGTATTTAAACAGTTCAACAATTCACTTGATATCTTAATAAGTTTCATCTTTTGATAGAACATTTTTTTGTCAATAATATTTATATTCTCGTGGAAAGCAATCACTTTGTGGTTTCACACATTTATTACAACCTAAAACTTTTATGGTCATAAAATAATATTTAAAATTTATCGGTCATAAAAATTTTATTTGAATTTTTATGGTAATAAAAATTAAAAACTAAATCTGCAGTCTTATGAAAAGTTATCATTTCATTTTCATAAAAATAATATTTATTTGAAAAATGGTTTCTTATGCATAGTCACGTTTGAAAAGTTATAAATTATAATATAAATTTCATACATATATATATACATTAAAATTTTTTAACGTAACCATCACGCTGTTTTACCGCAAGGGTAGGCAGAGAGAACGGACCGCCATACGGCCATGTCCTGGCACACACAACTTGCTTCATTCACATTCATAAATCGTCTCAAACATACTCTTCTGTTATTCTGATTCTTCATATGACCCGATTCAAGTATTTGATTCACTTGATCGTGCCGTGTATTCTTCTGGCGTCCCCGACTTCTTTTTCCATTCAATTTTGCATCATATATTATTTTCACACTCTTTTCTTTGTTCATTCGCTCTACGCGCCCAAACCATCTAAGGATCCCTTTTGGGGTAATTCTTCATTGATACGCGTCGAATTGATACAGTCAAAGAAGTGCATAAGACACGTGTGTTACATGGGCAAACTATCTGGAGCTTTATATATTGTTAAAATAATGAAAAAACCTTTAAAAGCCTTATAACAAAGTTTAAAAATAACAACCATTGTTTAACTAAAAACAAAACTCATTTATGTACTCTCTTTAATTATAATAAAAAAGAATTACTTGGGTAGTTTAACAACGTCTAGCGGACGGAAGAAAATAAATATCAGTAGAATAAATTAATGTATGATTCACAAGTAGGCAGGACTAAAATACAATCCATGAAGATTTCCCGTGATCCAGTTAGTCAAATTATTTAACACGTTTTTAGAAAGAACTCGTATCAAATTAAAATAGATAATGAAAATTAAATTGTTACTTTGTATTATACCACAAATTTAATTTTATTTTTTATTGCCGACCGGTTTCGTTTGGCCTAAACATCATCAGGGTACAAAATTAAACTGAAAAAAACATACAGTAAAGTAAAATCTGTTTTTATATAAACTTATTATTTCATTTTAATAAAATATATCAAACCAAATAGTGATTGCTTTTTACGAAAATAAAAAAATATATATATATTTACTGGAATATATAGATAATATAGTCACTCAACGTAACAGATGTTTACACGCTGAAAGTAATACAACATGAGATAAAAAGATACATGATAAGCATTTTGAGTAGTTAAGATGCTCGACTAAGAATCTAAAAGTTGCGGGTTCGAAACCCGGCATGCGGAAATAAATGTTTTTCAATTATTATGTGTTATCTCACATATATTTAATATGCGGCACCCTTTTATCGCCCTGGTGAATGACCACTATTAAGAATCGAAATGTCGCTTGAAATGGCTTTAGCCGTGTTTGGTGACCAGATCTGAATAGCTAGGTACTTCTCAACCTTCATCTTACCCATCTCCTTCATCTATTTGCTACCTTCGGCCTCAAAACATACCCCGATTGGGAATTTCAAAGTCTCACTGGCTCGTGTTTATCTAGTTTTCTTAATAAAGTTTCTGGCGTTCAGCTTTCAATATTAGCCTTCTGAAATTTTTACAGATTTGTCAATTCTTGGCGGATCACAACCATAGCCATATTATGAATCTAATATTTGAGTAAATAAGACATTATGAATAAACAATAACAATACAAATATTTACTGTTATTAGATGTTTTTAAATTGATATTCTGATGTGGCATTCAAAGTTTATAAATCAACAGCACCGCCTTACAATAAAAGTTTAATCAGCGGCCTCGTTTAGACCAGGATAATGCGCCGCGGTGATGTATGGGGGTTTTCAGAGACGTGACAGCAAAAAAAGCGCGAGTATTCTTCACGTGTCACCCGCATTACCTCTCCAGTTCACCACCCTTCGGCTCACCATTCTCCGCCACTGTGGCTGGATGCCGAGTCCTGATAACGGAATTATCTCATCCACGAGAGACCTAGTATCACATCCAAACTTCACTTTCCAGTGGCTGGTCATGATGCAACTGGGTTAGTTATTGGCCTAGTTAGGACAACTTTATTTTTACTTAGCTGTCAATGCTTGGTCGTATAATATTGTGAATAGTGTGCCCATACTCACCGTTGTTGTATAAGAAAATAATATAATGAGCAATTTAAAATAAGTATTCAAAGCACACAGTGACATTAAATGTTAAACAATATTTTGTAAATATTTTTGTTACAAAAACTATATTAACCACAAAATACTGGCACAACAGTAATTACGCTGTATAAATTGAATTTAAATTCGTAGTGATATATGTAAATGTATATCGTCGCCGGAAAGGCAAAAGGGCTGAAGCGCCATTTTGGGAAGTTTACACCAGAGCACTTAAAAGTTGTTTATGTATTCATACGTCTTCAGTACCTGGTAATCAAACGACAGTCAGATCATTCGGATGCAGAAAAAAACTGATCAAAACTCCATATACTAATTTTTATACCAAAGTCTTTTTGCCTACAATATATGTTTATGGAATAAAACAGCATGGACGGACTTTTGTCACAATAAAATATAAATATGAGTGGCAGATACTCTCAGCATCGACCTGGTGAGAGACGACCATTCAGAATCAAAACACTACTTGAAATGAAAATAGCCGTGTTTAGTGACCAGACCTGATCAGCTAGGTACTTATAAATCTATTTACTTCATAGAAAAATCGCAGACGAAGTGGCTTGAACGTGCACTTGAAATGCCAGAAAACCAAATAACGCACAAAATTTTGGCGGAGATTCCAAAGGAAAGGTAGAGAGAAAAAGTAGAGGAACACCTAGAGGTGCCTTACCGATACAATAGGTCCCTAACCTGAATAGGGAATTCAAGGAAAATGAGGTGATGGTGATAATGGTGACACTGTAATTAAAAGTTTAATTTATATTTTTAATCCCATTGGAATTTTGTTGAGATCCCTCGCCAAGCCTCTTAAAATCTAAAACTCAATTAAATATTATGTTAATTGAATAAAACGAAAAACCCACCTTTTTCTGGGAGAAGACTTCACTTCGGGACCCAAAAATAGAGTCGCTAAAAAGCTTTTGGGAAACGTGGAGATCTTCTTTATTAGAGTCAGTGAGGCTAGCTAAAGCCTTGGGCCAGATTTACCATATAGGGTGCATGGACTTAATTGCTTTAATTAAATCGATTCTTACTTTTTTTTTCAATTTGTGCTTTTTTAAAGAAAGTGTACAGACCTACCTGATCGAAATCTGTGTTTCCGTTGGTGAGTAGTGGCTTATCTTAATTTAGTTACTTTTATTTGAATTTACTAACCACGGTGAATGGTGAGGATATTGTAAAATAATTCTGATAATTTAAATAGCGCTGTTTTTGTGAAAAAAACACCACAAAATAGCTTTACGACTTAATTTGTGGAACCTAAAATTTATATCTTTACAGTTAAGAACTTTTGGCGAGAGATTTACAATTCAAAGAATTAATAGCTAATGAAACAATAAATAAATTATAAATAAATTGAATAAAACTCGTAAGAAACGGTAGGTTTGTATTTTTTTATTATGTCCTAAATGTGCTCAAAATAAATATTTTAAACAATGAAAAAATTACTACAAGTACGTAGTAAAAAAGGGTGTTCTTATTTTTTTTTGCCAAAGAACCAATCATTTAATATCATGTACGAGTATTCATAAAATATTATATCAATATTTTATTTTTAAGACTGTTCATTTCAAGGGGATTTCCTTTGCAATAGGACAATTTTATTCACATTAATTGTTGAATATTTGAAATAAACATCAGTGAACAGAGAAAGAGGCCGCACTTAAGGTTTCACAATCTACGTGACTGGTACGGTGGGACTGGCTTACAGCGCAAATATTGCCCTGATGATAGACAACTTCCGACAAGAATTAGCAACCAGGCTATTAATAATCGGCTTCACAAATATAAATATTTAACGCGTAATTCACAGAATCATATTATGTTACATACAATATACAAATATCAGACGTTCGGGCTATCACGAATGTATTATTAACAATAAATTATTTCCTTCGTGATACCCAAGTACATCCGTACGAGTGTGAACATTTTAAAATTTCAACTGATGTTGGTATTATCAACTTTAAATAATAATCTTTTCAAATCCCTACCTACCTAATAAAGTACCTACCTGTAATGCATTTTAGTAGACATTGTTCTAAATTTTAAATCGGTGGATTAAAGCAATGAATTATTTTTCTTTGGAAGTCAAGTTTCACGGCTAACGCTTGGCTTGGTTTATTATTAAAAGGCTGACGTGTTTAGCCGATAAATTTATTTTTAGTTAAAATTAACGATAGCTTTCATTATTTAAGCGTGGTCTATCTAATAACTTGCGGCCAATTTGCCGCTCGTGGACTGATTAAATATTGTCGTAATCCTTATAATTTGTATGGCGGCTCAATTGATAAATTTTAACGAGGGTTCGGTCTGATACGGGTGACATTGTGCGGCTAACATATTGTCGGAACAGCCCCACTAATACTGTTTTCTCTTTGCTCCTATTCTAGTTAACATTTCCCCCGGCGTTTGAGTGATAAATCCCCGGCCGAGAAGATCACTTTTAATCTCCGTGCTTTCATTGAGCCCGTAGGAGAGAGTGCAAGGTTGGTACCGTCGTGGGGAGGGGGTTTGTACGCTGAATACTAATTATCTAGTCTAGAGGTCTTCTTCCGTTCCTTTTATATTCGAAACCCTTTCTTCATGTAAACACCGCACAAAAATTTCAACTGTTTAAAGCCAGACGAACTATAGCATCTCCAATAGGGGTATAATAATAATAATTGGCTGATTTATATAGCGCCGTTTTTGCGACAGAGATATCACCTCAAGGGCGCTTTACATCATAATTAACATAATATTACAACTAAGACTTAATATTAATTTATACTTAAAACTTATAATTAGTGACTTACAACTAACATATTAAAATAAACACATATTTATAATGGTTGTTGCCCCTGCTGTCGGACCTAGGGTAGAAAAAAAGTGGAGTCTAGTAATATTTAACTTTATACATAAACTATGTATAGCACTCGGACTGAGTGATCAAAACTCTAGTTAAAGAAATTGGCGTTGTTGTGGGTATGATAATTTAAAAAGATGAGTCTTTAGTTTTGCTCTGAACTCAATTGAGCTGTCAATCTTTCGCAAATGTCATGATGCTGAAGTCATAAGAGAGGGAAAAGAAATGGAAAAGATTAAAACAAAGGAGACTCTGAGGGAAATCATTTACCTCGGGGTCTATGTCATCTTTGGGGATGCTGTGTGGAAGTTATTTTTGAGGAAAAGGAAGGAGTGAACTTGGGTCTTGAAACAGTATGTTCATGTTGTAGGAGGGAGGAAACATAGAGGCCGCAAATCATTCCACGAAAAGCGGTTCGTTCTATTTTTTTTTTTTTTTAGGAAAGACAAATATTTTCTGGTTACGAATAACTTGACGATATTTGAAAAACTACTTCTACCATCAAAAATAACGGAAAATTTTGTTTGTGCAATGATGGAGGACTAATCCAGCATAGGAATAGAACCCACGACGCCCGGGTAGGAACCCGACGCGTTTGTCCACTCAGCTACCAACCGGTCGATGACAAATAATATCAAAACGGTGTGCGTTTGGCGTTCCCAGCTGTACACCGGGTTACGAAGGGATCAATGACGCAAATTCTTCGCAGCATCTTCCGTTGAAATACCGGTGGAATAAAGGCAGCTTTTCTACAGGATTTCTGTTCTCCGAAAATCCGTTTGTTAAGATAATGGAACATATATCAAACGGACCGCCCGTTTATTCAGAGTCAAGATTTATTACCGGTATTTTGGAGTTCCAGACCAGAAGTGGCAAGATAACCAGTTGTGTACTATTAAAACATCTGCGGCCCCTGTACAGCACGCTCAGCTTCTGTGAAGCTAACTTCACTATGGCTTCGATGAAACCCCCGTGTCTGAGCTGGTCACTTAAAGTTACACCAAGCATGTCAATTGAAGGCTTGTCCCAACAAGAAAAAAAGATTGAGAGACACCTGGCTTTTTAAATCTGGTCACCAAATACCGATAGTGATATTTAAAAGAACCATAAACGTACATGACCTGTTCAAAAGAAAAGGTGGATTTTGAATTTTCGCGGGATTTGTACATTCGATTATGGATTTTTTGTTTGTTATGTTGGTACACATATGTTTATCATATGTTAGCATTATCAGACATTTTGGATTAGTGGTTTGTTTTTGACAACTGGAAAAGTTAGTCACGTTTTTGTGTGTTCTTCGATTTTTACTTTTGAAAGAAATGGATCAAAGAATAAAATCCATGATTTGTTTTTCCACAACTCCAGGACGCTCATCGTCATTAACACCTTCTCGGCCTTCTGTAAAGCGCTTGTATCGCTTATAAAAACTTTTTTGTTACAATGTAGACTCGCCGAATACCACAGGTAACATTTTAAGTGCGTTGGAGCACTTTATTCCATTTTTAACGCAAAATTTAATACATATTCTTTGATCCATTTTTTTTAAAAGTAAAAAATCGAAGAACACACAAAAACGTGACTAACCTTTCCAGCTGTCAAAAACAAACCACTAATCCAAAATGGCTGATAATGCTAACATATGATAAATATATGTGTACCAACATAACAACAAAAAAACGATAGTCGAATATACACAGCCCGCGAAAATTCAAAATTCACCTTTTCTTTTGAACAGGCCTCGTATGTAACTTTCATTCAAAAAAATCACAAATCGAAAGGTTTAATTTAATCGTTATTTAAAAAATCAGATTATCTGAAAAACCAATCTTACGACATCATTAAACGACCAGTTTTATAATCAACCGACACTATACAGTAATTTTATCACGTAATTATCGGCTCAAAGACAATTTATCTACCTATATAGTTCCCGAAATCTTCAAACACCTGTCTCATAACTTCAAAATCGTAACTCAACGGTACACGTTAAAAAAACACAAATAATAAAGAAGAAGATGATCGTAAGTCAGTTCATTGATTCTGAGTGGTTGTTACCAGGGTGATATTGATAGTAAAGAGAGAATAAATAGTATCTTCCAACCTTAGAGTATATAGAGTGGTATCTACCCAAGGCAGTGTAGTCAGTTTTTGATGATTTTTACCTGACTCGGCGGACCTGGGCGTGGCTAAGACCACGGCTAGGGTATTTATACATCCATTCATAGCACACAACGACATAATGTTTTTGTTTATTCGTATAACCACTTTTTTACAGTATTGATATCAACAAAAATATAGCATCTAACCTAAAAAACCGTTTAGTTGTGTCAAGTTTAGTGGCATAATAAAAAATGTGGGCGGAGTCCCGCGGTGACCCAGGAGCCCAAGATCATTGTGACAGTACGTAGAAGCGGAGTATTATATTTGTTATCCCTTTCTCTCTCATGGTGAATGACGTAAAAACCCGAAGAAAGTGATTTAACCCAGAACAAAGTTCAACACTCACGTATCTACCAAAAAAAAGGTAGACAACATATTAAACTCAAACTATGTACACAAAGCTTTTTTTTTCAATATAAAAAAGTCAAACGAACAGTATTTTTCAAAAAATCTTTTGTACAGATTTCTGTTTGTCCTCGTCAGGTTTTAAACTCGTGACCTGAGGTGCGAAATAAAAATACTGCACTTTTCCAAGCTTTAGCCTGTTTCTCTTATTTCAAAGGGAGGAGATTCCGGAGGGAGATTATTATTTCATTAAAGTTACATGGAGCTCAAACGCTGTAATTTTTATTTGCAACAACAATAAATTTTCAGGTACGTCGTATTATTTCAATTTTCTATTTGCTATTTTCTGTTCATTTGATATGAATGCAAAGGTGATATTAATTAAGTCCTGTGGGCAAATTAGACGTAGTTATGCAGAAAACGTCTAACCCACAATTTGCCAAAATCGAGTTTTAGATGTTTTCCTGTAGATAAATACGAAATTTGTATCTGCTCAAAACATCAAAGCTCCAAATGCAATGGATTTTTCGTAATTGTTTTTTTTACTAACGCACATTGCAGACATTTGACTTAAATTGAAGATTAAAAACATTAAAATGTAGGATAACATAGGAAATATAATATGTTTTATAAATACATACATTAATGGATTATAAAATACCAATTTGTATTTATTTTCATGTTAAATGTTGTAATATTTAAGTTTTGTATCGTCATATTTTCAAACGCCTTTTTTCTGCAAGTTTCATCTTTTTGGGGTTGGATGCTTTCTGTATAACTCTACGTCCGATTTCTGTTGATGTTTTTTCAATGTGAATACCGCAACCACCTGGAGTCAAATTATATATTATTAGTGAAATTATAGCGCATCGCATAATTTTCATAGCAGTGGGGAAGAAAATTGGGTAGTACACGACTATTCACATTTGGTCACCTAATACGGTTAAAAACATTTCAAGCAACGGTTTGATTCTTTCACCAGGGCGATACTAAGAGTATCTAGAACATTAAAACATGCAGTAAATATTTAACTTTTCTTTTTAGATATATTATATTATTTTCGCATGCTGGGTTTGAACCCGCGAACTTTGGCAGCCAATTGTGTACGCGATTGGGTCTGAAACATTCAACTGTAACATTGAAACATACGCAAACTTCGGGCTAGTGTTCAATAAATGTTTTGAGCGGTTAGTAGCTGAGTGGACCAACGCTTCAGATTCCCACCCGGCGTCGTGAGTTCAATTTCTCTGCTAGCTACGCACCCCATCATTGCACAAGCAGTATTTACCGCTTATTATGATGGTAGTAGGAGTTTATCAAATAGTTTCTGGTTATTCGTAACACGGGAATGTTTATCTTTCTTAAAATAAAATAAAAATGTTTTTAAAGTAGTATTGCGATGTGGAAATTAAAATCAAAGTGAATGCAGTGAACTCTTTTAACGGGGAGTCCCCGATGCGGTGGTTGCTAATGAAAAGATTTCAATAGAAGCGAGACTAACAGTCACAATAGATTGCTAATACTAAACCTGATGTATGGTAATGAAGCATCTGGTAGAAGAACAATAGAAGTATAGTAAAACGCTATGGAAATGAATTCCCTGAGGCGTCTATGTGTTGGGCCATGTATGACCCCATTAGAAATCTGGAAAGAATGCAAGTTTGATGTAAGCATAATAAGCAGGATTAATAAAGGGACGTATAGGTTGTTTGGACATGTAGAATGGATGAACAGAGAAAAATGATAAGGAGAATATGTAACGCTAAAGTAAACGGCACAAGTTGGAGACACTCGAGAAAAATATGACACAATCAAGTTAAATTAAAATATTTGTGTCTGGTTGCGTCACGAGTCAAATAACAGAAGAGTTTGTATGAGACAGCGTATAAATTTGAATGAAGCAAAGAGTGTTAGGTTAGGGGTTTACCCTTTCTACCTACCACTGCGGTGAAACGACGTAGTGGTCATTTTGTTCCTAGCCATTTAGTCTTAAGGCAGAAACTGGTTTTGAATACTTAAATTAAATACCTTAAATTTTACAAAAAACCACCTTGTACATAAGCAATGCAAAGCGTCTTTGAGTTGATTGAATTACTAACCCGAACTTTATAAGAATGACCAATTGATAAATTAGTTTGTTAAGGAATTAATATGTAATAATAGAAAATAAGATCTGTACAGCGTCCTTGAGGTGATTTTTCACAAAAACGGCGCTATAAAATCCTCAAATATTATTATTATTCGAAAACGTCAGTGCCAGGCTCGCACCCAGGCGTCACGGGTTCAATCCCCTGCTAGGTTAGTCCGCCATCATTGCACCCTGAAAGTCTGAACAGCTGACCCGTGTTTTCTCTTTCCTAAAACGTGGATCTGTTTGAGCCTCGTTAACTTTTTATCTCCCCTTATAAGAAGCTTCGCCTACCTGGTGAAAGTCCACCATTTAGAATCGTAATGTTCCTTGAAATCGTTGTCACCGTGTTGGATGACCAGATCTGAAAAACCAGGTTCTTTCCAACCCCCTTTTCTCCATCTCCTTCCCCTCCTCACCACTATTAGCCTCACAACAGAGTTGTGTATACTCCATGTGTCACCCTGGTGAAAGACCACTATTCAGAATTGAAAAATTTGCTTGAAATGGCTGTAGCCGCCGTGTTTGGTGACCAGATCACAATAGCCAGGTACTTCTCAATCTTCCTCTTCCTCATTTTCTTCCTCTCCCCTCTACATTTAGCCTCACAACATACCCCTATTGGGGATGCCATAGTCTCACTGGCTCTAGACGGTTGGGAGCAGTTGAGACTCTTGTGCGGTATTCGCATAAAAAAAACAACAATAATTTACTCTTATTTAGGATGCCATAGTCCTACTGGTTTCAGAAGCTTAAGAGCATTTGAAACTCTTGCGCGGTATTCACACACAAAAAACATATTTCAAAAAAAATTATGACTCCCTAGTGGCTGAGTGGTCAGAATCATCGGCTTCCTACCCAGAGGCGTTATTATTGCAATTGCAACATTTTACACTTGTATTATAATGAAAGTTGGAGGTAGGTGTTCAATTATTGCCATGTTATTCGTAACTTGGAAATATTTGTCTTACTTTAAAAGTGTGTTTCAAAGAGTATAGTGATGTTTTCCAAATCCTGCCGTAGGAGTTTGGTTTCAGTTAGCGTTGGGAAAAACTTCAATGTTTTGTGAATGCTTCACGAATTGTTAGTTCTTTAAAATGAACCCTTCTGAAGTGAACACTTCAATTGTAGTCGAACTAGCATAAAAAGAGATTTGAATTTATCCGGTTATTTGTTCAGCTCTTTTTGAACCGGTTCCTCGCCGAAAAAGCACGTACTAGTCGGTAGAGATAAGTGAAAAGAACTGGAACCGGTTCCTCACCAAAATAAAAATCACGTTCCTTTAGTTATTCCTTTCACGCAGTACTTTGAAGTCAGACTTCAATTGAAGTACTTGTAATTAAGTACTTATTTATAGGCTTTGAAGTTCACCTTCGCAACTGTACTGTATCTAACTTCCGTTGAAGTATTTGTTCAATGAAATCAAGTTAATGAAATGAATGAACGCTAAAATGAACTATTAATTCAATTGAAGTATTTTTTCAACGAAATGAAATTAATGAACGCTAAAATGAACTACCAACTTCAATTGAAGTATTTGTTCGATGAAATTAAGTTAATAAAATGAATGAACTATCAACTTCAATTCGAAGTATTTGTTCAATGAAATGAAGTTAATGAAATGAATGAACTACCAACTTCAAGGGAAGTATTTGTTCAATGAAATGAAGGAATGAAATGTAAAAGGAATGAAACTACCAACTTCAATTGAAGTATTTGTTCAATGATATGAAGTTAATGAAATGAATGAAAGCTAAAATGATCAATGAACAATGAATGAAGTAGGAACTATTGCCAAAAGAAGTAGTTCTTTGAAGTAGTTCTTTCAAAGCGGTTACAACGCTAGTTTTAGCGCTTCAGACAGCTGTTTCGGCGAGGGTTGTGTTCGTACTTGTACCGCAGAGTACCGACTTATCCGAATTATACCTAAAGTTGATTTGATGGCGGTGGTTACTTAATCGACTGGAATCTTCGGGCCAAAACTTTTGGCGCATTGTCAAATTTATCGCCGGATGTAATCCAAATTATTCCAACTAGCGTGGCTAATTTATGCTGGGCGCGAAGCTCCTCGGGCCCTTAACCCGGGACCTGGGCCGGGTGGGTCTGGTGGGTCTTGATCCACTTGGCTGATTTAGACAGGGCCTACCTACCGAACTTGCCACAAGTGACAAACTGCGACCCTTATCTGAGGAATTGAACCCCTCGGTGACCATGATTATGGTTTGTCCATTTTTCTCACAATTTCATGATAACATTTTAGGAGTTCCAGTTTTTTTTTTAAATAAAATTTTTATATTAGTTACTTACACATGAAAGTTACAAAATTATTTTATTTACTTTTCGACTTATTAATATTTAAACTTATATACTACTTATTATTTTTATTTATTTGTATTGTAAATGATTCTTACAGGCTATTTTAAATTTATTGATTGGCATAATTTTGATGGTTTCCGGCAACGCATTTGATTTCATCCATTTATACGAGTATAGGAAGCTGTTTTGTGTGTTTAAGGATTATCTGCGTGTTTTTAATAATTTATTGTTTATTTATTTATTTTATTGCTACAGGAAGCCTACTATTGATTTGTAGAAGTTATATATATGGTATACATATATTCATATATATTTCATGGTAGATGGTTTATCACTGATACTTGACTGATCACAAGTATACCCACGCACTGATTTTGCCTATGTGAGATTATTTGTTATATCTATGTTGTTTTTTTTCTTTTTTTCTTATTTTGTTGTTTTTTTTTCTATATCCCAATTTTTTTTTTTTTCTTTGTAACTTAATGTTCATAAAAAACCTTATTTTTGTAATTTTTTTTTTTTCAAAAATGTGTTCATCAAGCGATATTCAAACAGTGTTTATTTTCTAATTAAAAATACTGATATTAGTCATAATAATGTATCGTTCTAATATGGCAACATGTATGTAAATAATACATAGAGAACTTTTTCTGGGATGAAATTGTTAGAAATACTAATCATGTTTCATTCTGGTGGTAAGTTTTCATTGATAATTGTATAATCAAGTTAAAAAAACTGGATTATTATTATTTACAGTGCCCTTGTGGTGATTTTTGACAAAAACAAATATAAATTATCCAAATATTATTTTTGGCACTGCTTTCTTCTTTCATCCGCTATGGTATACATATCCAAACCATCTAGGCATCTCTCTCTTAATTTTGCTATTTAATTAACTGTATAAAATTAACAACAAACAATTAACAGTATACAATTAGTTAAATGCAAAACATAGTGATTAAATATTTTTTCTTTGTTTCAAAGCATAGATTCTCAACCTTTCTTTTGCCCACCGCCCACTTTGAGAAAAAAAAAATTCTATAGCCCCCCTTATTTTTTTTTATTTACCATCTGTCGCGTTCGCGGTTCCAGTTACCCGTGACCACCGAGGAACGGGTTATTTATCCAGTTCTTTTTGGAACCGTTTTCTGGTGTTTTTTTCTAAAAGTACTAGTAAATTGACAAAAGTTCCTCGCCAAAAAAAACACGGAAAAAACGAACAAAGGATATTGACCGTTCCGGTGATCGGCTATTTTTTCCAACGTCCCCTATTTTTTTCTGGGTCTTCTACTGGTTATCACCCACGTTGAGAACCTATGTTTTTAAGTAAAGGATATAATCGTACTAATAAAAAAATAAAAAAATATATGTATTTTATATGTGTATGTAAAAATTAAAATAACGAAATAAAGTTATAAAATAAACTTATCAGTTGCAAAGCATTTGAGTTGAAGAACTTTTTAAAATCATTGTTTCGAAAGTTCTGAGAAATAAATCAAAGTAATAAATAATTTACTTTGGGTGCAATTAATCCAAGCCCTTCGCCGCCGGGTTAATCAGTAAAGATTACAAATGATGACGCAGGCTGACATTGAATTATTGTCAAGGAAGCGCTAAACTTGATCCTGTTTCTAAGGTTGTATCAAACTTCAAGCTTCTTTACCTAATTAATGTAAACACGAGTTATATCGAATAAATCTTCATGAATTTCACCAAACGATATCTACTGCTGGAGAAAGTTGACAAATTCTCAGAGTCTAACTCTTGTCAAACTTAACCTAAATATAATTGTACGTGTTAAACGCTTTAAATCACAAAGATACAAAACTGAGTGTAATATTATTATCTCATATCATATAATCATCATATCGTCGCCGGAAAGGCAAAAAGGCTTAAGCGACACTTTGGTCAAAATTGAGTTAAATATTCAGTTTTCATCAGTTCTTGTTTCTGTATTGACTACTCTGACTCTCGTTTGATTCTGAAGACTTTTGTGTAGCCCGTCAGCCATCTAAACTATATTCACCATTTGGGAGAAGTCTTAACTCAAGCGACACAAGTGTGGGACTTTTTTAGCTTTATTTGTCGCTTCAGGTAACTCAGTGAGAGTATTCAGTTAGCTATTTTTTTTTTTTCAACATCAAATTAGGTACTGATTGTAAAACGACAAAAAAAAACTACAAAGTGCTCTAGTGTAGCATTCTCAAAATGGCGCTTCAGCATTTTTTCCTTTCCGGCGACAGTATAATCATAATTTATTCATGTGTGTATTAACTGAGTTTTTATATGATTGGCTTGTTCTCACAAGTGTCAGTAATGTGTTTATTTTGCAGAATAATAAATAAGCCAAATAAACAAAATTGTTTGTATACTTTCATTAATCAATATTACCATGGAGCGTAAAGCATTAAGAGAATTATTTTTTTTAAACAATTCTAGACTTCCAAAAAGTCTAGAATCTTCCGTAAAAAAAAATAGATAATACTATCCATGGACGCTATTTATGTTTGCAATTATGTTCGGTTAGAACTTTGTTCACGATTATAAAGATGTTTACCTAAAATATCGGTGCAATATATTTTTTAAGAAGTATGTCATTGTTAAAAAATGATGCTTATTGAATTGTTTGGGATGGTGGAATTGGTAGACGCACCACGCCTGGATAATGTGGAGGTTCCGAATTCTAGTTTCGGTCATAACCCTTTTTCTGTATCTTTTTTTTTCCTGTATCTTTTCTGTTTTCATATTCTTTGAAGATTGTTGATATTGTTTTAGTACCTTATCAACATTAAAATGTGGCGTGCAGCATAAAGGTAAATTTAAATCTAAAAAAAAAAATCATTGAGGCCTCATCATGTGGAATAAGGTACTTTATGGCTAATTGACTTTCAGCTGTTTCAGAATCACCTACAAATCTCTGTTTCGTAATCTAAAAATATTTACCGAATTAAAGAAAAATACAATTGAATGGCTTGGACGCTTAAAGTGGATGGACGCTTAAAGGATTGTCCGTAAGATATATAACACCCAAGTTAATGGAAGAAGTTGGAAACACCTCAGGAAGACGCAATACGATCAAGTGAATCAAACACTCCAGTCTAGTCATATCAAGAGACGTAATTTTAGAAGAAAAAAATTGAGACAAAAATTGATTGTGAATAATAGAAGGTTTGTCGATATTTTTTTTTTTTTTTAATTGAAAAACGAATAGAATTCGTAGTGTCTTTGAATGAAATATAAACGTACACATACGTGTAAATATTTTGTTTTCTTTGATGGCATCATAGTCTTTATTTATTTCGTTCTAAGCATTGCGTTAAAAAGTTAACTCACATTTTGGAAAAATAAAATTTTTTTGAGACTCATTTTTGCTTTCTACGAAGATTTGAAGATTTATTTTAATGTCAGACAAAATTTCACACAAACGATTTTATTCGACCTTGAAATATCTTCGAAGAAACTGTATTACTAATCAGTATTATTATCAATCCAAAATTAAAGAGTAATCCACTTCAGAAAATTATTTGACACTGGAGAGTAAGAATTATTTTTGTCTAATTTATCTTCAAACATTGAAACAGGTGAAAGCTGACAAATTGCGGGAAATTAGCTTACACGGACAATTTAAAAAATGCTATATTTATTATTTTACCTGGCGACATTTTTACAACTGTTTGAATAAAACATTACCCGGGAGGCAGACTCGCTTTTGTTTGTTCGAATCTCAGCATGAAATAATGATATCATTTTTTTCTCTGCGGGTGCTTTGAACTTTTGACAAAATATCCTCGGTCGTTTGTCATTTAGATTTCTCCCTTTGCATTCATCTCTTGAAAGTAAATAGGCATGAAAAATAAGGTCGCACTTTTTAATATTTTAGCGAAATACGTTTTCGTTTTTGAGAAATACGTTATTTTTATTTCGTTATGAGTTTTACCGCACTTATGATATACTTTATGAATTATTTAATATCACTGTGCCCGGCGTGGCCCGGATAATAACTATTATTATAATCATAAATAAAACAGATTAACTTTATTTATAACCACTTAATTATTCAATATTATGTCTACCGGTTTCGGAAGTACCCTTCCATCATGAGGACATTATTAAAATATATATTGTCCTGATGATGAAAGGGTGCTTCCAAAACCGGTAGACAAAATATTGAATAATAAAGTGGTTATAAACAAAGTTTATCTGTTTTATTTATAAATATGGCAAGCCACAAAGTATTTGCTTTTTACATATATTATTATTATTGGCTGATTTATATAGCACCGTTTTCGTGACAGAAATATCACCTCAAGAAGGCATTTAATGTGCCCATTCAACCATTCATATTCTAGGCATTGCATGATCTTATATATTAAATAAAAGCATAAATAAATAAATAAATAAAAAAACAAATCATTTTTATGTGAACACTGCAAAAGAGTCCCAACTGCCTGAAGTCGGTGAGACTATGTCATCCCCAATTTGGGTATTATGAAATTTAAAAGATTAAGGCTGGGAAAGAGATGAGGAAGGTTAGGTTAGGTTAGGTTATTTTTTATAGTTACTACCGCACATGAGTCCCAACTGCTCTCGACCGTCTAGAGCCAGTGAGACTATGGCATCCTCAATAACTGAGGTATGTTGTGAGGCTGACGTCAGTGGGAAGGAGATATATGGGGAAGAGGAAGGTTGAAAGTATCTGGTTACCAAACACGGCTAAAACCATTTCTGATCGGTGGACTTTCACCAGGGCGGTACTTAGAGTATCTACCGCTCTGAAATATGTCGCAAATATGCTTTACGTTATTTTACATGAATTAAATGTGTTAAGACACATATTAATTGAATAAAGTTTATTTACGCACACCGGGTATGAACCCGTGACCTCTTGATTCGTAGTCAAGCGCCCTCGAGGTGATATTATTGTCACGAAAACGGCGCTATATAAATCAGACAATTATTATTATTACCACCTGAAAACGGACGCCGTCTGAAGTGCCTGGCTATTCAGATCTGGTCACTAAGCACGGTCAAGGCCATTTAAAACGACGTTTTAATTCTGAATTGTGATATACTTAGAGTACTACTATCTACTACTCACCGAGATACAACAAGATGAAAATGTACTAAATATATTTTTGCTTAAGTAATGTAATATTTAGTATAATGAAATATTCCACGTACATTTCTTAAATTTTAATTAGCCCCGCCGTATTTTAAACCAGCGAAATATAATAGTCTGTAGTCATTTTCCAGCCAATTTTACATTCCTTCGGACAAATGAAAATACTATGATCACCTATACAAAGCTACGTTAATTTCTCTGCAGCAAAGATAAGAACAGCAAAAGATTTTCACTACCAATATTTGGCGAAAATTCAACGTACAGTATCGTACAATATAATATGTGAGGCGTAATAAAATGTTCGTGAATCAGAATAAAGGATATTGTGATAACAGGCAGAGGACATCCCTTCGGCGAGAAGTACAATGGTAATACACTCGTTTAAAGACACAATCGTGCTGTAAGATGCATAAAGTTATTGGTGCCGGTCTTTGAAAAAGATTTCGCATGATTAGTTTTTACCACACCTGCCTTCATAAATGATTTTAAAAATACCTATTTTAGATTTCCATAGCCTAAGAACTTTTCTTGAGTGTAAACGAATAACCAAAGGATAACATTTTTTATACAATTCAGTTGTATTCATTTTAATATTATTATTATTATTATTTACAAAAGAATAAATGATTCAAACATAACATTAATCAATCATCAAACAAACATTATTTCATCTCCACTCCTAAATATGTTCGAGAAAATAAAATTAAAAACACCTAATAATAATAAAATCAAGCTTAATAATAAAATTTCGTTAAATAATAAATGTATTAAGAAAGGAACTAATAGATTCTTAATTCATTTTATAAACGGGGGGAAGAACCAATAGCAAATCACATTATTATATAATTAAGAAAAACCTGCCGTTAAAAGCAATAGTTTTTAATCACAAAATGGGGAAAACAGATTTTAGAGTTTGGTATCTCATAGAATAATTCAAGACAATTTGGTTTATACCGTAATCACCATTTTGGTTTTTACCGTAATTAGTAATTAAATGAGGAACCAAAATCACTTACATAAGTCGTTTCCATGTGGCCAAACCATAGTTTGATAATGGCCTTAAACGCCGAGCAGCTGTCACTCAAAACTAAAAATAGCAGGACTAAATAATGACCATTTTAAAATTAATCCAACTGAATTAAATAAAAATTAAAATGGAGTTCTACAAATTGAACACAAAAACTATAAACAAAGGATAACAGTTTAATCAAAGTTTTACTTTATTTTGTATATTGTCTTAATTCAAATGCAGTCTCACGTCTCAATTACTGCCTTCCTAAATACCAAATTAACAAACTCCAATAAGTTTCTAATGCTGCAAAAAAGTTCATAACCAAGATATCTAAATATTCACACATTTCGGAACATCTTCAAACCTCCACTGGCTCAAGTGCACTGAAAAAATCCATTAAAAGTTGTGCTGGACGGTGTTTACATCCATTCACGAAATGGCTGCACTGTACATCAACGAACTATGCGTTCTAGGAAATACTCGCTACGGCAGTCGACTCTTAGATCAGCAACATCATTGGCTATCGGAAGGCTAATAGAACCTAAGCGAAATCCAAATACTAAGTTTGGAGGTCGCGCTTTCGTAGTATTCGGACCCTAAGGCTTGGAATAAACTCCCTCTAGTGAAACTGGCTTTAAACAGCAAGCCTTGTTGCTGCCTAATTACTGTATATTATTATATAGTATATATAATTTGTTTACAGTATAATTACTCCCGGGACCTTAGGGCGATGCTTCCATAGAATAAAAAACACTATAAGGTATCGTCAATTTAAGACCAACTATCCAACTGCCTAACTTCAATAGCTCTCTACACCAGCGACAATTTTTTTTTTTTGTATTGTATAATCTAAGATTAAATCGAAGATCAGATAAACTATAAAAACGCAAAACGTTGAAAATCCCTTACATAAATACATTTTTCTATCGATTTTTCTGTTTTAGTTTGGAATTTATTTTCGTTGAATGTCTTATATTGCACATCTTTCCTGATTAAAATAGTGATTGGTTAAGATGCTCATTATAAAGTATTTTGCAAATTTAAATATGAATTGCAAACATGGAAATCGAATGCAAAAGAAACGCAACGTAAGAGTAGTAATAATAATAATAATAATAAAGTTTTATTCAAGTATATATTTTTATGCAAGCTTTATGGTAGAACATTAATTGAAAGGGTAAGAATGAAAACAAAAGACAAAATTTGGGACATTCAATGTGCTTTCATGAGTGGAAGGGGGTGCATGGATCAAATTTTCTCATTGCGGATGCGGAAGTTTTTGGCAAAAAACCAGAAACTTGTATGTGCTTTTATCGATTTGCAAAAGGCGTATGATCGAGTTGATAGGAACAAATTGTGGAAGGTATTATCTATGTATGGAGTTAACACAAATCTTCATAACAAACAAAACAAGCAATCGCGTCCTTGTACGAGGGAAGCGTCGCATGTGTTAGAGTGAACGGTGATTTTTCGAAGTGTTTTAACATCACAAAAGGTGTAAAACAAGGCTGTGTAATGTCACCGTGGTTGTTTAATTTGTACATGGATAATTGTATGCAAAAATTGAAAGGTGTGGGCTTGGGCGCGAAAATGAGCAATGTGAAAGTATGTTGCCTATTGTATGCGAACGATGCGGTGCTGATTGCTGACAATATGGAAGATCTACAGTTTCTCGTGTCTAGGATGAACCAAGTATGTCTGCAAAATGAGTTGATGATGAATGTAAGTAAGTCCAAAGTGATGGTGTTTGAAAGAGAGAGTACGAAAACAGCGTGCAATATAGTTGTGAATGATGAATACTTGGAGCAAGTGGATGAGTTTGTGTATTTAGGAAGTATGTTTACAAGAGACGGAAAGGCTGATAAGGATATTGAAAGAAGGGTGAATGCAGGAAACTCCATTAATGGAGGACTGAACGCTGTTGGGGCAAATAAGAAATTGTCCAAAGAAGCGAAGCTAGCAGTCCACAATTGAGTACTTATACCAACCCTGATGTATAGCAGTGAGGCATGGAACTGGCAGAGGAAGGATGAAAGTAGACTGAATGCTGTGGAAATGAGATCTTTGAGACGGATGTGCGGTAAAACCATGTATGACCGTATTACAAATGTGGATATCCGGAAAGAATGCAAGGCTGATATGAGCGTAATGGATAGAATCAAGAAAGGGACGCTTAGATGGTTTGGGCATGTAGAGCGAATGAACGAAGAAAGGCGTGTGAAAAGAATATATGATGCGAAAGTGAATGGAAGAAGAAGTCGAGGACGCCCGAGAAAGACATGGCACGATCAAGTAAATCAAATACTTGAATCGGGTCATGTGAAGAGTCCGAATAACAGAAGAGTATGTATGAGACGATGTATGAATGTAAATGAAGCAAGAAGTGTGTGCCAAGACAGAGTTGTATGGCGGTCCGTCCTCTCTGCCTACCCCTGCGGGGAAACGGCGTGATGGTTAGTTAGTTGGTTAGTTTAAGTTTTATTCTAGAAGGTGTGCAGGAGTAGTGTATTGCAAAACATTCCACAATTATTGATAAAAATACATTAAATCAAATAAAAGTCTTAAAACATATATACGCAATAATAAAAAATAAAACATACTCGTAAATACATAACAAAAATTTATGTAAAATTTGTTATTGTAGGATATTAGGTCTCATGTTTACAGAAAGCTATCAATGGGGAGTCCATCTAGGCAGCATTAATATTGTTAAGGCCAATATCTTACTCCAATGAGCTTCTCTGCTAGAATTCGGGATCTGGTGGGATTCCATGACGAGGTCGTGTTCCCAGAGTTGTTATATTATTATCCTTTCCCCCATTCCTGCCACCCTGATTCTTATAAGGGCTGCAAATCCGGGAACTCGCCCCTCGGTGAAAATATCGGAAGCACTGCAGTGCCTGGGAAGACTAAACATCATGCGGTAGGCGTTGTTGTACTGGACCCGATGCCTTTCCATGCTACTATTCTTGAAATTGGTCCAGAGCTCGCACGTGTGTAGTAATGTTGGATTTTCATGGTTTGTGATTTATATCTTAGATCTACGATCTATTTACAAAATACTTTTACAATAATTTGGTTGGTACTATGACGGCCGTAAACACCATAAAGCAATATAAATTTTGAATTAAAGATCTTATCAATTAAAAAATACAACAGGAAAAAATTTATCGATGTAATAAGATCAATTTTAAACTTTTTTCCACATTTTATTGTTTAGACCGAAACGGTTTCGACCCGCTACTGTCATCTTCAGACTGGTATGTACTCGTACATTACTTAAACTATAGTATTTATACATTTTTGTTATCAGGAGTGGAAAACAATGATTTTACATAATTTTAATTGATAAGTATCGGTAAATCATAATTTTGCTTATTATTAATAACTGCTTTAGTTTTAGATATTTAAAAAAATATTCTGATAATATTACCTTATATCCCTATCTGGTTTAAAAAATCTATATAAAGTAAGTAGGGCACATTATGTAGTTTTATTATTATTTAGTTACATTATATTAAATCCTAAAAATTAAATTCCACCACGAATTAACCAGATTCAGATAGAATATTTAAGTAATTTATGATCAAATGTTTACAAAAGAGGAGTTCATCCATTGTTTTCTTTTTCAATGGCGCCAAGAGAATTTACATTGTATAATATAGGTACTCTTCGCTTTGTCTCGACAATTTATTCCATCTTAAATATTCCTTCAAGAAAAGTTTAATATTTATTCTACAGCCCTTAAAATATTACCGAGGAGGTACGCCAGCTTCAGGTGAGACACACCAAACAATGTTAATTGTAGTCTAAATAATAGATAACGTCCCATAACTATACGTCTTCCGGAAAACAAACACTCGCGTTCGGGCCATCGATAGACAAAACACGAGAACAGTTCTCTGGTAAAACCACTGCGGGTTGAAACGCAAGGGGCAGAATAATCATCAGATGGAAGTGAAGAGATGGCGAGGTAATATGAAAGTCTTACGCAGATTTTAGCAGTTATCATCATAAGACCTAAATCAATAGTCACTTTGGGTAAAATCAATCGATATACGAGTATGGTTAGTATTTATTAGTGTTATTGATATAATAGTAGTAACTGACCAAGTAGTAGCTGTGTGCACAAACGCTTCGGATTCCCACGCGGGGGTCGTGGGTTCAATTACTTTGCTGGCTAAGTCTTCCATCATTTGCACAAGCAACATATTCCGCTTATTATGATGGTAGTAGGAGTTTTTCAAATATTTTCAGGTTATTCGTATGATTATTATTATATTCGTAACGTGGATTTTGCCGAAGAATTTTCTAGTTGAACAATATGATTTACTTGTACGTACAAGTTGTATGAGTTGACGTTTGTTTTTAAAATGATAAAATTATCTTTTCAAATCAAGATAAGCAATAAAAACCTACTTTTTATGTATTATACCAAAAGATTTTTTTTTATCTATTGTTTCTATAGAAACTTATATTTCCGTTTTCATATTGGCAAGTCTTGTTGCGTCCCATGATTTTTCGCAGATAACGACTAGTACAAAAATTTAAAAATTAAATAAAATAATAACTTTGTATAAGACCACCGATTATTTTTTTATGTGATTGCTTTCTACAAAAAATATAAAATTTATAAACCTATGTGAAAAACACAAACATACAGATTTCAGAGGTAGTGACTTGAAATTAGCCTAATATGGCCAGGATTAATGTCTAGAACTTAGGGTCGAAGCGACTTCTTATTCAGTCTCCTCTAAAAAGCGATGCACATTTGAACTAGTAATAAATAATACTCCACTTTATACTTTAATTAGACACCCAGACAATGTTTGTATGGTTCAGTAACTGAAACCAGCCATTAGATCCAAGGTGCGCTAAGCGTTTCCAATTCTGTAAAACGAATGTCCAGCCTCCTACACTGTGTCTGTTTTATAAAGCCATCCTGGCCTCCACACAGTGTCGGATAAAGTCCCGCGAAGGGCCCTAGGCAGTAAATTTCTACCACACCTTTTCTAATCAAACTACACAATAAAAAAGCGTGGCATATACGAATTTATATGAATACCGCTCAAAAGTCCCAACTGCCAGGAAACAGTGGAACTATCGTATCCCCATTTTTCGGGTATGTTGTGAGGCGGAAACGAGTTGGGATGAGTAGGAGATAGGGAAGAAGGAGGTTTGGATACGCCTGGCTGTACAATTCTTATCACTAAACACTGAAAAGCTGCGTCAAGTGACGTTTGGATTCTGATATTCTTTCGCCAGGGCGATAGTAATAAGGTATGTTAATAATTTATTAAACATTACAAACTGTTATTAATTTAATACAAATAAAAAATACTCAATATAATATTTAAAAAATAATAACAAATCAATGTGGATAGAATAAGAGGAAAAAAAATAACAACAAAAATCACACAAAATTCAGACAGTGTTGACGATAGTGAGAGTATCAACTCCAAATTGATCCAATTTCAAAAACATTTCAATTTTTTTGAAATAAAGGTTATTTTCTTACAATTTTGGAGTTTTAGTTTGTGTTCCATGCTAGGAATGTCCCTGTGTTATGGAGTATGGATGATTTTGTATTATTTAATATTTGTAACTTTTAGAATCAGCAATCCTATAAAATGCCTAGATTTAGATTTCTTACTGTATCCATTAAATTTACTAAAATTGTCTGAACATAGAATTATTTGCGATTTAACGTACTTGTTTAAAATTATTATTCAATGTTTTATACTCCTGAGTTGTTATATTTCATTGCATGGTATGTGCCTGGCAGGACAGTTACAAGATAGTACCTACCATATTATTGTGACAACTTTACTTCAACCTCACAATATTATGGTCCTATGCGAGACGAATTTAACATCTGGGAAACAAACACTCCGATGTTGTTGATATATTTAGTACATCTATTTTACAATATAAGCGTACCTTAGTAAAGTTTCTTTCGTCTAGCAGAGCCTTAGATGAATTAAATAATGTAGATATGTTACTGAGACAACGCGCCTGGTTGCACTAAACCAAGTCAACGAGACATACCTTCGAAACACGCTTCATATAGCTATCTCTTCCGCACACACATATTCTTTAAATGGCTATCCTTTTCATACGCGGGTGAAACATTTAGTGGTGCTACATTAGTGGTGCTACATTTTTCGTAAGATTTGTATGAATATGACGTGTTTTGTATTTTATGTATATGAGTAAAACTTATTTATTTGATGAAACCCTTCAATTCTAGATGTACCTTCTAGTCATAACTATTTTTTTTTATTTCCTGTTCAATATGTTTGCGTTGCTTATGAGCATATTTTTTATGTACATATTTGTGTAAAAGCCGTAAACGAACGTAAATAAATGATGTTTATTTGTAATTAGACATTCAAATTATTTTTTTTTAAATCGAGGTCGTCTGGTTTTGAGCCCGCGTTACTGGAAGTATTTTACTCCCGTCACCTTCGTGTTGACCTCTTAAAAAAGCGGGCCCATGGACAGCCACCCACCTCTCCGTGGGGTCAGTTCGGCCCTGCCTTCGCATTATAACGTGGTCCGGCCATATTTAGTGGCAATGTTAGCTCCTGCTGTCACGGCGCGCAGTAAATAGCGCGGCGCTCCAACATTATTTGGCGCTATAACTTGAATGCGGCTTTGTTCAATGGGACCTACTTACCTAACGCGGCGTGACTCGGGTCGGAGGCTGGCTGGACCGCGACTCCGCCACATGGCCGGAAAATGGTGCAGATAATAAAGATTAGAAACAATTCACTGAAATAGATTTTTCGTAGAAAATAAGTTGAGGCCACCCTTATCAAGCATGGCGGTAATTTTTTTAGCGGTCAAAATTATTTTTTAAATAAATTCACTGTGTATCCCACAGATTTAAATATGAGATTAGTTTTATTTATGACACACAAAGCCTTTCCAATCATTCGTTCTATTTTTTGTAGTTAAGGCAAGAACTAATGCCTATTACAAAAAGCTTCTGAAACAACCTCTGATTCGAATTTTTTACATGAATACCAAACAAGAGTCTCAATCGCCTGGATCAAGTAGTACTATGGCATCGCCAAATGTTATTTTATATTTATTTTATTTATGAGACACAAATAAAATATTTACATAGAAGCATCAAAACAAAACAAATCATCAAAACATACAATCGGCGTGTAAATATCTCAATTGAATGTGTTTTCAACATGTATGGCTTACTCAATAAATCGTTTAGCCACAAACAACAATTTCCATCTTTCTTACCATGAGTTATGATGCTGAAGCGACTGGGAAGGGAGAGATGATGGGAAGAGGAAAGTCATTAAACAAGGCTAATGTCATTTCTATAAACGTTTTTACTCTTAAAGATGGTCTTTCTCCGGGGTGACAAAGAAATATTTACCACTCTGAATTATTATTTTATGCAATATAACACAATCAAATTTCTTTTACGTATTTTTTCAGGCTGGCTTTCGAACTCACGACCTCTGGATTCGTAGCCAATCGACCACTGAGAGTGTCAGTATGTGAATTATTTCACCTTTTTCATCTGTAAACAGTAATTAGATAAAATCAAAATGTCGCAGGAAAAAATGATGTGCCAGTGGTGACAATAATTTTTTCATTCTCCATATCCAATTTTTAAAATGGCATATGATATATGGCAATTTATCACCTTCAATCCTCCATGGCTACTGATCATTTTTAAGCGCATAAAGACGCGGAAATATATGAAACTTAACTCGATTCAAAAGGTAAGGTGACATTTTACACGCGACCTCTGTTGAGAGGATTAACTCCAATCTGCTCGGAGTGGTTTTAATCCCCAGCCACCGTCAGCCAGTGGAGAAATCCACCTTCTCAACAGACCATCACGTAGGTGGCGTAAAGCTTTCAAGTGGAATGTCGTTAATAAAGTGCATTGTTGTGGTAGGAGTTTTATCGCACTGACATGATTGTTTCGTATATGCTTGTCCCAGTACCCGGAATAAGAAATCAGTATTTACCAATAAAGTTTTTGCCAGGTCAAAAGCTTGTGGTCCAAAGCTTCGGGTTATCACCCAGGCTTCTCGAGTTCAATCCTCTTCAAGTCCTTCATCATTACATAACCAGCTTTTAATGATGGAAGTACGGAGATCTCAAATATGCTCAGGTCATTCGTTACTCGGGACCGTTAAGATTTATTTAAATGTATATACGAGTATATGTATAACTAATTGAGGTATGAAATCTTGAAAGCCGTCAAAATTTTAAACCAGTGACTGTGAAGAAAGGGTATGGACGCCCTCAATACTCGACTACAAATCTAGAGGTCGCGGGTTCGAACCCGGCGTGCGCCAATAACTTTTATGTAATTAATATGTATCATAACACATTTACTTCATATAAAATAACTAAAAAGTGTATTTGCGGTACGTTCCTGAGTGGTAGATACTCTAAGAATCGCCTTGGTGAAAGACCGCCATTCAGAATCTAGACGTTGCTTGAAATGGCTTTAGCCGTGTTAAATGACCAGATCTGAATAGCCAGGTACTTTCAAACCTTCCTCTTCCCCATCTCCTTCTCCTCCCCACTACCTTTAGCCTCGCAACATACCCCGATTGGGGATCATAATAATATTAATTTCTTTATTGAATTTCTTATACATGATAAACTGTTAAATGTAATTCATTTGTGAATTTATATTTTATTTTTGTAAAATTATTACAAATTAAGGTACCATATAAATACGCAAAACAAGAAAATTAAAACAATTTACAAAAAAAAATAAAGTTTTAAAAAATCATGCACTACTGCCTAAATTTTGTCTATCAGATTGATGGCAATCTGATAGACAAAATGCGAGATTTGGGGTCAGATTTAGAATGCCGTTTTCTCAAGCTCTATGGTTTCAATTGAGATGAAATTTTGCAGTTCTGTTGAAAAAAATAAATTGCGTCGGATTCGATTGCAAAAACTGCCATAACAAGATTTGTGGAAATACGATCAATTTGATAGACCAAATGCGAGACTTGGGGTTGGATTTAGAAAGCCGTTTTCTCAAGCTCCATGGTCTCTATTGTGATTAAACTTTGCTGTACAGTTGAGAAAAATAAGGTGCGTCAAATTTAACAGGTAAAATTGCCTAAGTTTTAACCTGACTCGGCGCACTTGGGCGTGGCTACGATTAAGGTGAGGGTATTAGTACATCGATTCATATCGGATATCGACATAATATTTTTGTTTATGCGTATAGCCACTTTTTCACAGTATTTTTATCAACAAAAAATAGCATATAACCTAAAAAACCGTTTAGTTGTCTCATGTTTAGTGGCATAATAAGTATTTCCACAAATCTTGTTTATGGCAGTTTTATCTATTGAATTCAATGCAATTTATTTTTTGTAACAGAACAGCAAAGTTTCATCTCAATCAAAACCATAGAGCTTGAGAAAACGGCATTCTAAATCCGACCCCAAGCCGCGCATTTGGTCTGATAAATTGATCGTATTTCCACAAATCTTGTTAACGGCAGTTTTTTTCAATCGAATCTACCGCAATTTTTTTTTCACCTTAGAACTGCCAAGTTTCATCTCAATCGAAACCATAGAGCTTGAAAAAACGGCTTTCTCAATTCGACCCTAAGTCTCGCATTTGGTCTTTAAGATTGATGGTATTTCTACAAATCTTGTTTATGACAGTTTTATCTATTGAATTTGACGCAGTTATTTTTTCTGTAAAAGAGCCGCCAAGTTTCATCTCAATCAAAACCATAGAGCTTGAGAAAACAGCATTCGAAATTCGACCCCAAGTCTCGCTTTTGGTCTATAAAACTGATCGTATTTCCACAAATCTTGCTTATGGCAGTTTTTTCAATCGAATCCAACGCGGTTTATTTTTCTCAACAAAACCGTAAAGTTTCATCTCAATCGAAACCATAGAGCTTGAGAAAACGGCATTCTAAATCCAAACCTAAGTCTAGCATTTTAGCCGCAGAAAGATAGTTTTTGAACAAAGCATAGTTTTGGAAGTTTTTTTTATTTAATTCTGCCCAAGTTCATCAATATTATTGAAATCCAAAATTTTCACTCTTTTCATTCCTTGACGGTGTTAGAAAACCACGTCTTAGTTCCGACCCCAAGTCGAGCAATTTAGCAGCAAAATGATATTTTGTTAAAAAAAGTATAATTTTGAAGTTTTCAATATTTAATTGTCTTTAGTTTATCATCATTACAAGAATCAAAACTTTTCACTCAATTCATTCCTATACGGCGTGAAAAAACGACATCTAATTTCCAACCCCAAGTCTAGCATTTTAGCCGCGAAATGATATTTTCTTGAACAAAGCATGTTTTTGGAAGTTTTTTAATTTAATCATCTTTAGTTCATTATTATTATGAGAATCCAAACCATTCACTCAATTCAGTCCCATACGGCATGAGAAAACGAAATCTATTTTCCGACCCCAAGTCTAGCATTTTAACCGCAAAATGGTATTTTTTAACAAAATTTACTTTTGTATTTTTTTTTCATTTAATCGTTATTAGTCATTCAGTCCCATAGAGCCTGAGAAAAAGACATCTTCTTTCCGACCCCACGTCTAGCATTTTAGCCGCGAAATGATATTTTTTTAACAATTTTTACTTTTGAAGTTTTTTTCATTTAATCGTGTAATGCACACAAATATGAAATGTATTTAAGCAATTTAAAAATTATTTTTGTTAAGTTAAGATATTAATACAATGCAATATACAAATCTAGCTATATGCAAATCATTTTAAAATTGGTTAGTCACGTTGTTTTTTTTAATGAGTTTTTTTTTCGTTACAAGAATCAAATCAAATCTAATTTAACACCTAACAAAACATTAACCTTGTAAACACATTTTTATTTTTTACATTTTGTTATAATTTATATATTTTTGAGAGGAAACCCTCTAAAAACAAGTGATGTCAAATCTATAAAAGTAATGCTTTTGTGTACAATATTCATGGAACTATATGGAAAACAGCCAAGATACGAGTACGTAGTAGTAATAAGTTATTTTATTAGACGTAAATAAAAAGTTTTTTCAAATTTTGGTGTTAAAATTTAGGTTTTGACTTATCGAAATTTTACCTGCGCCAGGCGTCGTTTGGCTTAGGGCCGAACCTGCACGATATCCCCAAAAAGGGTATGTTGCGAGGTTGAAGAAGTGAGAGGGGATGAAGATGGGCAAGAGTGAGGTTAGGATATTTTGTATAAATGAAAGTTCAGAGGATTAAAAAAATATATTTATGATCGCAACGTTCAACACCGAAAATTTAAATAATTTTTATTTACTAATTCGTCCCTGACTCTGTTTCTGCTGGGTTTTCCAAGTGTTACTCTGGTGATATCTTGAATGTCCATAACCGACTGAAACCGTGGCACTTGTTATGTGAGAGTGAAGTAATGTGATCAAACGCCGATAATAATTTACGCCCCACGTCCCACGCACACGTATCCACTGAATAGAGAAACCGACAGAAGTGTGTTACGGGCATGTCCGTGTGCCCGAAGCAAGTTCGATTTTCCTTTACTTATGGGTGAAATCGATCAAACCTTTCCACATACCGACATTTGACGGCCTTCATGGTTAGGCTCGACTACGAATCCAAAGGTCACGGGTTCAAACCTAGCGTGCGCAAATATTTTTTATTTGATTAATATGTGTCATAACACATTTATTTCATATAAAATATTTTAAAGTATATTTTCGGCACGTTCCAGTGTGGTAGATACTTTAAGGATCGCCTTAGTGAAAGACCACCTTTCAAAATCGAAACGTTGGCTAAAAATGGATTTAACCGTATTTAGTGACTAGATTTGAATAGCCAGGTACTTCTCAACCTTCCTTTTTCTAATCTTCTTCCTCTTCTCACTACCTTCAGCCTCACAATGTACCCCAATTGGATATGCCACAGTCCCTCTGGCTCTAGACCGATGAGAGCAGTTGGGACTCTTGAACGCTTATTCACCAAAAAAATAAAATAAAATAAAATTCTTTTGACCGATAATCGTGTTTATTGGGTCTCTCTTGGACCTAAGAGTATTATGTAAATTGATGACATCAGTTTCCTTTCAAATCGATGTAAGTCACACTTCTCGGGATCATCTGTTCAGTTCTCGCATCTAATGGAGTGGAATCCAAGGAAAACACCGTCAATAAGGTTCAGCGCTTCGAACAAGTGAACATAATTTATTTTTATTTCCGCTAGATGTCTCTTCAATGTCAAAAATATTTCAAAAAATATATTTTTTAACATTATGCTTAAGGCGTTAATGACCTCATTAGAGAAACAATTTTTATCTTCCACACAGTAAGTACCTAACTGATAAAATATCGTAACAAGGTTAGCGCTTCCTTACGTACCGAATACTTCCTTAATACCTAATATAATCCTGCATATTGGGTGCACAAGGAAGCGTCGTTAGTTAGCCTTTATTTAATAATATGGGCTAACCCACATAATTTAGTCTCTTTTAATGGAAGCAATATTCCCAACAAGCCTTCCATTGATATGCTCGGTGTGACTTTAAGTGACCAGCTGAGGCACGGAGGGTCCATCGAAGTCAGATTTATGTTAGACTCTCAGAAGCTGCTCGTGCTGTTCAGGGCTCGAAAATACTTTGATAGTACACAACTGCTAACCTTGTACAAATCGCACGTGCGCCCGACAGTTGAATTTGGCAGCCACCTTTGGTATGGAGCCCCAAAATACCTGAAAAAACCTAGGACTCAGTGAGGAAACGGGCGCTCTGTTTGATAGATTATCCTATCTTTATGGACGGATTGCAATTTTTACGTCAGATACGCCAAATGGGAATGCTGTCTTTGTTTTAACGGTATTTCAAAGGAAGATGGGTCATTGATTCCTTCGGCACCGGTGCATATTCGGAAAATTTACCAAACGCGCGCCCAAATCGACACATGAGAACGGTTCGCTTCTACGACACAATGTGTTCTACCGGGTTCAAGACCTCAACTATGGAATAATTTTCCGGCCTCTGTGTTTCCTCCCTCCTACAATTTGGGCCTCTTCGCGACCCAGTTTTCCTCTTTCCTTTCCGTAAAAAGACCTTCTACATAGCATCCTCAAAGATGACGTAGGCCCTGAGGGAAATTATTTCACTCGGGGCTTATGTCATAAAAACAAGTCTTCATTTAGGGTGTTTCAACATTTGAATGGTTCTTGTTAAGCGTTGATTCTAGGCCCGTTTTTTAGCTTTTCAACCAATTTCTTACATGCATTACAACACAATCTTTGTGCTTTTTAGCTGATTGCAATTTGTTCAAAAGTTGAAAGCCATAGGTGAGTCGTAAAGAATGACAAAAATCATTTGGACTGGTACCAAAAATTTCAAGACCATGGCTTGAGTTAACAAGTCTCGACATTCTGAACAATGGAGAATTTTACCCATAAGTGATGATTGATGAACATCAATTCAGTGTTCCCGAGTCTACGGCAAGGAATGTTGAGCTGGATGAGTTGCAACAAAGAAGGTGAGTAAATTATAAAATTAATAATTTTGAAAATGGAATTTAAATTTAAGTCTTTCCTACGCTTTTCTAATGGAGAAATTTTAATTAGATAGGTAGATACTTAATTCATCGACTGCATCAAAAGTTTTTTGAGGTGACTTGGCATTATTGTATATATATATATTAACATTTTTACAGGTCGATAATAAGTAACACAGATTGATGTGGACAAAATTAAACAAACAACGAAGTATTCAATAAAAAATAAGAAAACAATCACATTACATTAGAGTCATCTCAGTGAGGTAAAAAGGAAATGAGTGAGAGCGCAGCATTTAACAGAGAAAAGTAATCTAAACAAGTTTCTACGAAATGAGAATATGATAAGCTTTACAAAGTAAACCAGTTTAAAGAATATATATTATGTGAAAACAAGGAAATCAACATTGGGCCAAGGTAGGAAAAAAAACACTTCACTTATTTTTTTGGGTCAAGGTAAGTTAAGTTAGCTTTACGCATTATTTCTCAACCTTTTTAGTGTCACGACCTCCTCAAAAGCCCAACAAACAGTGTCAAAAACCTCACGACCCCCTCACTGTATATTTTAATGTTTATCAAAGTTTTACATTACTAACATGAAGACGAGTGTGTTTATATACTTGTGCAAAAAAGGCTTTTTCGTCAATGGTTGCTTTAAAAACTTGATACAAAAATCGTCTGTTATCTATTGAATATAATTAATGTTGTACGTTGAAAGAAATTCGCTATTTAATAAAAGTTTTTTTGTATACATGACCCCTTCCCGGGGTCATTCTCCCCTAGTCGAGAAACGATGGCTTAAGGTGAGTAGAAAAAGAATAAGAAAGTGTATGGGAAGAAAAGAAACAATGAAAAAGTGCAAATTACTTATATATTACATATATTGTAATGTTATAATTGAAAATTGCTGTAAATAATATGAGTAAAGATAACTTAATACAATATTTACTCGTAAAACTATGAAGAAGTTATATTGACGTTGGAAAGGCATAAGGGCTTAAGCGAAACTCTAGTAAAAATTAAGTTGAATATACATTTTTTTTTGTGAATACTGCACAAGAGTCCTAACTGCTCCTAACCGTCTAGAGCCAGTGGAACTATGGCATCCTCAATTGAGGGTATGTTATGAGGCTGGAGGTAGTGAGGAGAGGAATGAGATGGGGAAGAGGAAGGTTGGAAAGTACCTGGCTATTCAGATCTGGTCACAAACGGCTAAAGCCATTTCAATCAATCAACGTTTTAATTCTGAATGGTGGTCTTTCACCAGGACGATACTTAAAGTATCTACCACTCTGGAACGTGCTGCATATATTTTTTGTTTTTTTATTAAATGTGTTATGGCACATATTAATTAAATACAAGTTATTTGCGCACGCCGGGCTTGAACCCGCGACTTTTGGATTCGTAGTCGAGTGTCTTACCACTCGACCACGGAGGCCGTCGTGCAGTTTCATCAGTTTTTTTCTGCATCCAATGATCTGACTCTCTTTTAATTGTGAAGGCTTTTGTGGCCCTTCAGCCATCTAACATATATGTACTACTTGGAAGAAGGCTCGACTAAAGCGACACAAAGAACTGTCACGTAAGTTTTTTTTTTTTTCAAACTAAACTAGCTGAAGACTTGCGAATTTTATTTTAAAAAAAAAACTTTATAGTACTCTGGTAACTAACTTCCCAAAACGGCGCTTAAGCCTTTTTGCCTTTCCAGCAAATGCATGTGTGTGTTATCCGACCTTGACGTCTCCGAGAATCGCAGTCCGGCGGCGGTGGCGAGTGATTGATGCGGGCCTGTCAGCCACCCCGACCCGGCCCACGTAAATAACCCCGCGCTGTCCCCGCGCTGTCTCCGGGCGCCGGGCGCCGGGCATCGGGGCGCCGCGCACTGGCTGTGGACACAGGGCGCCATGCGCCGGGGGAGGGCAGTGGAGGACCATTGTGTCGGCGGTAAAACAAATACAAGGCCGCTTTATGCCTCTTCAAATTTTTATTATCGGACAGTGCGGATGGGAAGGGAATGCTAGGGCTGTATTTACAAACCTGGCTAGGAGAATTATAATTTTAGGTTATAAATACATGTATTCATTTTTTTTTCTTATGAGCTATTTTTTATGATTTTTAATAATAATATTTGGATAATTTGAATAGCGCCGTTTTTGTGAAAAATCACCTCAAGGGCGCTGTTAACCTATTATTATTATTTATTTTTTTATGTGGTACGCCTTGTTTGTTAAGTACAGGGTTTTTTTAGACTGATAGACTGAGTTCGAAATAAAACTTTAATATGGTAATGTCTTTGGTTTCGTTTTTATATCGCTCGGCACTCTATTATCATATCGACTGTGTTTAGGTGAAAGGCGTTATTAACATTGATAACATACGGTCACATTGTTTTATCAAATGCTGAAACGGGTCGAGAATCGGTGGTTAAAGTTTAGGAAGCAATGACAAAAATACAAATAAAAGCCATAAAAGTGAGTCGTAAAGAATGACGAAAATTATTTGGACTGGTACCAAAAATTTCAAGACCATGGCTTGAGTTAAAAAGTCTCGATATTCTGGACAGTGGAGAATTATACCCATAGTTAGGAGATTGATGATTGATGAACAACAATTTATTGTTTCTGAGTCCACGGCAAGGAATATTGAGCTGGATGAGTTGCACCAAATAAGGTGAGGCAATCACATAATTAATAATTTTTAAATGCAATTTAAATCAAAGTCTTTCCTACGCTTTTCTAATGGAGAAATCTAAATTAGATAAGCAGGTACTTAATTCATCGACTGCATCAAAAGTTTTTCGAGGCAACTTGGCATTATTTATTAATGATTTGTTTTTTGTCCTGTTTTTCATTGATTCATTAATTTGGATGAACCAAGTGGCTGTTTATTCAAAATGGTAAAGGTAAAAAAAATCGTAATTGCGCTAATTATCGATTTTGCGACTGTGTAAAATGTGACAGTGGTTTAAATAACTAAGTTTAAATTTTCTTGCAAAAAAATGGAATAACGCTTTTAACCTTAGCACAGTCGACATTTATGTGATTATTTCATCACTGTTGATCGTCTTGATCACCTGCATAATTTTGGTGCCGAAGTCAGCTGCTAGAGTAGAGTTTTATTTTATAGAATTTTAAGTAATTAAACTTAACCTGAATGCCGCACAAGAGTCCTAACTGCTCCCAGACGTCTGCAACTAGTGAGCCTATAGCATCTCCAATTAGGGTTGTGTTATGTTATAAGGCTGAATGTAGTAGGGAGGTGAAGGATATTGAGAAGAGGAAGGTTGTCAAGCGCCTTGCTATTCAGTTCTGGTCACCAAATATGGTTAAAGCTAATCCAAGCAACGTTTCGATTCTGAAGGGTGGTCTTTTCACAGGGCAATACTTTAAGTATCACCAACTCTGAAAGTCAAAGACCACGTTCCATTAAATATAACATCATTATAAGCTACTTACTTGACACTTACTAAGACAATAATTGTTGTGGCAGTGGAAAAAAATCCATTGAGGCTCTTACGTAAATTACAGTATGCGATACGCATTAAAAACACCTGAACAATGTACGTGAAAATTCGTAAAGGTTTCGTAAATTCACGTCTGATGGCATTTGGTCTGCCCTACTCGACCAGGCACTCCCAGGCTCTCAGGCTTTCAGGCTCGCAGACTCCGTCAAGCTGAAGTCTGGAAAGCGCCCCCCGTTACTGTAATTAAAGGAGAAAACCTTATTGAAATAGCCGGGAAGGTGCTTAGTGGTTAAGTATAAATACCTTCCCTTATGTTTTATTATGCGAGGAAATTTTTATTTATTTATTTATACTAGGTTTTAACAGATGTTTACACTGACGTGAAAATAATAGATGAGATACGAAATCAACATTATTGTATCATGTATTATTGGGCGGATTTTGGCGTTGGGTTCTATCCCAGGCGTTGCAGATTCAATCAAATTCCTCCATAATTTAAAAAGTTATGTTTTTATCTATTTTTTTGTTTTATCGTTTGTTTTTGTATTTCTATTTATGTGTGCAAACTATTTTTTCACACATTTAGTAAGAAAAAAATTATACATTTTACAATAGTATAACGAAGCACATACGCGTAAGTACTCGTATATACATAAGTAGATATAAATTGAAATCTTAGTGTGTATAAAAATTTTTCTTTACATATTCAGCACAAATCCTACGGAAAGTGCCAAGACTTGAGGCTTCTTTTAAGGCTTTTTATAATGATGATAGTAGGAGGAATTTTCAATATGATAAACCTGACAAGGGTATTTTTAATCTTAACATCGTAACCGTAACCTTGTATTGTGGGTTTTTCTTTAAGAAAACTAAATAGGGCTACTATTCTTTCACGTATGTTCATTTGAATGGGTGTGAGTGGTTTAACGCCCCCACGGTGAAAAATTGTTGGCTTTTATTTTGCATTTCCCGACTTTCAGCGTCTTCTCCGCTACAATTCTATGATTTTTTCGGCATGCATGAATCTCTAATAGATTGTAATTTTTTTAATTCAATTTTTATTCGCGTAAAAAGATTCTGGCTGATGATTGAAAAACTAATCTCCCGGTACCCCCACTTCTTGTGAAAATATATAATTGTTTTTGAAAACCACAAAGCTCGTAAATAAAGTCACCGCGCGCCACTGCTATTGGCTATCGCCGGCAAGTAATGGGAAATCCACAGCCATCGCGACATCCATCACGAACACTTGACAATATTATTTGGGGAGAGGGTTTTTTTTCATTTCGGACACCATCAATTTCGGTTGACGTTTTGAGGTACTAAATAGCAAACATCTCCATCCTATTGAGAGTGGTGGCACATTAGAGTAGTAACCTGCCTACCTACAAGGTGTAAGACCTTGAATATGAAATTATTAGGAACTTGGGACACGAAACAGTTATTTAGAAATTTTTGGTTTTTGTTTTTAATACTTTAGTAATTTTACCCATTACGTTGCAAAAGTAAAAAAAGGGGGTTCCAGTTCCCAACCTTCCTCTTCCCAATCTCTTTCCCCTCCCTACTACTTTCAGCCTCACAAAATATTCCAATCAGGGAGGGCATAGTCTCACTTGCTCTAGACAGTGGGAGCAGTTGGAACTCTTGTGCAGTATTCACTGTAAAAATAAAAATAAAATCAAGTTGATGTCTAACTTTCCAATATAAAGTGAAGCAAGTATTTTCGTCTTTGGTTATTGCTCAAGTACAAATTTCGTACTGTCTCTAAAATACTCTCTCATAGTAACCACATAGTTAGGATTTTTGCTATTCTGGCACTATTTTTTCAATTATCTTCTTTGGAACCCACCCGATCTTATAATCGTTTCGTACTCGGTGAGTTTTAGATATTGTGGTTCACATATTTGCATATTATTGGATAATTCCTAATAATTGTGATAACTACAAAAAAAATAAAAAAATTATGTGCTTTTTCATGAAAGAAAACATTGCTGTAAATGACGCGTAGAAAAACTCAAGCCTTTACAATTGCTTAGAGTGTATGAAGGTTGATTTAAAGATGAAACTACTTTTACTAGACTAGGATGATTGTTTTTGGGAACATCAATAAGAATCAGTAGTTGGGAGTGAGGTGGTAGAAGGTTGTGACTAACTTGCTTCGTGAGTTCTTGTTTGTGAACAAACTACTTTAAGTCAATACTACGTATGTAGCTTCCGCTGAAACTTTTCCTCCCTGACGTAGCAGTCTTGAAATAGGCGACGTGAACATACAGGTATGTAGGCTCACACTGAAATACTGACAGATCAAGCCATTGTTTTATTCAACTTCAATCATGATATGATATTGGAGTTACCATCATTCAGAATTGAACGTTGCTTGAATGGCTTTAGCCGTGTTTGGTGACCAAATCTGAATAGCCAGGTACTTCCCAACCTTCCTCTTCCCATCTTATTTCACTCTTCACTACCTTTAGCCTCACCACATTCCCCGAATGGGGATGCCATAGTCTCACTGGCTCTAGACGGTTTGGAGCAGTTGGGACTCTTGTGCGGTATTCACTGTAAAAAAAAGCTAAGTTAACTATTCAGGTGCGTAAGTTGTGAAATCTCTTTGGCAACAACATGATTATCCAAGCCTTTAAAAAATACAAATCTGAACAAAACATT
Organism: Drusus annulatus; assembly: GCA_022651775.1. NCBI lineage: Eukaryota > Metazoa > Arthropoda > Insecta > Trichoptera > Limnephilidae > Drusus > Drusus annulatus. The sequence continues at coordinate 180,579 of JAGWCC010000350.1, read as the reverse complement.
CACATGAACAAATCATAGAATCATAGAATTTTTTTTACTATCTAGAAAATAGGGTTGACTAATATTTTCTGTGACAAAATTTCTCAATTTTCATCTTGGAAAGTCAAGTCACATCTCGTGATTTTCTCACAAGAACTATAAAGTATCAACGCAAAGTACAGACTTTTGATGAGGCTGTATGTTAAGATTGTTGAGGAATACGTCTCTGAGAGTCGGTATCTGCTGATTTGGTGCTGATTAGTAATTGACTCAAATAATATGCAATAAGGAATTCTTACAAGTTACCAAAATTGACAAAGATTAATTGTTACGTGTTCAATATACTCGTATACCCTTTTCCTTATAAAACAACAATAATATTTCTTCTAACGTTATTAATGGCGCCACTCGACGTGAACATAGATATTATAAATCGAACAGTACCTACAAGGATTTTCTAGTTTTAGGCTGAGGCCATATTCTATGGCCTGTGAGCTATATAACAAATATGTCTTATTGCAACAATAAAAAAAACAACCAAGATACATGTACAGTGAGTAACAGAACGTTCCCGATAAAAATCAAAAAAGCTTTCGCATGTCGCTATTGGCTACGGCATTGGATTAAGAGGTACCTACCACATGGTACGCACCGTCTTTTACTAGCTGAGAAATCGTTGGTTAACGTATGTCAGGTACGTCCTGTTACACCATGTAAATTTTGTCTGATTTTTTAGGTCTGACGACAAGGATAAATAATAGTTTTATTCACGTATAAAGTTTTCCTCTTGTGAAATCTACCTGTTATCCCATTTTAGTTGAGTTAAAGGTTTATTGATATTATTCAAGGTAATACAAGAGAGTAAATGACTGGGCCATACAATTGGTGGGATAGCGATAAAAAAGCACCAGAACGACAGAGATTGCATCCTATCACAGCTGCCGACTACTAGCTACTAGTCGCAGATACATGGGGTAATAATACAGGTTAAATACACAATAACTCAATTACAGCCAAAATATTAAAAATACGTGGCTTCGCTCTCAGAATGCCAGAGATTTTCTAAATGTTTCGACACTAAAAAAAATTGTTAGAAGTCAAGTGGAATAAGCTTCTTCTATCTGGTCCCCTAACTATAAAATTCACTCCACCTCCATTAACAAAATTTAACACAAATTTCATAGATATGTTTACTATAAACTTAATCTACCCATTGAAAACAAACACAATAACTACTTGATGAAAGATTTGAATTTATTAAAACTTTCAGATTTTTTTTATTTTTTTATTTGACTTATTTATCTATAATATTTGTCAATGGTGGCAGTGGTTATTGACAGACCAGATTTTCTAAGCCTTATTTCTTTTCACATACAAACGAGAACTACTCGATCCTAAACTCTATTTAGTTGTAACAATAATATCAGGACTGAGTCTTTCAGATACTCGCTTGTACCTAGATTGCATGTAGTTGGTAATATATACGCAGAGGCGGCTGATATATTTAACTGCATGGAATGTAAATAGAAAGGAGCTTCAATAAGATATATCTTCAACCAATATTAATTTAATGTATTCAAACACTATTTTACAGCGATACTTTCTTTTGTATTGCCAAATAATTGTCATTTTATGTCAAAGTCCACTCGGGCGTATACAATAAAAAAATTAAGAAATACATAACTACTTACTAACCCGATGCTTATTAGAGTTTTACATATCTGATTGAATAAATAAATGAAAGCTTTTTTTCAAAAAGACCTACCTCGAAAATTCTATGTCGATTTTCAGGAGAAGTAATGTCTCTAGAAAATAGTAGACAGATAAGCGAGAACGTACCATATTTCTATTTATTTGGACAGGAATTGCTAAAACAAACACGTGTTTGCCAGATAATCGCATCTGTTCCATTTTATCAACGTTAAATAATATTATTATTAAAGTTGTGGTTTTCTTACAAGGGAAACAATACAAATGGACATCTCGTGTGGGAAGTTGGTTTGGTATTACATAACCCACATACTTGCTTTTATTACAAAACATTTTCGAAATCTTATAGGTTTATTATAAACTATAAATAATATCATTTATCAGTACGTACGACCATACAAGTGTGTAATTTTTAGTTTTGGAACTGTTGTTAATTGAAATTATTAAATTTTAAAAATAATCTTTCATATCTCTAAATTATTCTAAAATTGAAATAAGTGAATTAAAGTTTTTAAAATTATTATTTAATTAAGGGTTAAGAAACCAAATAAGACAGTACTGGACTTATTGCAGGGCCTCGTTTACAAACAATGTAGTCGATTCATAATATCTTGAAACGAAGTTTATTTTTAATGTTATTGTTTTATTTTTTATTATTATTATTCATTATTACATATGATCATGTTACTTTATTTTTTTATCATTGTATTTTTTCTGTGTATTATTTGGAACTTATGGGATTGCACCACCTTTCCTGAGATCTGGAATAAATATAAAAAATAAATAAAAATAACAATCAATATTTTTTCTTGGCAATTCAAATTACATCCGGATTTTTTCTAGCGTAAAAACTTTTGTAAAAGTAATACTTCATTCATTTTTAATCGGTATATTACATTTTTAAATGTTTCGCAATAGTAATTTCGTTTAGTAAAACAATAAAAGGGTTGGCTTATTGGTGATAATCAAATAAAACGTGCTTATAATAAAACATACTTACACTACTTACAAAAACTACATTTCGTGGCGACGCTCGAAATTCAGTTTGATTACTTTTCTTTCCTACTTTGCGTACCACACTATATATTGTCGCGTGGTTTCAAACTCGGTTTATTTGATAAGAATAAGAATAATAATAAACTTCATGTTATCTTATCTTCTCCTATTAATAACCTCCGTACACTATCATCCAACTGATCTTAAGAGCCGTTTCAATGCTACGCTTTCGCATTCGAACATTTTTGTACCAATAATCCAGTCTCAAAACAATTCCTTTAATATTGTTTTGACACTTTCTTATGAAATACTCACAATTATGAAGGTGTAACTTGAATATGAAGTACAGTGGAGCCTCGGTTTAGGGGCATAATTCGTTCCAGAAACGTGATTTTAATCTAAAACATGTGTATATCAAAGCAAATTTTCCCCAAAGAAGAAACAATAACTAGGATGATTCGTCCCAAAACTTTAAAGGTATGTTTTAAGGGTACAATTTTGCTTCCATTAGTCCTATAGATGGCTTTAGCGGTAAGTACTGGTCGAAATAAATAGATCATAGACTTCATGCAATAAACTTAGGCATCTATCAACATAACCTCATAGAAACATAAATAAATTTGTGTCTGCATCATTAAAGTTATTTCCGATTAAAATGACAGTTTACGAGCCAAATCCTCGTAATTTGCGGGAGGTACAACATGACAATGCTCAACCCCATGTTGCAAAAGTGGTCAAGACATACTTAAAACGTTGAAATGAAAAGTCCTTCCCCACCCGCCGTATTCTTCAGACGTTGCTCCTTCAAAAAAGTGGAAGTAAAGTTGTAAGCCTAATAGATTTTTTTAGTGTTTTTATTATTATTTAAATTTATTGAAAAATCACATACATATTGTTATCGAATCTATTCACTGGCGGAATAAATTCTGCGTTTTTGAAATTTCGTGGAAATCTGACATTACGTTGACGCTGGACAAATTCATCGCTCGTACTGCTACAACCAGGTGAGGCCCTGATTCAAACGACACCTGGCGCAGGTAATTTTTTTGGTCCATCCTGTCAAATCTTAAATTTTAAAACTAACATTTTTGAAAAACTTTTTATTTGAATTCAATAAAAAAAATATTACTACTATTCGCTGTTTTCTACGCAGACCCAACAATATTTTACACAAAAAACACTACTTTTATGGAAATTTTATCACTTGTTTTTTGCAGGTTTCCCCTCTGAACATATATAAATATAAACTAAAAGTCCAAAAAGTTGAATGATTATTTTGTCAATGTTTTGTTGTATTAATTAGCAGAGTAACATATTATTTGTGAACTGGAAAAAACACAATAAAACGACCCCTCCCAAAAATATTTGGGAATATGTAGTGGCCAGCGATGGAAAATTCTTTGAATCATAAATGTGTAACCAAGTTTTTGTCATTAAGTCTCGAATTTCGGAAAAAATTTTGAAGTAAAGTTGTAAGCCTAATAGATTTGTAATTTTATTATTATTTAAATTTATTGAAAATCACATACATATTGTTATCGAATCTATTCACTGGCGGAATAAATTTATAGTTTTTGAAATTTCGTAATAATATTTAGATGCTTGTTATGTATTATGGTATTGTTGCTATTTTTGTTTGGGCTCATAAACTATTTTATTGATGTACGCATCAAGTTAGGTATATACAGCAAACTGAATGGCTGCAGTGCATCTTCAAGTGTATTATAAAGTATGCTGAAAACATATTTTACGATTCAATGAATAAATCTCCCAAAAATAACATTTGTTTACAAAAATACCACTCTGCGGGTAAAATGGTAGAATTGAGTTCGGAAATTAAAAGTCGCTATATCAGGTTCTATGGAACTGAATGAAGTAAACCTTTATAATTCTGATAATATTGATGAACCAAAGATGATTGAAGGAACAAATCTCCCAAAACTAGCAATTGCTTAAAAAAATTCCACTCTGCGGGCAAAATGCGAGACTTGGGGTTCGAAAATTATATGCGTTTTCTTAGGTTCTTTGGGAGCTGAGTGAAGTGAACTTTTGAAATTCTGATAATATTGATAATACAAAAACGATTTAATAAAAAAATCTCCCAAAACTAAAAATTTCTTAAAAAAATTTCTCTCTGCGGGGAAAATGCAAGACTTGGGGTCGAAAATTATAAGTCGTTTGTTTAGGTTCTTCGAGAGCTGAGTGAAGCGAACCTTTGGAATTCTTATGATATTGATGATCCAAAGACGATTAAATGAAAAAATCTACCGAAAATAACAATTGTTAAAAAAAATCCCACACTGCGGGTAAAATGCGAGACTTGGGGCCGAAAATTGTAAGTCCATTTTTCAGTTTCTATGGGAAGTTAACTTTTGGAATTCTTATAATATTGATGAACTAAATACAATTAAATGGAAAAATGTCTCAAAAGTAACATTTGTTAATATAAATACCACTCTTCGGGCAAAATGCGAGACTAAGGGTAAGAAATTAAAAGTCGTTTTCTTAGGTTCTGTTGAACAGAATGGTGTGAACCTTTGGAATTCAGATAATGTTGATGAACTCAAGACGAATAAATGAAAAAAAAATCTTTCAAAAGTAACATTTGTTAAAAAAGATACCACTTTGTGGGCAAAATGTGAGACTTGGGGTCGGAAATTAAATACCACTTTGCGGAAAAAATGCGAGGAAATTATAAGTCCTCATAATTCTCACAATAAGCAAACGTTTTGTGGATTGGCATGATGAATTAAATAAAAATACATTTTGTTCGAATCCACTTTATTTGGTATAAATATGTCGAATAGTTTCGATTCAACTGAATCTTCTTCGGGACTTAAAAATATACTAACAAAATTACAGAAATATGCATACATATTTAATGGTGAAAAATGAGGAATAATGTAGAAAAGAGAGACAACAATATAACAATATGAAATATACCATACAATGTATGAAGTAATGTGGACTATGGGAAAAACATGGAAGATAAAGAGGGTAGCAAATCGTCAAGTATTGTGTTGGATTGTTTGAGGGGAGAGAGAGTTGGAGGAGAACGGAAATATGTTTAAGATTGGACCATAAGTATTTTTTTTTGTTGTTATTTAGCAGATGGTCATTATTTTTTTTACTGATTGGACTTTTGCTTGCAAGCAAATCCAGTTCACAGTAGAAATGGGTACTAATTGTAGCTTAAACTTCCTTAACCTCACTTTATCCATCGTAAATAATAAATTCATTTGTTAAAATAAATACCATTCTGTAGGGAAAATGCGAGACTTGGGGTCGAAAATTATAAGTCGTTTTCTCAGATTCTATGAAGCTGAATGAAGTGAACCTTTGGAATTCTGATCACATTTATGAGCCAAAGACGATTAAATGAAAAAATCTTCCAATAGTAACATTTGTTAAAAAAGATACCATTTTGCGGGCAAAATGCGAGCCTTGGGGTCGGAAATAAGATGCCGTTTTTTAAGGCTCTACGGGACTGAATGAAGTGAACCTTTGGAATTCTGACCACATTTATGAGCCAAAGACGATTAAATGAAAAAATCTTCCAATAGTACCATTTGTTAAAAAAGATACCATTTTGCGGGCAAAATGCGAGCCTTGGGGTCGGAAATAAGATGCCGTTTTTTAAGGCTCAACGGGACTGAATGAAGTGAACCTTTGGAATTCTGATAATTTTGATGAACTTAAGACGATTACATGAAAAAATCTCCCAAAAGTAACATTTGTCAAAAAAAATACCACTTTGCGGGTAAAATGCGAGCCCCAAGGTCAAAAATTAAAAATTAAATGCCATTCTATGAGGCTCTATGGGATCGAATGAACTGAACCTTTTGAATTATGCGCTCTGAATTAAAAACAATCGGCGTTTTCTAAGTGAAAGAAAATGCGGGTAAAATGCGAGCCCCAAGGTCAAAAATTAAAAATTAAATGCCATTCTATGAGGCTCTATGGGATCGAATGAACTGCACCTTTTGAATTATGCGCTCTGAATTAAAAACAATCGGTGTTTTCTAAGTGAAAAAAATGTGTTTTTTTAATTTCTTACTTTTTTATATTATAATAATTGTATTTTGGAACATGAGAAAACTTTTTAAATTTTTTGTTTTTAAAGAATAACAAAACAAAACAATAATATCGTCACATATTCTAAAAAATTTGCAAAATGCTAAATGTTACTATTAAATGGTTTCTTTTATAATAATAATACTTGGCTAATTTATAAAGCGCCATTTTTGTTACATATCACCTCAAGGGCGCTTTACAAACTTATAAATTATGGCTAAATTTACCACTTAACTATCGAAATATCTAATGCTATAGCTTATATTACCTTATTGATATATATATATAATAATTGTTTACGTATGTCGCAGGCTGCGAAAAAAAAAAAATTTTTTTTTGCTTTAGATCAAGAATTTACGCTGCTTCAAATTTATTTGCATTCATATTGTATTTTATATTTTTAATGGCTGGTATCGCTGAAAGAATGCAACATACGCCGTCGAGCCGGGAAATTACTGGATCGATACCGTCCATAGGATGGTTTTTTTTTTAAATTTCATAAATATAATGGCGTTGGACGCATTAAAAAACACTGTAATTAGGTCCTATCGACGCCTTGGCAATTCGCCGACTGCTCCATTTGCGCCTGCAGAGGTCCGATCATGGTCCCGCTGGCTCTGGGTAATTTAATTGTGCTGAATTATTTTTATTTTTTTACCAGTATCTGTATTGAGGAAGAAACGTTTTTTTTTTCAATATGTAGTACCACATATTATATTATATTCTCTAAATTAGCGATTTAGATCGAATCGAATCTTCGCTTACAAACATACGAGGAAAGATGGATACCTAATGATGAACTAATTTTAGTGATTTCAAGAAATATGTGATTCATAAAAATGATCTCATTTGGTGTCATTTTATTTAGGTATTTACAATAGGGGGGAAAGGTACGGAAGTCGGTAGGGATGATGATCAACTCCATCAAAGGCCTATGTACTTATAGGAGAAAAAGTGTAAGTGAAAAGTAAAAAAGAAAGAGTGTAGGAGAAAAGGTCAATTGAATTTCATGCTTAAGCCGTATCGCTAAGGATGTATTAATTATTATGTTTGATTTTGTTTTCTTTTTCTCCCATTAAATTAAATTCATTGAACTTGTATAATCGAACTTCTTCGATGTTTTTTTTTTCTTTAAATATTTAGAATTATATCAATAATCTAAAACACAAATATGAAACAGAAAAAAGGCAGAAACTAAAAAGAATAGTCATGACTGAGACTCGAACTTGGAACCTCTACTCTATCCGGGAGTAAATATTTACGCAATTGCTCCCGAATAGAGTAGAGGTTCCGAATTCGAGTCTCAGTCATGACCATTGTTTTACGTTCTGCCTTTTTTTTGTTTCATATTTGTATTTTAGATTATTAATGTTATTAAAATATTGAAAAATATATAACCGTTAATGCTTAAAGTTAATTCCAATTATTTATTTTTTCTGTTTGTTTCTATTTACAATTTAGTTGTATTTTTTCTTAATACTATCCAATTTTTCAAACTGTATTTTTAATGTATATAATATATGTATACTTGTATATAAGTTCGATTACTCTGTATTGTATATTTGTAGTAACTCGTGTATTGTTTATTTCCTTTTTCTCAGAGTGATTTATTATAACTCATCGGGTTTTCTATATAGCAAGATATAAATAAATAAATATATTTACAACAGTATGATGGTTTGGTAGCACAATGGTACGGCGTCCTGAATGTATTTATTTATCCTTTATTTTTTATAGAAATTCCCGATTTTTGACCCTCCACGCCCTGCGCCCTTCCCCTCGTTCCCCTCGTTCCAAATCCAGGCACGTAGGAATTGAGATATTTGTTTTCTAAAATGCGATTAGCAGCAGCCAAGCGGTTCGCTTTCACGTCTCAGGAAATCCTGTCATAATTCTCATTAGAAATGAAAAATTTTACTTGAAAATTCATCTTTCGCTTTCATTATCTCCCGAGTAGGTACACGGGAAATAAAATAATTTTCTGAAAAACTTCGTGAAACAAATGAGTTTTTCACAATTTCGACTTGAAATTCACGAGAAAAATGTTAAACCATCGCTCCAACACTTTCTTTGAAACTTTGTCGATTTAAAACCCAGTTTCTTGTAGTTCGTGGCTCGTGGAGTATGGTGAAATTTTACTGAGAGAATAAAAGAAATAAAAAACAATTTCTATGTTTTCGGGCAGATTGTTTTCTCTACCATCGCTCAACACTATATGTGGGAATGAATGAAACTGGTAGAGGAAGGATACAAGTAGACTGAACACTATTGAAATGAGATCTCTTAGGAGGCGAATGTGTAGTAAAATCATGTATACGATATTGTTACAAATATGGAGATCCGTAAAGAATGTAAATAAGAGTAACGAATAATATAGACGGCTTAGACATGTAAAGTGGATTCACGAATAAATGAGTGTAATGTGAATATATGCAGCCCAAGCAAATGGTAGAAGGAGTCGGGGACACCCAAAGATGACATGATCTAGTGAATGGAGTCAGAATTCATTTATTTAAATTAATCTGTATTACAAAAAAGCACATTTTTTATATTCTATTCCCAATGAGTTATTATAAAAAAAACATTTCTTAAAAAACAAAATTATAATATAAAGAGAAAAAGTATTATATTGTTACAGAGGCATACATATTTTAAAAGGGAATACAAAGGTTAAACGTAAATAAACTACTTTATAAAGATACCTACTCATAAGCATAGAGATTGTAAGAAAAAATATAAATACGAAAAGAAAGAGAAACACATAAAAGGTTTTAAAAGAAAGAACGTATTGCTAGTTTATAAAGCCTTGGAGAAAACATCCTTTAAGTGCTTTTGCCGATATATTTTGGTTGCTACCAAAAGTTTCAAATTCACAAGGTAATGCGTTGTGTTGAGTATATCCCATATTTGGTAAGGAGCTCATGCCAAATTTAGTTGTGTGAGTAGATTGACGATTAGTGTAATTGAATAACAACAAAAATAAGGTGTCTCATTAATATGAATAAAGCAAGGAGTGCGATTCAAGACAGGTTTGTGTATCGGTCCGTCTTCTCTGCCTACCGTTTCAGAAAATGGTGCGGATTTTAACTAACTAACTAACCATCACGCCGTTTCCCCGCAGAGGTAGGCAGAGAGGACGGACTGCCATATAACTCTGTCTTGGCAAACACTCCTTGCTTCATTCACATTCATACATCGTCTCATACATACTCTTCTGTTATTCTGACTCTTCACATGACCCGATTTAAGTATTTTATGTACTTGATCGTGCTATGTCTTTCTCGGGTGTCCTCGACTTCTTCTTCCATTCACTTTCGCATAATATATTATTTTCACACTCTTTTCTTTGTTCATTAGCTCTACATGCCCAAACCACCCAAGCGTCGCTTTCTTGATTCTATTCATCACGCTCAGATCAACCTTGCATTTTTTTCGGATAGCCATATTTTTAATACGGTCATACATAGTTTTACCGCACATACGTCTCAAGGATCTGATTTCCACAGCATTCAGTCTACTTTCATCCTTCCTCTGTGTGATTTTTAGTTAGTTGTATACATGAGTATATATATATGTGTGTGTGATTTTTGCAAAGAGAAAGTTTTTTCTATGCGAGCAACACTGCATGGAGTTAGTTTTTTTTTGCAATGTATTGGTGTAAATGTTTTTGCAATAATAAAATGAATAAATGTCAACGTCATATCATATCCCCATTTATGCACCTCTAACCACAGTTTACCCAGGAAAAAGTACAAATATTCCCTGAGAATGTTTAAAATGTCGACAATTCGATGTACATATGTCGACAATAGAGATTACGATAAACTGAACTGGAAGCAGAATTTATTTTAGACGTATTACATATCAACCCGCAACAAAAGCAACAAATGAATGATAAAAAAACATTCCAAGGATTATCATCATTAAGAAAATTCCTTAATATATTGTCTTTATGTGAATACAGCAAAAGAGTTCCAACTGCCCGGACTATGGCATTCCCAATCGGAATATGGTGTGTAGCTGAAGGAAGTAGGAAAGGGAATAAGATAAGGAAGAAAAAGGTTAAGTAGTACATGGCTATTTATATCTAATTACCAAACACGGTCAAAGCTATTTCAAGCAACGCGTTGCAGCATTTCGATTTTGAATGGTGGTGTTTCATCAGAGATATACTGAGAGTATCTATTCTGACTGCAATAATGCCGTGAAAAATCACGGAATGTAACTTGACTTGCCAAGAAAAAATATTATTTGGTTCAATCCACCCATTCCGAATATAAATAAAAAAACGTTTTCTAAAATACCCTATTATGTTTGTAGGAACATTATTTGGTAGGTAGAGATTTATTTGTTTTTATTGTTCTTCGAAAACTATCATCCCTTAAAACTACAATTAAGTAGTTTTGCAACAGAATTTTGAATACAATGGAAATATAAAAAAGAGTATAATACTATGGAAATATAGTTTATCTTATTAATTATAAATATACATATTATTATAATTCACACATCTTGAGAAATTGAAATACTTTTACACCATTCCATACACTACATATTAAATTATTACACCATAACATGAATAATATAGTACAACAATACATCATTATTTTTACTACATATTTATATAAGCGCCTAATATAAGGTATTTCTACTAAGGGGCCATTATTTCAGCATATATCAGACTCTCGTTAACAATTTTCATTTTTTATATTGGTTTGTAACATGTTGAATATTTTAGGCACGTTACACTCCTATTCATTATTATATTGGTACAATCATGCCATCATTTCTTTAAAATAAAAATTATTCAATAAAATTTGATAATTGCAATTAGCATCAGTTCCAATGTGAAAACTTCACACTCGTGCGTACGTACTGACAAAGAAAACTATTTATATTCGATGAGTACTTTTGATAAATGTATATTTATTTAATAACGTTGTCGGTGAAGTATTCCGCGAATGAAGTGAAAGCTATTACAGGTATAAATTGGTTAGTTATCGGAAATGTATCTATCAGTTTCCAGGCGATTGCCTACTCGAAGGCTGACTTCAAAATGTAGCAGAATGAATAATATGTTTCAGTGATAATCCCATTTGCAGCACCGGATTACAAATCAAATCCAAATACTTATTTTTAATATTGATATATGAACTTTTTATCTATGAATTTCATTCAAATACGTATATTCCTCGTCTTAACGAATCTAAATGATTTTTTTTTAAGTAACCGTCGCACCGTTTACATGGAGAGCTAGCGGATAGAGCGCAACACAACTACAAACAGTTCGGCACACGCTTTTTTTTCATTCACATTTATACATCGTCTCATATATATAAATATGGATATATAAAAAAAATAGTGAACACCGCACAAGATTCCCAACTGCTCCCATCCGTCAAGAGTCAGTAAGACTATGGCATCCCCAGTCGGGGTATGTTGTGAGGCCAAAGGTAGTGGGGAGGGTAAGGAGTAGGGAAAGAGGAAGATTGGGAAGCATCTCGCTTTTCAGATCTGGTCATAAACACGACTAAGCCCATTTCAATCAAGCAACGTTTCGATTCTGAATGGTGGTCTTTCACCAGGGCAATACTTAAAGTATCCACCAATCTGGAATATGCCGTTAATAAAACTTTGTATTTTTTTATATGAAAAAAATGTGTTATGGCAGATATTAATTATTTAAAAGTTATTGGTACTATTTTATACTATTTTTATGTACTTTTCTATTCTGACAAGACTCAACTCAAGCATAACTTCAAACATTATCTTTTGATTCATATACATAGCCTGTTCAAAAGAAAAGGTGAATTTTGAATTTTCGCGGGCTGTGTACATTCGATTATCGATTTTTTTTTCGTTATGTTGGTACAGGTATGTTTATCATGTGTTGGCATTATCAGCCATTTTGGATTAGTGGTTTGTTTTTGACAACTGGAAAGGTTAGTCACATTTTTGTGTGTTTTTCGATTTTTTACTTTTGAAAAAAATGGATCAAAGAATAAAATCCATGATTTGTTTTTCCACAACTCCAGGACGCTCATCGTCATTAACATCTTCTCGGCTTTTCCAAAAATATGGCCTTCTGTAAAGCGCTTGTACCACTTATAAACACTTTTTTGAGACAAAATAGACTCGCCGAATGACACAGTCAACATTTTAAGCGCGTTGGAGCACTTAATTCCATTTTTAACGCAAAATTCAATACATATTCTTTGATCCATTTTTTTCCTTATCTTAATCTCGCTCATTACGTTTACAGTAACCATACAGTCTTTCCGGATCTCTTGATTTATTATACAGAAAATAATACTTAATTGAAATCTACATAGCACTTTATGGAGCTCAATTAATTTATTTAGATTTTTGTTGTATTTTTAGAAAATCATAACTTGGACAGCAACCGGCCCGCATTAAATACGGCACCCGGCCTAGAAGTTCTGATGGCGCATTACTAAATGAATAAATCATCCCGACTAACCTTGATCTAATGAATATTATAAAGATAAGGTTCACACACGTTTAACTAACGAAACAAAGTTGAACGTTAAATGTAGTTAAAAGTTATGGCTGTTAGATTTATTCAACCAAGACGTAAAATGATAAATCAAGAAATAAGCCTCGGGTTAGCCAGCTAAGCCCGGGTTGAAAATCTGCAAGATTTTCGCTTTTGTATTTAATTTTTTCCCCGTGTCTTTAAAGAAATACGCATTGATATAAGCTAGCCCAATTTAAAAATGAGGGTGAGCGATGCACTGTCAACCATAATTTATTGTGGCAGACGGAAATAGCGTGTACTTATTCAATACGTTAAAACGTCAATTACATTCACAACTTATCTATAGTTAAATAGCTAAAAAAAGAATTGAGACTTAAATTGAGTTAACCTATCTCAGAACTTGTTCTAATGACTGACCCTCATCAAATTGTGGTGAAGAGATATGCAAAAGTAAGCCTTAGTGGAATATATCGTCGCTGGAAAGGCAAAAGGGCTTAAGCGACACTTTAGTCAAAAATGAGTTAAATATGCAGTTTTTATCAGTTACTTCTCGTTTGATTCTGGAGACTTTTGTGGGCCTTCAGCCATATATGACGGCCTGCATGGTCGAGTGGTAAGACGCTCGACTACGAATCCAGAGGTCGCAGATTCGAACCCGTCGTGCGCAAATATATTTTATTAAATTAATATGTGTTATAACACATTTGATTGAAATAAAATAAAGATAAATGTATATTTGCGGCACGTTACAGAGTGGTAGATACTCTAAGTATCGCCCTGGTGAAAGACTACCATTCAGAACTGAAACGTTGTTTGAAATGGCTTTAGCTGTGTTTGGTGACCAGATCTGAATATCCAGGTACTTCTCAACCTTTCTTTTCTCATCTTCTTCCCTTCTTCACTACCTAAAATCATTACAACATATTCCTATTGGGGATGTCATAGTCTCTCTGGCTCTAGACGGTTGGGAGCAGTTGACACTCTTGTGCAGTATTTACGTAATATATATAAATATACATATAAATATTTATAATTTGGGAGAAGGATTGACTCAACCGGCACAAGTTTTTACATTTTTTAGCTTTTTGTCGCTTCAGGTAACTCATTTAGAGTATTGAGTTACCTGGGTTAACTTTTTTTTTCAAAACCCAATTAGTTACCAAAGGCTTATGAATGTTAATGTAAAACAGAACAAAAAACTTTCAATTGTTTTAGTGTTATCTTTCCAAAATGGTGCTTCAGCCCTTTTGCCTTTCCGGCGACAATTTATTTATTTATTATTATTATTTACTATTTTTTCATTGATTTATTTATTGATTTATTTATTTATTTATTCATTCATTCTTTCATTCATTAATTCATTTATTTATTAATTTATTTCTTTATTAGTTTATTCATTTGTTCATTTATTTATTATTTACTTAACAATACTTTTTTTTGTTAATTGGTATAATTGCCCATCCCACTAGGCATAAAGCCTGTGTTGGGATGCCAATTTGCAAAAGTGGTTTTTCAGCTACATAGTAACATGTTAATATCGAAAATATAGTACATACAAAATAAAAATTAAAAAACAATTTATGTAAATGACAATTGGTCCGTTGAATCTAGGTAGTGTTTTATTGTTATTCCAATTCAGCAGACATCGCGACTGTTTTGATTATAACTGGCCGGAAACGTCACCACCTTCCGCTTTCATCCGCTCGGCGGAAAAATAAATAAAAACTAACGGAAAAAAACGGAAACCAGGCAACTCGAGCTATAAACTAGTATGTGGGTTCCTAAAAACAAAAGATTTCCTAAATAACGCAATGTTTGATGTTCTGTCACGAGTCGAAAATGTTTTTGCAACGAATTACTACCATGAAGGTATGATCTTAACTTACTATTGTGTCATGCTACCTACATTACCTGCTGTCGCCTAGGCCAATCACCAAAAACCTATTATCTAAACGGTTCTATAGCCATTGATCCCCAGATAACACCCCCCTCTCCCTCTCCTTCGTATTTTTTACAGCAAATACCGTTCAAGAGTCCCAACTGCTCCCAACCGTCTGGAGCCTGTTGGACTTGGCATCCCTAATCAGGGCATGTTGTGAGGTTGAAGGTAGTGGACAGGAGAAGGAGATAGAGATAAGGAAAAGGAAGTTTGGGAAGTACCTAGCTATTCAAATCCTGTCACCAAACAAGGTAAAACAATTTCACGCAACGTTTCGATTCTCAATGGTGGTCTTTTACCAGGACAATATTTAGTTTTAGTTTTATAGTTTCATTTGTGTTATTTGTACATCAAAGTTTACAAAGTAAATACTTATTAGAACTTATATGATTTATTCATTGATTGGTATGATTTTGATGGTTCCCGGCAGCGCATTACAAAATTTAATCCCTTTATAAAGTAAACTGTTTTGTGTATTGGTTTTGTTCTTTGTTGGTAGTCTGATTTTTTTTAATGCTCTTGTATTATGTCTGAATATACACGTTTTAAATAATTTTGTCAGAAATATATTTATGAGTATCTACCACTCTGGAAGTACGAGTACATTCAAGACGTCAAAATTTACAATGAAGAAATATAAAGGATTTGATTAATAAAAGTGTATCATTGAATTCACTTCAATGACTGACAATGTAGGTTAATGGTTTCTTTAAAAAAAAAACAAAGCATAAAATGGAACAGTGTGTAGCAAGTGGCTCGAGTAGGAACAGGCGAGTATTGATAGTTCGAGGTCGAAGGTGGCTGCTCACAAGCTTCAAGAGAAGGGTGGCCGAATACACTTTCAGGTAATTCGCCCCTCCTTCCGGCGCTAACAAACCTTGACCATGTAGAAGTCCCAGGTAGATTTATAGATGCGAAGAATATCGCTTGAACCCAGCCAACATATATTGGCTTTGTGGAGATTTTGAATTAAATTCACCTAAAATATATAAACCCGAGCGAATCATGTATATCTGCATTAATGGGTACAGAGTACACGAGGTTGGACTTCTTTAGAAAAAACACTTTTTTTTTTCATTTGAAGTTTTGTTTTTGTTTCATTTTAGTTTTTTTTTTTTTTAGGAAAGAAAAACATTTTCTGGTTGTGAATAACCTGACGATATTTAAAAACTCTTACTACCACCATAATAAGCAGAAAACTTTGCCTGTGCCATTGCAACATTTTCCGCTTTTTATGGAGGACTTAGCCAGCAGAGGAATTGAACTCACGACGCCCGGGTTGAAATCCGACGCGTTTGTCCACTCAGCTACCGAACGTTATTAATTAAAACTTATAATATATTTATTTTTACAATATCCTATAATTAATTATTAAAGCTCACATACCATTGGATTTTATGTGGTCCTTACAAATTATTCTTATTTTATTCATCGGTGTAATTTTGATGGTTTCCGACAGCGCATTATAATATTGTATTAATTTAATTAATTTGTAAAATAAACTATTTTGTGTATTGACTTTGTTATTTTGTTGATAATCTGATTTCCTTGCACGTCCTTGTATTATGTACGTATGTTATTAAGATACACAATAGTCCCACCTGCTTGAATCCAGTGGGTCTATAGCATTCTTATTTGGGGTATGTTGTGAAACTGCAGGGAGTAGAGAAGGAAACAGAGGTGAAAGGGGAAGGTTAGAATGTACCTGACTATTTCGATCTGGACACTTAGCAATGCTAAAGCCATTTAAAGTAACATTTCGCAACTGAATGGTAAAATTTACTCTGTGCTGTTTAAGTTAATATGTATTTTGTTCTTGTTATAAACCTTTATGTTTAGCTTTAAATGAGATAGTTAGTTGTTTTGCATACATTCATGGTATTAATTTTGCATGGAATCTATTACTGAGTTAAAATTATCATGTTCATTTCACTTAATGTATTAGTTAGTAGTTTTTTTATAATCATTAATTACACTTTTTATCACTATAACGTACCATTTAAGATTATATAATTTCTCTTTCCATAGCCACAAGCTGTTAGCTCAATATATGGAGCAAAAATATATGTTTTAACAACACCAATTATAATAATGAATTAATAATTATTTTTACTTATGTTTCTAATTATATAAATAATATTGTTTAAGCAAAACTGCTAGTTTTGAAAATATTAAAATACCACTGAATACCGTATAATTGTAAGGAAAGCTTGAGATAACGCATAACGCATAACGCATTTCTGAATAAATTAAACAAAAAAAATTGGAAAAGAACTTAAAAAGGATATTTTAATTTGTTTATGTAATTAATCTCTACTGTTATGAGTTTATTTTCAATTTATTTACACGTTTGTTCCCTCCTCTTTTGTACTACCCCCTTTTAAAATTTATTAAGATTTATTTATTTTAGAAAACTTTATTTTTATTTCATATTTTTTTCCTTCCCAGAATGAGTTTTTTTAACTCCTTGGGAATAATATATAATACCAAAAAAAAACACTTTTTGCACTACATTTTTATTTCTAAAAGTTTGAATTTAAATTTCTCCGATCGAAAAATGATATTAACTTTAAATTATCTACTTACCTAACTACTACTAATTATCTACCCCATTTATCGCATATACAAGTAAAAGGCGCCACAAATTACAATGCTTTTTATGACCGAGAATTTTTTTCTTCTGGACTCGCAAATACTTATAAGTCATGTTGTTTTTACTGAGGGCACATCTAGTTTATTGTGGCTGGCAGATACGTACCTACGTACTTGTATATCGTGGCCTGTATATTTTGTATCTCGGGAAACTGTAGACCGCCTTAAAAATAAATCTTAACAGTATCAATAGGGGGGTACCTGTATATTTTCGTATCTATATAAAATGAATTTGGTATGTTTGGAAGACTGGGGAATTTATGGTGGTAATTTTACGAGAGCGTTTGCCTTGGAAAAAAAGAATCGGTATAAACAATACCGAGGTTTATGAAACAACAAAGCTCTTGAAAAGTGGAACACACTCTTGATGAAAATGAACGGCAAACGAAAACAATCGATCTTAAAATGTTACTTTAGAAAAGTACCTTTAACGGCCTTCCACACTGGTGACCAAATTAATTCCTGGTGAAATATTGGACAACCTAAGATTAAATCGAATGTTTGAGCTTTAATTCACGGAGTACTAAAAAATGCTTTTTACTACCTTATCATAATTTTTTATCGATTTCCATGTTTTGATATCTTATCTTTCTTCAGGTGAAAGGCGTTATTACACGTTTATTCGTAAGAAAATTTGGGTCTTAGTGATAACATAATGGTCATGCTGTTATTTATTTACGCCTGGTAAAGGCTTTTTACACAAATATTAACTCTATTTTAAAAAACAATATACTCATAAACAGTGCAAAAAATATTGTTCGAGAAAAGAGAAAATAGTATTGAATAACAGGTACATCCAGAGTTCAATAGTTTCATCAAATAAATTAGCTCTACTAGGTGAAAAAAACTGTACTAAGATTTACTTATATTGACGTACTAAATATATCAACAACATCGGAGTATTTATTTCCCAGATATTGAATTCGTCACAGAGTGAGGTTGAGTAGAATTGTCACAATAATATGTTAGGTACTGTCTTGTAAATGCCAGGAACATGAAATGCAATTATATATAACAGTTCAAAATGAATAATTTAAAACCAGGTAAGTAATCGTATGCTTGACACCTGATCATAATTTGATTAAATGCTGAAATGGGCTGAGAATCGGCGGCTAACGGGGGCGATTATTTGAAGTGGTAACGGTAAAAAATTGTAATGGCGCTAATTATCGATTTGCGACAGTGGACAGTGGTTCAAACCACTAGGCCTAGGTTTGTTTATGTAAAATGAGGTAAATATTAAAATCTTAATAACAAGCTATTTAGCAAATATAAATATAATGACACACAAAGCGTCAGAAACATCAACTATCATTTTTTTTGTGATTTATACCTTAGATCATTGATTGAGTGTTATATATTGAAAAACTTTTACAAGAATTCGGTCGCTAGTGTGGAGGGCCGGTAACTAATTATCGGTGGAAGTCTTTGGTGAGATTGAAAGCGCGCTCTAAAAACACGACTTAGATATAATTGTATGTTCGGAAATGACCGGGCTCTTTGACAAATGTTGGAATAATATTTCAAATGGACTTTCCAATCAAAAGCACGAAAGGGAGTTTATTGGTAGAATTACGTCGCTAATGGCGGTGGGATATAGTCAAACCAGCAGCCATCTTTCATTTGAGTTAGTCGTCAATAACCATGTTATTCTCCATTCATGATACTTGGTTTAAATTATCATTTTATTTTTTGGGTTTCTTTGCACAAAGTATAATAAATATGCAATATTGAAAATATTTTTGCTGTAAATCTGTTTTCGATATTTTGTTGATGGTCGGTTCTTAAAATCGAATCTCTCAATTATCCACTAGACACGATGCATTTGAATTTATCACGAGTTTGACCTTCAAGTGCCCAAGATAGCAATCAACGATATATTTTTACAACTAACCAATTTTTTCATTCATTTAACCGTCAAAATATTCCATAGAAAGTTGAGAGAGATATGATAGATATACAATTCAAATGAGATCAAATATTTTAAAAATTCTTGATTTTTTATTCTGATTTCAGGTAAATCCTAATCTTGGCAGTGTAATTTGAATGTTATACCAAATTTACTATATTTCTTTCATTTTTTTTAACAAACATTTTAACATTTTTACTAATGAAAACACTTTAGATAATATCTACTTAATCGTCCAGTCAATTGCTGACACCCATGGTCATTTAAAAAAATCGCTTATTATCTTAATTTTATTTTACATTTCTTATCTTACTAAGATAAAGGTTAAAGTATAAATTTGTAATTAAAACGTTATGTAGGTAGATATATTACATTTATTTATTTGAAAAATATTTTTAAAATTTTTGAACTTTTCCAAAAAAAATGTGCAAATTTAATTTATTTATTCTTGTTAAAAGATAAAAAAATACATGGGTTTGGTCTATGTCTGTCTCACTAGGATATTTCTGTGTCGAGATAGACGTAGTGTACATAAATTATGTAATATGAAATGTAAATATTAATAAAGATAAAATAAAAATAAATAAAAAGGAGAAAGAAGAAAAGAAATGAAAGATGAAATTAAATGAAAATAACTTAACTACCTGTACGATGGTAACTCTGACGTGTCATCTTGGTATCAGAATGAATTTTTCGTAACGGGAAGGATATTTTTTGACGATTATGACTAAAAATATACGGTGTATAAAATGTAAAAAATCCCTCGTCAAATAACCCAAAAACTTACTCCGGTTGATGTCAACACGTCTTAACAATAACGGGTAGTGCAAAAATACAGATCAGTCACAGACTGGTATTTTTGACATAGTACAAACATCTCTCCGTATATAAATTTTAGTGCGTGTTTGTCATAAACCTTACAAAACAAAGTAGAAGCAACAATCTCCTGAAATAGTCTTCCTGATCGAAATGGCGCTCAACCCTCCCGTTATACTCTAGTTCCCAATCTTACTGGCGACTGACGCATTCGTCTTATAAAGCGAAAGACAAATTGCTCAGCGACAGACCAATCTACCATTTCCCTATTCCTCGTCGGGACGTTTTTCCCAGAATCCCTGAAAGGATACGCTAGAGCATACCGCGTTTCGTTTGAGGTTGAGTTAGATACGTAACGAACTCTTACTTCGTCCAAAATCAAAACTTTAAAGTTAGAAATTTTCTCGTAGGTACAGGACTTAATAAAAAGGTTAATATGACTGTAAGAATATTCTGTTTATGTTTATGTATTTTTCAAAAAATAAAACGTCCAGAAAAGAATATTGAATGACTACCTACTCGTTTATTATTCTTTTTGTGATGTCGCTCTTTGATGGGACTTCTTCAAATAACATTATCAATCTTGCCACGTGTTCTAGAATAGTATGCCTAGTATATATATACATATATTTCAAGGTGTAAAAATATACACTCACAACCATGATTAAATAAAAACAAATTTATATTTAGAAACGCTTGAGGAATCTCGAACTCTAAACAACAGATCCAAATATTTTTAAATAATTTTCCTCGAACGTAACATAATATTATGATACAAAGAGCTTAGTGCGTGGTGAAAATTCTTATTTGTTTTGTTCAATGCGACGTAAATAATCTATCATAGAACCTTTACAATTTCTCTTTCTAGCTACCTATTCCCTAAATTAAAAATATACTGTAG
Organism: Drusus annulatus; assembly: GCA_022651775.1. Lineage (NCBI taxonomy): Eukaryota > Metazoa > Arthropoda > Insecta > Trichoptera > Limnephilidae > Drusus > Drusus annulatus. The sequence continues at coordinate 159,104 of JAGWCC010000350.1, read as the reverse complement.
AAGATACAAAAAAACCAAAGGATAAAAGTTTCTTGGCTAAAAAGGTTTTTTTTCAGCTCCAAAAATTCCGGAACTCTTCGTTTGTCCCACTGAATTTAGTACAAAGGAAGCAAAAAGGTGAGAAATTTCCGTTTTCAATGTTCCTATTACAAATCAAGTCTAAATCTGGGGATTTTTTCAGGCATTGGATGTTTTGTATACTTTTTTCCGTACAATTCAAACGTGCTTCTAAGGGTGGATTATTTATAACAGAAAGAACACATTTTTGTACATCGTCTACATTATAATATTAAATTAAATAACTCACAATGCCGCAATAAGATATAAACAAACAGGAGATGAGTTACAATGTAGAGACGTTTGTAAAAAGCCGTATATAATAAACATGTTGTGTTCATTTATTTCATAAAGCACCCGTTTTTTATTAAACTAATTCGACTACGTTCAACCCACATAAAAGACACTCACAAAACTCCCTCTCGTGTGAGAATTTGTTGTTTGACAAACAAAGATTAAAAAGGTTGCCCTGTTTCCCACAAGCGCAGATAAACAGGGTAAACACACAATAGTTACTGTTGAGATAAACGAAAGCACTAATTGCCTTATAAATTTGTATTAATTCAACGTCTGATTGCTTTATGAATTTCGGCACGCCTCTGTGTTTACAGAATGTATTTGTATGTAAAATATTGGTATTTGAGGCGAGGCGAGGCGAGGAACAGCGTACAACTCTTGCCTCTTGCTGTTGCTGTTGCTTACTGCTGCTCACTTGGGGGGCACAATTAGCGGAGAACTTGGCCCGGAGTCGGGGCTCGGTGCTTATTATGTGTGTCAATGGGAAACGTATGTAAATCTTCTTCCTCTTTCATCAGGAATAATTCCTCGCGAGAGTTTGTTTGAACAGTTTACGTACATAATATGTGAGACGAGATAAACTGAAGATTCGGCTTGGGTTGGGCATTTAGCAACTCACGATTTTCATCAGCCTAATGAGATTTCCAGCCTGTTATTATTCTTAAGGCATTTCTCTATTCCTTAATTGAGTTTCCGTTTAGCATCGAAGACTTTCAGTTCCAACTGAAGTTTCCAAATATCGTTTCTTGTCAAAAGTTTTCCATTCCTCGTGGACAATAATTTCCTCATAAAATGGACGTTAAATAAAACAGTGTTATTTTATGTTTGCACGCGTAGACCTTTAATTCATAGAGGTCATTTATATTACAGTTTACAGTACAATGAATCAACCGCATGTTCATCTAGTACGATATTTTCCATTAATATTTATCACAGTATTTATAACGGTTATAAAAAAAATGTTTTGCAAAAGTAACAGTGAGACGATAAAGCATTATTAATATGTGGCAAAGCTTGGATTATTTATAGGCTCAATATTTCAAGGAAATGCTTCGTCTAATTGATAATAAATATACACCGTGATTCAGGGTGGTACCGCAAAATATCAGGAGGTGATATAATAATATAATAAAAAAATCCTGACTAAGTTTTTCAAACAGCGATTACACTTTCCAAAAAGTTCAATATTCTATTTGAAATTGTCGAAAACGTGTATTGTGTTCGTAGCTATACAATAGATTAATATTTAATCACGTCATCGCTAACATCGGGTGGAAGTAGGTTACCGCCCATTCACATAAGTAGGAATGTGCATAGCCAATCAGTCGTTAGAGTACGGTCGGTCTGTTTGACATTAATTTCACATTTGGCAAGCCAGTAGCAGTAAATTTCCACCAGTAGTGGGTGGTACAATTTTTACTATAAAGGATCGGTTACACAAACCTTTAATTTACAGTACTTAAATACAACAGATATTGTATTCTTAGTTATTCCCCACCTGGAGTTTCACCGTACCCGCATCTGTTTAAAAATTTAATCAATCTATTTAGCGGTCACAAAAATATTTTTGGTTTTATGAAAAAAAATATTCATCTATGGCCACTCAATCGGCGTTAACCGCGGTTATTAGTACAAAAATATTGTTTTTTTTATATTTATATTTTCATAATAATGTTTGTTATAAAAATTGGCATTCTACGAAATGAACATACAATCAACTTATGTTTAAGAAAAGCTTTAGATTGTGTTTTTTACAATGGTCAATATTAGTCTTCCGAAGAAAACCAATTTTGTGTTATGGCAAAACAAACATATCACATTTTTTCAATCTTTTAAATCAGTTTAAAATAAAGTTTAATTTAGTGATTTTTTTGTAAGTTATTTTATGCCAATAAAGATAACTAGCTGTTGTGTTATATTATTATGTTATAAATCGAAACAAGTTCTAAAAAAAATAATTTGAACATCATTAATATTTTATAACTTTCACTTAAAGGGCTGTTTCACAAAAAATCAATTGTAATATTGTCATCAAGTCACCAAAAAGCGCTACTTTTCATCAGACGTCAATAGAAACCGCTATCAATTTCTAATGAAACCTTCAGAATAATTGTTCACCCAAAATCAGACGGTTAAGCAGCACTGGAGGGATAGTCAAATTTAAAATTGACAACTGAAAAAAAATCCGATAATAGAGATGTTACATCTTGAAGTCAACTATGTTTTACTGGACCACGTTTGTATATAAAGCGAAGAAACCGCAATGATTTAATCTTCTAAAGCGGTTTAGTGAGAAGAAGTTTATAAACCTATTTTAGACATAAGATTCTCAAAAAACATTTTATCTTTTTAAGTAAGACAAACATTCCCGGGTTATGAATTGCCTGACAATATTTGAAAAACTCCTACTGCCATCATAATAAACGAAAAAGGTTGCTTGTGCAATGATCAAGGACCTAGCTAGCAGAGTAATCAAACCCACGACACCCGGGTGGGATTCCGACGCGTTTGTCCACTCAGCTACTAACCGGTTTTTAAATCGTTGGTTTCTGTGACTGAAAACTACGTAAAAGCATTGAGAAAACCAATTTGTTATTTTTGTTGACTAGAATTAATATTTTTCACAAAGCTTGTTTATGTGATTGATATGAGTTTAAACAATGATAACCATCGTCTAGGAATAATAAAGTTTTTAAAATACTAAAAATTATTTTAAGCGAACCCGCAAGTGCTAAGGTGTACAAGTAATAAACCAACTAATAGAGTATTGAGCTATATTGATCTGAAGTCTACCAATGGGACCCAATTATAGCTAGGACCCTGCAATATCTTGTCCGTTAGTCCATACTTAATAATCAAACAATAAATAAATAAAATAAAAATAAAAATAAATAAAACCAAACAATGTTTAGCTGTCACTAACCGTATCGTAATCGACTGATGTTGGATTAATTATATACTGTTCGTTGTAAATGAATCGTCTTTCATTTGCATGTCCGAAAAAATAAATCCATTTTCCCATTTCACTCGATGGCTTACGAAGCAGAGGGTCCGATGTTTTAAAATTCAACGCCTGGTTTAAAAACAAATAAACTCTAAATTTAAATTGGGTAAGTAACACTTTAAAAGCTCAAATTATTTCTGTAATAATTGAAAGGCATAAAGGCAGAACAAACCAGCTAATAGAGATAGCACATTTAGCTGAAAATTATTACAAAACCATGTTTTCTCATTTTCTGTTTTGTCTGCGGTGGATTTAATTGTTTCGGAGTACATTGTACGTTGAATGTTAACTCCTGGAGGCAGAGAGCACCTTTCAACCATATCAACGGGGACAGGCCCGTCTATCGCTTACATTTTTACCATTTGCTTATTTTTATTAGATATATAGAAGCCCTTAAAAAATATACAGTAGGAGGGCGGACTTTTTTGGCCGCTAAACGCTTTTAAAGACTCCGGCTGGCATTTTGGTTTTAAGATAATTTGTTTTCATCAAAACTTTATTAGTGCGTAAACATCTTAGAAATATGACTACGCCTTTTTTAAAACACAGACAAACATCCTTAGAGACGAACAGCGTGAATAAATGTATTTTTTTATTTCAATCTTTTGGACCATTCGGCTACAAAATACCACTATTCTGACCATTTAATTTATGTATTCTATTACATACGCCTTTATGGGCTTTTACATATCTGTGCAATTGATGATATGAAATAACAGTGATACAGAAGTAACGTGGAGTAAATAACTACCACACAAAAGCATAACTAGGTAACTACAGATATTATAGTGGAATAAATTAAAATTAGTATTTTTGGAAGAGGTATGCTATTATAGCCTTTATGTAACTAGATTCAGTGCAGTTGAATAAATCTACTATTTTTGCGAAGGAATTACTCACTGCATGCAATTTAGGTACAAGCGAGTATTTAAATGACTCAGTCCTGATATTATTGTTACACTTAAAAATAATTTTGGATCGAACACTTCTAAAAGGTACATGAAAGGTAATTAAGCTAAGTAAATCAGGGCTGTATATTTACAATTAACAATTTTTAAAATGAAAGTCAAATCGGAAATAAGCCTTCTGTCTGAGAGTTATGATGATTTTAATTATTTAATTATGTCATTGTTATTTATGGTTTCTATGGGTAGACCGAGTTTGAAGTTAATGTAAATAATTTATTTAAATTTATTTGAAATCAATTTAATATCTTTAAGAATCTACACTCGTATAATGTAGGGTTTCTGTGTTTTTTAATTTAGGTGGTACCCTACAAAAGAAGCTGTGATTCAAATCCTTTGAATAAATGAGTATTTTGAAAGCTTGTTAACTTCTTCAATGCATCTTTCCTCTGCTATCTTCCCCTGATCAAAGGACGTTACTACGTCTTCCACAATACAGAGAGTTTTACAGGAAGCCTTAAACTTCCAAGGCTTATGGTGAACTCGTATTATATAATCTGATCCGGGTCTGTTTTACCATGATAGTTTTCCTTCAACAAGCGTACTACACAATTATGGGGGACTTTTCAATTGTGAACTCTAGGCATTGTCGCCTTTTGTTACTTTTGTTGATTAGGTTGCGGTACATTATTTCAGACGAGGCGTGCTTAGCGGGTACAGCTCCCAGATGTCCAAAGTATTCTGTGACAGAGGTATTGAAGAGTCGACATGGCGAAAACATGAATTACATGCCTAATATGTTATATATGCAAACTCCTTACTGCATAGTTAGTATAATCATAGATTGAAGAAAAAATATATAAGTACCTAGATATGTAAAACTTTTTTAGAAGAACTTACTCCAGTCAACAAAACTATGCTAAAAAAATAACCTCACTACATTGTAATCAAATCATAAAATAACTTATCACAAAATATCTATCAAATACACGATTTAATACAATTTAAGTTACATTACATTTTTTCTATTAAATTGGATGCAAATATCGTCGCCGGAAAAGCAAAAAGAAGGTTGAATCGCCATTTTGAGAAGTTTACACCAGAGCACTTTAAAGTTTTTTTTTACAATAAAGTTCCAAACCTGTGTCGCTTGAGTCAAACTTGAATTGAAAAAAAATGGATTGAATTGAAGCCTTCTCCCAAATGGAAAATATATTTTGGACGGCTGATGAGCCACAAAAGTCTTCAGAATCAAACGAGTCAGAGCATTCGATTAAAAAAAATGATCAAAACTGCATATAATATTTAACTCATTTTTTATCAAAGTGTCGCTTTAAGCCCTTTTTTCCTTTCCACTGACTATTTGATTGCGCCTTCAACGAATACATTAGTAAACTAAATACTAACATACTTAATTCACCATTTATAAAAAAGTTGAGATGTGCTTTATTTTCTAGAGGTGTTTTTATTTGCAATAATTAAAATATTAGCTCATTTATTCTTCTGGTGCCCTCTATTATCAGGAGATGGTTTTAAATAGGGTAATCTTCATCTTGCAGGCTGCAGCACGAAACAACTTTGCGGAACTGCACTCGAAGGACCAGACATATAGATTTGGAAGCCATAAAGTGTAGCGTCTTCCTCTGCTTCATCTTCCATCAATGTGGTCATTTTATTTATGTATTAATTCAATGATTCTTATACTTACCCATACCTCTTCTTTGGGAATGACTTTTTTCTTTAATCTTTTTCTATGCTACTGTTTTTTTTTTAATAGGTTTTGTGTTATCTTTTGCTTCGTGTTTACATGTTGTATTATTGCATGTCTGTATTATGCAAAAATGTTGGCGCATTTAATATTTAATTAAATAATATTTAAATTTGCATAGCGCTGTTTTGTGAAAAATCACCTCGAGGGCGCTAAATATGTAAAGCCTCAATTAGGGAGTATAAAAATATATTGCCATTGATAATCAATCGGTATTATTATATTGTCGCTGGAAAAGCAAAAAGGCTGAAGCAAAATTTTGGTCAAAATGAGTTAAATATGCCGTTCTTTTTTTTCTTGCATCGAATTTTCTGATTCTCGTTTGATTCTGAAGACTTCAGCCATTTAACATATATTTGCCATTTGGAAAAAAGTCTCGACTTAAGCGACACAAATTGGGGTGTTTTTCTTTTTGCTTTTAATCGTTTCAGATTTCCAGAAAAAACACAATTATAATATACAACTCCATTATTGCTCCATATTTTTTATTACTGCTCAACAATTCTTTTCTTGTGTGACGACAGAAAACCAAACAGGTTTCAAATTCTCCAAATTAGAACCATGAGAATTATACTTTGGCGAAATAGATATTCAAAAATAACTAAAATGTCAGAAGAACTAAATTGGCTAAAAGTAAAACAGATGCTAACATTAAACACAATGATGTTTATCCATAAAATGAAGAACAACTTGTTACCAAAATATTTTTCTTTCAAAATTAATATAAAATTAATAATTAAATGTTGATATTCACAAATATACTACAAGGGTATGCAAAGAAATTAGACTACCAGAAAAGAATAAAGCCAACACACAAAATAGCTTACCATATAAAGGGATGGAATCTTATAATGCGCTGCCGGAAACCATCAAAATTATGCCTGTCAATTAAATTCAAAATAGCCTGTAAAAATTATTTGAATTTCATATAAATCAAAATAATAAGTAGTAAAGAAAATGTTATAATTAGCTACTTGTAAACTTGAATCTACAAAGTAAATAATATAAAATAAATAAATAGATAACTCAGTGAGAGCATTGAATTACCTGAGTTAACTTTTTTTTCAAAATCCAACCAGGTTTCAGAAATTTCATTATTTTTAATTTTATTATAAACCTACAAAAAATTTAAGTGCTCTGGTGTAAAATGGCGCTTCAGCCCTTTTGCTTTTCTGGCGACGATATAATGTTTTATTCGTACACTTAATCAACTATTTTTAACTATATTTAAGTTAGCTGTAATGCATTTGAAAAACCTATTATTTAAATCCGCAGTAGGTACAATATAGTACTGTTTTGTAATAAAATTTATTTCATCCACTAAAGGTGTAAGTGATTTTTTGTTCATACATTTCACTGACAAAATAACGGATACAGCACGTGAATATAAATATATTCAACGTCCCGTCGTAGCGTTTGATATACCCAACCAGGAGTAGCGGATACCGTGAAAAATTACAGCCACCCGCTGGGGTTAAAGGTGGGGAGCTACCTTCTTTTTCCAAAAGATAAGTATCGAAATACATTGGAAAAATAGGAAACTTTACCACATCACGCTATACGTGCGTGGCTTACTATTATACGAGTTTACATTCCAGAAATTAGGTTACTTGGAGATGTTTATATTATTGTTGATCTAGTTCAATATTAATTTTATACGTAATTGTTATAGCCGATCTCCGCCATGGTAGATTAGGGCGTATTTAAAAAAATATATATATTTATCATTATTCTTAAATCACCTTCTCATTCGACGTTTTGTCTCTTTCTATTGATATTATCTGTCTCCACTTCTCTGTTTTTTTGTTATAATTAAAATTTTATTGTATTATTTTTCTCATTGTTTTGTTATTTTATTTTATAATTTGTTCTCCCTCTGTATGTATATATAAACCGCGCACTTTGCATTTTGTGTTGCTTTTAATTTTGTACCCTGATGATGCTTAGGCTAAGTGAAACCGGTCGATCATAAAAATAAAAATAATATTCATGGTCTTATACAAAGTTACTTTTTAAAATTTCAATTAAAATTAAATTTATTTAACGTTTTTGTGAATTTTCCAATATTATCGTGAGTGGGTATTTCCATATTATTTTAGTGGTTGGATGATGATTTGTGGTTTCTTGCGGACGCTCGAGGAAGACATGGCACGATCAAGTGAATAAAATACTCGCTCGGGCCATATCAGATTAACAGAAGCTTGTGTATGAGACGATGTATAAATTTTAATGAAGCAAGGAATATGTGCCATGACAGAGTTGTGTGGTGGTTCATTCTCTCTGTCTACCCTTATGAAGAAATGGCGTGATGGTTAGTTAGTTAGTTATCTGTTGTTGGTTTGATATTTTTTTTAAATTCAACGAATTCAAAGGCTCTTTCAAAATGCATGTGGTTTACGTATTTTTTATGGTATTCCTGCTATAACGGTAGACTGCATGTTTTTGGACCCAAAGGTAGCGGGTTCGAAATCCGGCATGGTCAAATATGTTTTTTTTTTCAGAACGTGCAAGGATTATTACACATACTGTTTAAATTTATAATACGTAGTATATTTGCAACTCGTTGTAAAGTGGTAGATATTTTCAAAATCGCCCTGTTGAAAGACCACAATTAATAATCGATTCGATGGAGCGTCGCTTGAAATGAATTTATCTATGTGTAGTGACCAGATCTGAATAGCCAAGCACATCATAGTTTTACTCTTCCCAATCTTCATATTCCAACATCCTACAGTTTCACAACATTCTCTAAATTAAGTCTGACATTTTTCCACTGACTCCAGGTAATCGAGACTGTGATGCGGTACTTAAATAAATTTCAAATTAAAATGATTTGGTGCTTAAATTGATAAAAAATATAATTGAAAAAAAAGTTTGTTAATGGAGTTGAGACAAATCTCGCACGAAATAGGATTTTTTTAGAAAAATGTTGGAAAAGGGGTTGATATTTGTGGGTACAGGGCAAAGTATTTACATCAATTACATGTCTCAAGAAAAATTATGCGGAATGCGAAGAAAAATGCTGTATCTTGAATAAATCTGTAATCATCCAACATACGTATTCATGATATTATTTAACGAATAAATGCTGACAAAAGGTAAGTCCAAAAAGTTTTAAAATCCGATTCAATTGGACAAAGGCAAATCGTTTTCCACGATGGCAGCTGCCAGCAAACGGAAATGTAAAAAACACGTAAAGAATTTTAAAAATCAAATTGAAAACCAAAGACGTTTACGTTGATATGGATGCAGTTAGCCTGATATTGTGGAAAACGTCTCTTAAGGTATCTACTATAACGAATAAAGCTAACTACACGCCTAATTTTTCATGCCTGTTGGCATGATTCAAAACGTATTGTGCATAAATGTGAAATGAAATAATTAATTATATGATAACCTGAGTAAATATTCAAAGAATATGAATATACGCGATATATATATATATATATATATGTATATATATTGTACTATGTAATGGGTTTGTCTGTACTCTTGTGAACTACATCCATTTGAATTTATTTTGGCCTCACTCAAACATTGGATTGCAAAAAAATGACCACGTGAATTCTATACAAGAGTCACAACTGCTCGATACCAATGGGACTGTGGCGTACTCAATTGGGGTATCTACAAGGCTGAAGGTTGTAGGAGAAAAAATATTTGGTTGTGAGGAAGATTGACTTGTAAGTGGCTATTCAGACCTGGTCGCTAAACACGACTGAAGCCATTTAAAGCAACTTTTCGATTCTGAATGTGGTTTTTCCCCAGAGCGATGAGCAAGAGTAGGTATACGAGTATATCTCTATCTTCAAAGAACTTGCATTAAAATGTGTCACTGCTGCTGGTCGGGAGAAACTTATTTCTAATCGGACAATTTCTTTACAAAAGAATAAAAAGAATTGGAAATTGATGTAAGCTTTTCTGATAGTTTGAAAGAAGCGATGGTAAGAATTTTTTATTGTTACCATACATTTTTTTTTTTTTTGAAATAAATTTTGTAGTACAAGTATTTCAATCAACCATCAAAAATGTACCTATGTACAATTTGTGAAAATACCATCAATTTTTTTAAGAAAATGCGAGACTTGGGGTCGGATTTAAAACGCCATTTACTCAAGCTCTAATTTGACCGAATGACATGAAACTTTGTGGTTCTGTTCATAAAAATGAACTGCGTCAGATTCAATTAAAAAACTACCATATGTAAAATTTGTGAAAAAATCATCAGTTTTTTTGAGAAATTGCAGGACTTGGGATTGGATTTAAAAAGCCGTTTTTTCAAGCTTTATGGGGCCAGATGGAATGTGGTTCTGTTAAAAAAAATTAACTGCGTCAGATTCAATTAATAAAACTACCATATGTAAAATTTATGAAAATACCATCAATTTCTTTGAGAAAATACAATACTTGGGGTCGAAGTGCCGTTTTCTCAGGCTCTATTAAACTGAATAACATCAAACTTTATAGTTCTGTTTATAAAAATAAACTGCATCTGATTAAATTAAAAAAACTACCATTTGTAAAATTTGTGGAAATTCTATCAATTTCTTTGAGAAAATGCGATATTTGGGGTCGGATTTAAAGTACCGTTTTCTCAGACTCTATCAAACTAAATGACATCAAGCTTTAGGGTTCTGTTTATAAAAATAAACTGCGTCAGATTCAATTTTAAAAATACCATATGTAAAATTTGTGAAAATACCATTATTTTTTTTGAGAAAATGCGAGACTTGGGGTCGGATTTAAAATGCCATTTTCTCAGTCTCTATCAATCTGAATGAAATAAATCTTTGAGTTTTGGTCCAGAAAAATAAACTGCGTTACATTCAATTACAGAACAACCATGCCTAATTACAATGTGTCATCGTAAAATAAATAAAATTGACTTTACAAAGAGGCATTTTGTAATATAATTTTTATGCGACTATTGACCTCCTTAAGAGTCTTTACATTCTTTAGTATACGCAAGAAATAACGATGCATTTAACATGACTACGAAATTCAGCTTCAAACGTTTTCAGGAAATCTGATAAAAGCTTTATCTCATGCCAGTTTCACTTTGGAATGGCATCTGCAGGTTAGTTTATATCCACCCCTACTACCTTATACCCTTATCTACTGCACTGCATGTCCTGCTGCTCTATCCGCTTTTAAGAAAACGTCCCAGTTTCATTTGTTTAGAACTAATTCAACTTTTCAGCTGCCCCGAACTTTCGAAAGGGTGGAACTTTTGCTATACTTTTCTCCATTTACCTGCAATGGAAAAGGCATAAAGAGTCTGTGTGTTCAGCGAAAGAATACTTTAAGTGGAATTCGACGAAGTTTTCTTGGCAGGTGATCAATGGAACTGAAAGTTTTTGGTTTATTCTCCATAATAACACAAACATTATCACTCTAATAACATAAATTTGCATTGAGAAAGATTTGTGACGCGAACTTATTTTGAAATTTCATTTTATTTAACAGAACTAGAGCATACAAAGATTGTTTGTTGGTAACGTATTTGTTGTTACTTATGGTTCACCAAGTCTCGCGGGTATAAAGCATGTAGATAATATATGCAATTGTAAAATAATATTGTCATCTGCAGAACACCTACCCTATATGGAACGAAATGTTCAAAACATAAAAATCAGGGCAGCATGCTCACAATACAAAGTCAACAGAATACTGGAAAGCCGATAGTGAAATAGTAAAAATATTGATTTTGACACTTTCTAAAGAGCAGCAAAAAAGCGAACGAATTCCCGACATTACTGGATTTGTTCATCAATCAAGTTAGTGGTAAACAGAGCACTCCCGCATTTTGAAAAATCTTTTTTTTTCTCACAGATTATTTATCGAAAATAATAGCCGCAATCAAACAAACAAATATCAACTATTTTGATGATACCCGTCGAACATCTCCAAAGTATTTTCATTTAAATTTTTCTATTGCTTAACAAACACAAACTTTGTAATATTAGTTTTATCGTATTTTTCATGAAAACACCAACATTAATTTGAATAAAGCATTCATAATTCATTCCCGGAAGATTAAAACATAATAATCCATTAAAGGTAATGGTCTGCAAAGTGTCTTATTATGTTAAGGTTTTAACTTTCAGGAGCGGGTAGTTTTCAGCAAAAGTTTCAGTGAAAACTTAATTGCATCATTTCCGTTGTCAACTTCAGTTGTGCAAAGAAATGAGTAAGCGTTTCACAGCGGCGCTTATTATTCTTAAATTATGCAATTCATTGTGTTTTTTGATTGCGGATTGCGGATTGCGGATTAAATAGCAAAAAATTAAGATTCTGAATCATACCATTTACAGTTTTCTTCGAGTGAATTTTTAATTATAAAAAATGTATAGGCAATCAAATAATACAAACCATAAATTCTTATTCCTAGCATAAATTCATGGCATATTTTCTTAACTTAATTAAATATTTTCTTCTAATTCAATAAAATTTAATAATTCGTCAAATATCTTTATAGTTCCCTTCGTAAACAGCTTCGTCCAGACACCGAGCGGCATTCGAGGCAGTTCCAAACTAACAAAAAACACAAACTTTAGCTGTCAAAGAGGCAAAATAAAGTGTACGAAATCATTTTTCTATAGTTATATAATATCCGGACGTCTTCAACAATTTTCAACTATTGCTTGATACTTGTTTGAACTTGTCTAGCTCATAGCACACGGAGTTTGGACAAAGCTAATGACTTTTGAATTTGTGACTTATGTTATAATAATACGACGTATTGTATTATCACCCATTTGTTTTTACTTTTTTATACTCTTATTTCATTTTTGGATTAATTTCTGATAATATAAGTTAGGGAAACGGCTAGTTGATTGTCAATAGCATACTCGTATATCTATTTTACGTTCATTAAAATTTAAGCAGATAAAACACAAAATGAATTACAATGTTTAGGAATATTTCTGAGCATAGCAGATAAACAATGAGTTTTAAAATGTGAAAAAGTCACTAACAAAGGCTTATTTGGTTTTAAGAGCAAGTTGCATCAAAGTTTAAATAAAACTCTTCATTTTATTTACACTACAGAGTACTAATACGGAATTATTTTGGCCTATGGATTTGCAGGCTCTCTCTCAGCACGTCCCGGTCTGATTACAAACGAGCTTATTACAGATAGCAGTTATATGTAATTTGTTTTTCCTCGACTTTTCTCTTCCCTAGGTCAACAGTACGGAGCTACGTGATTCAGATAATTCCCGGTCCAGTGGCGTGCGGATTTTAATATCAAGGTTCCCGTTTAATCTTTCCAACATGACTTTAAGCCAGATATTTACGTTTACTGTAAAATGTATTATTTTTTGTATTTTTACTCCCGTTTTTAATTTTTCCGGAACATTTTGTTAAATATTTCGATTACGCCTGGCTAGTATTTTAATCGTTGCCGAAGCTGCTCTGCGAATAATCATTAACTTTTAATTTATGTCCTTCGTGTTACGCTATAATGTTACCTAATAATAAAACCATGCGTATAAGTTTCTGCTCATTGTAACAATGTACACTACTAGGTTATTTCAAACATTAAAACCATTTTGTTTTTTTTTTACATTTTTTCAGCTGTTGGTTGTCGGTCCGCTTAAGTTTTCAAACATATTATAGTGAGCTGAAAATCATAACCGTCATGTTATTATACTTATTAGATGATTACAATTGGTTTAAAGGTTGAAACTGACCCATAATCGATGCTTAACGGAGCAAAACAAGAAACAGGAGTCTAAAGAAAATGGCGTTGACCGTTGAATTGTGGTGATTTAAAATGTAGGGTACCCAAATACTAATTACTTATATTTTTCATAGTTATTTGGCCGTTTTCTTTGATATTGACGCGTTCTTGTGTTCTATTCAATATTTTTAAAAAAAACTGTTTGTAGTGCATACAATGGTAAGCTATCAAATACATCTCTAGATGTTGTTATCTGAATAAATATTTAAAAAAAACTGCTTGAATGATCTAGCAAAGTATGTTTTGAATGATTTTATTAAAATTGTTTTGTTCTTTATTATATATTTTATTTCGGGTTAATCTTATAAAAAGGTGGTAAGACGAGGGGAAGTCTGTCATTGTTTTTTTTTATATTCTACATCTATAGTTCATTTCTTTAAAAAATATACATATATATAAATCTGACATACCTACGTATTAAATTTTAATAATTATAAAATTATTTCCATAACCGAGACACTTGACTAAGAAAATTACATTAAAATAATTTATTATCTTCCGTAAATATTTCATGCAAACGTATTTGTAAATATTATATTAAAATAACTGGTTTATTTCTGTTTCATAAAAACGGACTTCCGAGGAGCAGAGTTTCTCAAGTATCCAGATTCCCAGGTGGCCAGGTGTCCAGATGACCAAGTGCCTGGATATTCAGTTGCCCAGATGCCCTACTTCCCTGGCATCAACTTAATATTCTCGACGCTACTGATGTTTTCTTATCTGAATCTGAAGAAACGGTTATATTCGTTATTGCATTTCTGGATGCAAAACATGAAAACGTGTATTTGATTGTTGGATATTATTTTCTATTAAATACACGAGTATGTAACAAGAAAAACAACTATCAGAGATTTATACGTTTTGTATGGATAATAAAATCATAATACCTACATTTTCCTATGAAAAAGGTTTAAACTAAACTTATTACCATACCATTTTTATTTGTTTTAATTTGAACTCCACACCATGTTATTGTTTTATAATTATATTTTGTTCAATCTCACAATAACTTCAAGCTAAATTGCCGGTATCAGATTTTAATTTGTAACAACCCGAACAAATTTCTTTGGCAGATGGAAAGGTAAAAAGGAATACGATAACGTTATTGAAATTCTTCATTCTGTTTACTGGTGGGAAGTTCACATAAGTTGCAGCACTGAAAAGTTCGCTAAGGTGATATATTAAAGTATATATTACTTATTTCAATAACTTATTCAATCATGGTACATGTGATTACAATTTATGTAGTTTTTAATACCATTAAGTGCGGCGTCTTTCTTAAATTATCAGGTGAATAATCTTGGCTGAACTTGTTTATGGAGACATTCATTTTTTAAAACAACTACTGAGCCCAAATAAAATCAATGTATCCATTATCATCACGACAAAAACAATATCGTATAATTGATTAATATAAAACTAACGAACCATGGTAATTTGTTCACCAAGCCCAGTACAGTGATTATTGTTCGGGCTGATTAACACTGTTTTTGTTAATGCAGTAATGCACCACGAATATGCGATTTCAGTCATGTTTCTGTCGTATCGCTGGTCCTACTTTGTATGCAGTCGCATGCACCGCTACACCACCGCGCCTGGTCGACCCTCGCAATACCCAGCCATACTCTGCAATACCACACAATATCTGGCAATATCCTACAATTGTTGCAATACCGTCCAATACCCTGCAATAGCGTGCGATACCGTGTAATACCATGCAATACTCTGCAATAGCGTGCAATGCCCAGCAATAATGAGCAATATCCTGAAATAACGTGCAATACCCTGCACACCTAGAAATAGTCTGTAATACTTTGCAATACCCTGTCATATTTTGCAATACCACGCAATACTCTGAAATACCATGTAATATTCTGCAATATTCTTCCACCTCCTGCAATACCCTTCAATACCCTGCAGTATCTTACAAAACTCTGAAATACCCTGCAATGTCATGCAATACTCAATTTAGTTAATCCTTAGTTAATTACCAACCCCACGATAAATAAATAAATAATTTGTCACTATAGGATGGTGCTTACAAAAATCTTTTAAAATCGTAAGCTTTTGGACAGAATTAATGATTTTGTACGTATGTTTCAACGTCGAGGTTTCGTAGAATTCTGAATAAAGGTTTGGCAGTTCATAGGCGAATAGATAAAGCTCAATTTAATCAAAATAAATCAACAATGAGAACGTGTGACTTAATTTATTATTTTTTTTAAATATGACATCAGTATTATTTGGGAGCCAAAATCCCGTGCATATAAGGGGTTAACGAAGCGCCATATTGGTTTCAATTTTCAATCCATCAGTAGTAATACAATTCCAGTAGCGACTCGTGTCAAACAAGGCGTGCTGTTCTGCGGGTGACATTGGCAACTTTTAGACCTTGCTTATATTTTTATAAATGAAACTATTCATGATGAAATAATATTATTTACAGTATTTTCAATAATTTTCTCCCCGTGCATCATACTGCCATGGTGGGATGTAGCACGATTATTGGTTATGTTATAACTTTAGCTTTATTAATAAAATTGGTGATTTTTTATTGAATTAGTTCATATTACATAGTAAATAAATGAATATATAGGTACATGTTATTTTTTTATTTTTCAGTAAGCGTAACACCTATTTATAAATACACTTTTCACAATTTATTTCTTCCTTCACTTTCTTACATATTTTCAGTCCTCTATACATTAGGTTATCTGAAATTTTATTTTTTATTTGTGTTATTCCATTTACATTTTAGTCTCATAATTATGCACACTTTTACTAAAAACAATTTAATCTAAACATTAGGCATCCTAAATATTAAATTGAACACATTCTAGAACAGTCTGGTTCTTATTCGGATCCAATTAATCTCCTCTCTCATTTTATTTATTTGTCAATATTTGCCTTTTCTTAGAATGCATTTATTTAATTTTATATCCGCGTATTTTACTTGAAAAGGGGGAAAGGAAATACACTAATACACATAACAACAACTACACCACATCATATTCATTCAAAGTATACACTTGTGTGCTTGACTAGTAGATGCAACACGTTTTATTTATTGTGTTACTAGACCTAGCCACCCTGACGCTTAACGAGTAATAACTGGGACGCAAGCCTCGCAAAAACAATTTCTCATTTTTATTTAAAACCCTCATTTCACATTAGTATATCGTGTAAGGACTGACCTCCTCACTCATAAACGCGTTGTAAATATTACGCGTGGCTTCATTATTTTTTCCTTATAACCACGGCTTATGCGTCTAATTTAATGTCCTACGTTCGGTGTAACTAAACCAACGCTGAACCGGCGCTTAAAAATCTAATAAGTAAGACGATAAGCCTATAAGATTTTTGTTTTTTTTATGCTTAGCATGGTTAACAGGTCTATACTTTAAACTTTAGGTTTATTGCAGCTTTTTTAATTACAAAAAACTCTAAGAGGTTCAGTTTTTTTAAAGACCTGTACTAATATAAAAAAATTTTTGTACTTTTTTTTTCATGAAATAAAATTGACTCTCTAAGGATGGGGTCCAGTTTTTGACGACAAGAATCCTGATCCTAGTAATAACAAAATAACAGCTGCCATAAACTTCAAGTCTAAAAATGGGTGGAAAGATAAAACACTTGAAATTCATTCCTCGCCGAAAGATCATCGATTCTTCCACTCGCTCACACATTATTCTACTTCATATTTCTATGCATATCTTATTGGCATTACTAACTCCACAGGCTTTATCAAATTATAAAGCCTTACTCTTTCCTACCGGCTTATCTCGGGCCTTCCCCGAGATAAGTCTTTACTTTACGTTGAATACGGAATACCACTTGTGGGTAAACGTAGCCTTTTCTCGCTTGAGGGATGGGGAGTATGATACATTGTGCTGAAAGTTTACAACAATTAAACTTTAATCGGCTTAACAAACTTTTGTTTAGTACTACAGTTATGAGATCTGAATATAGCCAAAGTTCAACCAATAACCTATCTAATATCAAGATAGAAATCCTAAATGAAATAAATCTTGAGTTAGTTTATCATGACGACCTATATAGTCGAATGGTTGATCTATCTTGCTCCGTATTCAGAGGTCGTGGGTTCGAAACCTGATGTGTATAGATAAATTTTATTTCATAACTTCATACAATTAACAATCCGTATGTATAATTTATAATTTATGTTTATAGTAGGCAAGTTCTAGAGTGGTAGATACTCCAGTGATTCCCTGGTGAACGACCACCATTCAGAATCGAAACGTTGCTTGAAATGGCATCAACCATGTTTGGTGACCAGATCTGAACAGCCGGGTACTTTACAAAATTTCTCTTTCTCATCTCTTTCCTTTCCCCTTTTATTTCAGGCTCGCAACATACACTTAATTAAGAATACTATGGTCCAGTTCACTCTCTTTGCTGACGCCACTAAATTTGAGTGCAATACCACAGACTGCACATGTCATCGAATTCTGAGAAGCAATGACCTGCACGGCTGACGCCACCAAAACTGGCCCAACTGATGTAGTGGGAACAAT
Organism: Drusus annulatus; assembly: GCA_022651775.1. Taxonomy (NCBI): domain Eukaryota; kingdom Metazoa; phylum Arthropoda; class Insecta; order Trichoptera; family Limnephilidae; genus Drusus; species Drusus annulatus. Next base: position 140,794 of record JAGWCC010000350.1, on the reverse strand, counting down.
TTATATCACGGTAGAAAAGGTGTCACCCCGCCTCAAAGAGACCTGTTGTCATTTCTGAATTCTTTGTAACGCTGAGGCGGCAGGCCGGCTGCCGCTGACCCAGCAAATTCCACTCGTCAATATAATGTACGAGTATACACTTAGTAGTGAGTCACCACATACCATCCAACTCATAGGAGGCTATCCTTTTTTCCTCACAGATCATATCATACCACGGATATACATTTTAGCACGAAGATAGGTATAAACATATTTCCAGAAATGTGATACTGTATGGAAGTGCCTACGAACGTAGTACGAGTACATACTACAAAGCAAAAATTTAAATGTTCCAAGTAAAACCGATATCGGATACAATATTTGAAAATACGACCTGTTCTACATGCTTGTTATAATATAATAATGATATATTCCGCATAAGTTGTGCGAATAGCTTGCAAATAATATTATACCTTGGCATATCTCCAACAATTGGCAATTGACCCGAGTTATGTATGTTAACATCGCTCTTACAGTATCTGCATAATACATATAAAGTTTGCTTTTATAAAATGCCGCACTAAATAAAATCATGGTGTTATTTGGAGGACTGTTATTTTATTCAGAAAACTTTATTTTAAATAATCAATTGTACCTACCTTATATTGAATATTATTTGGCGTGTACTATATTGTATATTATGTGTGCAAAACGCATCTACGTAAATATTGATCAACTTTTAAATATATTTAAAATTCAACAAAAAGTTCTTGTACAAGTTTTAATATCGACACTTTGAAAAGTTTATTTTGGTGCTTTGTTGAGATAGTGAAAAATATTGATATGAGTTAAATAGGTGTTTAATAGACCTTACCCTCCATTTTAAACGTGAGACTATGGCATCCCTTAATTGGGGTTTGTTGTGAGGCTGAAGGGAGTGGGAATGGTAAGGAGACAAGGAACGGGAAGTAACTGGCCATTCAGATATGGTCCCCAAGCTGAAAACAAGTCATCTCAAAAAATATTTCATTTCGGAATAGTTGTTTCTCACCACAATACTGAGAGTATCTATTACTCTGAAACATTTTTTTACTATTTTTTATGTGAATAAATCACAAAAGTCCCAACTGTCCAGACCCAGTGAGATTATGACATTCCTGATCGGGGCATGTTGTGAAACTGAAAGGAGTGGAGAAGGGAAGGAGATTTATGAAAATTAGGTTGAGTTAAGTTAGAAGTACCTGGCTACTGAAATCTGGTCACTAAACAGGGCTAAAGCCATTTCAAGCAACGCTTAGATTCTAAATGGTGGTTTTTGACCAGGATGATACCGAGAATATCTACCAATCTGGAGCATGCCGCAAATACATAATATATTTTTTTATATTTAAATAAATGTGAAATGACACATATTTAAATTTAATAAAATAAAATTTATTTGCTAACGCTAGAATTTGAACCCGCCACCTCTTTATTCGCGGTCGAGGATTTTAACCGCTCGCCACGGAGGTCGTCAAGCGATGTCAAAAACATACGTTTTTCTTTTTCAACATAGAGTATATTGCCGGTGTAAGTGCAATACCGCGTATGAGCATTTCAAAATACGTTTTATTGTCGCTTTCAGTTGAACAGCACAAGCCGCATATATTGGCATATTCAAATTCTGAAATTGACCAATCGAATGCTCGGTTAAAGTCAATACAAAGAAGCAAGCAAAATCGCTTGAAATGGAAACGTTTTTTGTCCCTTCTGAACATTTTGACAAATGGTTATTCCGCAGTATTGAACTTACACCGACGATATGTGAAATAACATATGTATATTTAATAATATTTATATCCGTCTGTGCCAGATTTCGAGCCCGTGACATTTGAAACCGTAGCCAAGTATCCCAACCACTTGGTCACGTAGATCGTTATTTTGGTTTAGTTTAGTTTGAATTAACGAATTTAATGCTATCGTCAGTAACATTGTTATCGTAAATGACCTGGAATCAAACTTTGAAAAATACAGCAGAAAAAAACCAATATTCACATAATGTCAGATGATAAGAATGAAAAATGTTGTATGAAAGTGCTGGCGTTAATCGATGGAATATCGAGTTGATAGCACCTTCCTAATAAATTCCCACACATCATTGTGTACAAAAGATTATAAAGTTCTTCACAATTCTGTTGTTGAATGGATCGTACACAATGGTCTAATATTCGCTTTCCTTGGGGCGACTCTCCTGTGATAAATAAATGAGGCAATACAATATTTGAAGATTGATTTACTCTTAGAAAATGTATTACATGTACTCGTACATAATGCAAGCGAATCCTAATAGATCAATGAATAGAAACGTTGTGATAAAGCGATTATCACACAGAATTTATCTTTAATCGACTGATATATTTCTAACTGAACTATAACATGAAGCAATACAATTATATTGAAGGTTATCGGATTTTTATTTACTCTCAGAAAATGTACTACGGTCAAAACAAGAACCCAACTCAAACATATACTAAGTTACCAATAAGGGTACGAAAGAACCGTTTATTACACAGAATCTACCAAAAATCTACGGATTACTTACAGTTATTACGGACAGCTTTACTTATTTTAATCCGAACCAATTAATCAATGATTAGGGAGATTATAAAAAAAGACATTTAACACAGAATCCATCATGAATTTACTTAGTTTATTTTTTTATTTATTCAATATTAGTTACTTTGTACATTCAAGTTTACAAGTAACTAGTTATTTTATTTTCTTTTTAACTATATAATATTTTAACATATATACTACTTATTATTTTGATTTACATGCATTTTAAATAATTTTTGCAGGTTATTTTGAATTTATTGATAGGCATAATTTTGATGGTTTCCGGCCGAGTTTAATGTTAGCATCTGTTTTACTGCCAGCCAATTTAGTTCCTCTGACATTTTAGTTACTTTTGAGTATCTATTTCGCCTAAGTATAATTCTCATTATATGGTACTACTGGTACACTTCGAAACGGCATTTAAAAAAAATGGTTTTCTAAATAATAACTATAAATAATTAACTCTGTGAGTACGTACGTACGAATGTGAACCTTTTAAATTTGGAGCTGATGTTAATTAAAATTTAAAAAATAATCTTTTCAAAACCCTACCTAATAATAATAATAATAATATTTGGACGATTTGTATAGCGCCGTTTTTGTGAAAAATCACCTCAAGGGCGCTGTACAGATCTTACTTTCTATCGTTACATACTAATTCCTAGTTTAAATAAGAAAATATACAGGAACATACTTACCTGGCAGGTCCCATCAGATAGACACAATTATGAACTTAAAATTATGATTATTATTTAATTATTATTATAATTTTTTCCGATTTAGGGCATGGGGGCGAAATTAAAAGAATGGACTTTCTGAATTTGTCAAACAGTACAGGATTTGGTTAAAATTTGCATATCTAAAGGTGATTCGTCGAGAGACAGATTATGTTGAGATTCTTTTAATGAATTTAAGGATATGAGAGTCTGAAAAGGTAAGTTTTCAGTTTGGACCGAAAATTCTGTTGGGCTCGTTATACATCTTAGTTCCAGGGTTCATTCCAAGCCTTCGGCCCCGAAACTCCGAAAGCGCGATCTCCAAACTTAGTATTTGGATTGCGTTTAGGTTCTATAAGCCTTCCGATAGCCGATGACGTTGCCGATCTAAGAGTCGACTGCTTTAGAAAAATATTTTTTGGAACGCATAGTTCGGTGATGTACAGTGGAGCCATTTCGTTAAGGGATTTAAACACCATCCAGCACAACTTGTACTGGATTCTTTCAGTGCACTTGAGCCAGTGAAGGTTCCGAAGGTGCTCTGAAATATGCGAATATTTAGATACCCCGGTGATAAGCCTTGCTGCAGCATTAAAAACTGATTGGAGTTTATTAGTTTGGTATTTAGGAAGGCTGGCGTAAATACCGTTACAGTAGTCGAGCCGTGATACTACATACCTACCTATAATATATTTCAGCAGATATTATTCTGTATTTGAAATGGGTGGATTAAATTAACATGTAATAGAAAATCGACTGTTTAAAGGTTTTCAAAAATGTTACTTTTGATTGATTGATTTTTTTAATAATTTTAAGGGAAAATAAAATTAGGTGATTTAAAAAAAAAACATTCTAAAAATAAAATATGTTATACCACTTATTTTGTTTTTTCCTAAAAACTATAAAGATGAAATTAGTCAAACCCTCAAATATCTTATATTTCTAACTAAAGGCAAAAGGGCTGAAGCGCCATTTTAGGAAGGTTATACCAGAGCATTTTATTTATTTTTTTGTTCAACACTAAAGTTCATTAATCTTCAGTACCTGGTTGGATTTAAAAAAAAAAAATAGTTGACTCAAGTAACTCAATGCCTCTCACTGAGTTACCTGAAGTGACGAAAATCTAAAAAGTCCCAAACTTATGACGCTTAGTGAAGCCTTCTCCCAAATTTAAAATATTTTTAGATGGCTGAAGGGTCACAAAAGTGTTCAGAATCAAACGAGATTCAGAGCTTTCAATGCTGAAAAAAAAACTGATCAAAACTGCATATTCAACTTATCTTTGACCAAAGTGTCTGTTTACCTCTTTTGCATTTTCATCGACGATTTGCATTTTTTTATTTATTTATTTTCTGTCTAAATTAACAAACTAACTTTGCGGCTTTCCGAGTTTATTTTGTTGTACTTTGATTTGACTATAAATTCAGTGTGTGTAGATATATTTCTCATTTAGCAACATGATGCATTTTTTATTTATTTATATTTTTTGTGTTTCAATGTGTAGAACTCCGTTTTATAATTAATCAAAAATAACTAAAATTAATATATTTTGTTTTCAAGTTATGCTTATTTTAATTGTGATTAGGCCACCTAGAGATGACGTATTTATATGAAGTTAATTACGACCTCATAATTTTTTATAATTGTATTTGACGGTTTGTTTGTTTTTGTATGCGAAAAAATCATACATCTAGTATAAAATCAAATTCATTTCACAATATTAGAACGAAGCGCATAGGTTTACTATACGAGTACCTATATTTAAAAGTAGATTTAAATTGAAATCTTAGTATGTATAAAAATCACAAGTTTTTCTTTAGATATTCAGCACAGATCCTACGAAATGTGCAAAGATTAATGCCACAGTAAAAATAAAAAAAACTAGCAAAACTCAATAATAACAAATATTTATTTACATTCATTTTAAATTTAATTTGTAAAATACGATATTAGAAATATACAAACGCCGAATGGTCACCTTCGCAGAGATCTTCGTTGCAGCGTTTTCATGTTCATTATATACAGGTAGAGCAGTTCTCCGCCCAGTTCCGCTGAGATAAAGTGCATATAGAAAATTCCAATAGCAGGAATCGTGGCGGGAGGAATCTGAGGCTATATTCGCCGCCCACTCCCTCCCCCCGCCCACACCTCAGCAGAACTTAGAACTTCGGAGTCATTCAATTACGGCAGGTGACTTGAATCTAGAACCAAAGAAATGTAGAGAATAGAGTAACTTTTCACGGCCCGTAAATTACTGCATGCACGGAAGAGGTGGGGAGATTACTTTATCGTTATTGTGTAGCATTTATGTAGAAAATGCTACACAAAGGGGGTTCGAGCCCTTGTAAAAAAACCTCCATTTGGTAGCGAAATTTTAATTGAAATGGCTTTAGTTATAATATTATTATTTTTACTAGAGATAAGAATAGGCATGTACTAATCAATAGCCTCTTTCTCTTCCCATCTGCTTTTCATCACCTCACACCGTTGGATGTGACGATCTCTTAAGATATTAGTCGGCTGCGAGGTCAAGTGGTAAGACGCTTGACTACGAATCCAGAGGTCGCGGATTCAAAACCGGCGTGTGCAATTAAATTTTATTTCATTAATATGTGTCATGACACATTTAATTCACATAAAATAATATATTGGATATTTGCAGCACGTTCCAGAGTGGTATATACTCTAAGTATCGCCCTGGTAAAAGACCACCATTTAGAATTGAAACGTTGCTTGATCGGTGGGTAGCTGAGTGGACAAACGCGTCGGATTCCCACCCGGGCGTCGTGCGTTTAATTCCTCTGCTGGCTAAGTCCTCCATCATTACACAAGCGACATCTCCCGCTTCTTATGATGGCAGTAGAAGTTTTTTTTTAAATATTGTTAGGTTATTCGTAACCCGGAAATGTTTGTCTTCCTTTAAAAAAAAATAGCTTTAGCCGTGTTTAGTGACCAGATCTGAATAGTCAAGTACTTCTAAACATTCTTATCACTTCCCCATCTCCTTTTCCTCCTAACTACTTACAACCTCCATACATACCCCAGTTGGGGATGCCATAGTCTCACTGGCTCTAGACGTTCGGGTGCAGTTGGGACTCGTATGCAGTATTCACTATAAAAAAATACATATATTAAAATTGATATATTTAATAAAAATATTTCATTATTTAACTAGTTTTAATGTAACTAACATCTGTAATCGGGTTGTTTGTCAAACAATTACGTTATTATTATATTACGTACATCCGTACGAGTGTGACCTTTTCAAATTTGGAACTGACGAAAGAAAATTATCCAATCACATCTTACATCTAAAAAGTACTTACCTGTAATGCGTTTTTGCAAACATTATTCTGTATTTGAATTGGGTGGATTAAAGCAACTAGTTTTTTTTTCTCGGCTGTGATTCTCACACATTAAAAACTAGTTAGTAAATAAAATAAACGCTTATACTCACAATAAACTCTTCAATAACTCACAATAATTCACTCTAAATTAAACTCTTTTCTCACTGTAATGCAGTTTGAAAAGCATTTATTGTGTGCCATGACTTCAAAAAATATTCTTATTAGTAATTTTGTTCATAAATATTGCAAATCGACGTGAATTCGCAAGTCAACTTAAACTACCGAAAGTATGTATATAGTATGTATATAATATTTGTATGTTTTTTATGTTTTCAAATTGATTTGATCGCTGGAACGAATCTATCGTCTGCTATATCATTGCTCCCTTGTGGAAAGTTAATTTCATTGATGATATGTGACTGAACGTATTTGATGTTTTCCTAGGATAGCAAGTTATTTTATGAAAGTCGCTCGGGTGACCTAACTTAAATGAAAGCTTTGCTATTTAACGATATTCTTCAATTATTTTTTCATTGTGAATACCGCACAAGAGTCCCAACAGTCCGGAACTAGTAGAACTACAGCATCCTCAATTGGGACAATAGTACATCAAGTAGAGTAAGTATGTTGTGAGGCTGAAGGAGTAGGAAAGTAAAAGAGATGAGGAAGGGGTTGGGAAGTACCTGGCTGTTTAGATCTAGTCACCAAACGTTCCTATTCTGAATGGTGGTCTTTCACCAGTGCGATTCTAAGAATATCTATCACTCTGGAACGTGCCGCATATATACTATATATTATTTTATATTAAATAAATGTGAAAGAAAACACACAAATTAGGTAAATATTTTTTTATTTGCACCAGCCGAGATTTGGACCCGAGGTCTTTGGTTTCGTAGTCGAGAATTTTAGCAGCTACCGAGACCTTCAAGGCCGAAACACCAGCTTGTCAAAGAAACCCGATATTTTCACGCCCTATGAAACGTGAAATCATCATCCTGTTTATATTGAAGCTTAGTTTCCGATATTCCATTATACCCCATTATACATTATACCACGGTGAAAGACCGATTAAGCCATTATTTAGGTTAGTTTTAGATCATTATACACATCCCTTGTTTTTGAAGCACAATATAAATCAATTAACTTGATCTATTTCTCATTATTTGCCTTAATCTCTTCTTTGAACCCAAACACAGTCTAGATATCCCTCGCCCCGGATTAATTATCGCCTATCTCCTTCAATAAAGTTTTTATGTTATTTATGTATCTTACTTTCCTAACATTTTGTATTTACTCTGTTACACCAAATCTAAAATAATTCTAGGTAGGTAAGTAGGTAGATACCGAAAATCACATAAAAAATCAAGATAACAAGTTGTCCAAAGAATCAAACGCATATTTTTAGTTTTTTTTAAATTATTTATCTTGCTAAATATAAAATATAAGTGATTGATCCATGTCTGTCTCACTAGGAAATTCCTGTGTCAAGACAGACGCAGGGTACACAAATTATATAATAAGGAGAAAAATTACAATGATAATTATTTAAGAAAACTAAAACAAGAAATAAAGCAAGTTACATCCTCTAAATGCAAATTAAAATTAAAATAAAAAGTAGTAAAAACGGAGAAAGAAAAATTGAAATGACATGAATGCAAGAACAAAGTTATTATTTATTTTTTATTAGTATTAAGTATTTTTTTTAAAGAAAGAAACATTCCCTGGTTACGAATAACCTGACAATATTTGAAAAACTCCTACTACCATCATAATAAGGGGAAAATGTAGCTTCTGCCAATGATCGAGGACTTAGCCAGCAGAGGAATTGAACCTACGATGCACGTTTGTCCACTCAGTTACCGATATGTTTGTTACGGGCGTATGTTGTGGGCGTGTCCGTGTGTCCACAGTGAGTTCAATTATATATCCTCACATCTGGTGAAATTAATCACACATATTCAAATACCAAAATTCAATCATATAATTATAATAAAATTCATCGGCATGTCTGGTTCTTAGGAGTAAAAAGATCGTTATGAAATTGTCTACAAAAGTTTCATTTCACAATGGTGTAAAATAGCACTTCTAGATATTATCTGTTCGGTGATTATCGCTATTTGTATAATATGATAAGACGAACTATTTGTAATTATACTAGACGGTGTAATGGAGCTCCTCTCTCGCAAATTGTCTCAACCAACGTATTGCCCATATTAATCAAAGGTATGTTAGTTGTCTGGTACATGGGTGGCCACATTAGACAATTATTCTACTTTGTCATTTACCCAACTCGTGTGGTGTTCCGTAACCCTTGTGTGAACATTTTGCCTCGCTCTGTTGAGTTTCAATGATGGACCATTAGCAGAACTGATCGAACGATATTTCGAACTGGCGCAACTATGCTTTCATAACAATGGCTTGAATGAAGGATAAACTAATATTTTTACCAGATACCAATATTTTGTGATGAACGAAGTTAGTAAATGTAATCTTTGAGAAAAAAATATTTTACTCTGTTGAAAGATTTTTCAACCTTTTTGGATTGGTTGGAGTTAGAGATGTCATATATTGACACATACAAACAAAAATTCTCCTTAATAGAGTCCAGAACTGATTTTAGCCAAAAATTGGACACACAATGAGGGCCTTAAGCCATTGATTTGTTAAAAATCGTGTGTTTTAAGTTAGGTTAGGTCCCAACCGACTGGAGCCAGTAGGACTACGGCATCCCCAATTGAGGTATGTTTTGAGGCTGAAGACTAGAGCCATTTCAAGCAACTTTTCCATTCTGAATGGTGGTCTTTCACCAGGGCGATATTTAGAGTATCTAAAATAGAATATATTAAAATAAACTCTTTATTATTTTATATAAATTGAATGTGAAATAACACATGTTAATTAAATGAAATTTATTTGCGCACGCCGGGATTTGAACCCACAACTTCTAGATTCGTAGTCTAGCGTCGTACCACTCGACCACGGAGACCGTCATACAATACTGTTTTATATAAATTAAATGTGTAATGACACATATTAATTAAATAAAAATTATTTGGACACCTGGATTTGAACCCGCAACCTCTGGATTCATAGTCGAGCATCTTTACCACTCGACCACGGAGGCGATCTGGTAGTATACCTATAAAAAAACATCTAGCAAAAATGCCACATCTCAAGTAACATTGTCACAACCATACAATATATTTGTTATTTCACATAAAACTAAAATTGCCGTCGTAGAGAATCGAAGCGTTGCTTAAAATGGCCTTAGTCCAATTATAGCCTGGTACTTCACAATCTTCCTCTTCCCATCTCTTTTCCCTCGTCAATCCCTTTAGCCATAAAACCACTTGGCGATAAATAATAAATTTTATGTGTTTTAATTTTATTTTACTAAAATAGTCCTTCTCGACGCTCAGGTCTCAGATCTACTCGTATATTCGACCACAAAAGGTGTTGGCACTCCATTAGTTCTTTGATTAAATAGGAATCCCAGCGGAGGAGAATGCAGTCCGTACAATACCTACCCGCTACCAACTGCACCCCTTGCAAGACGCCCATCTGTTATTGGCTTCTCTGAAATGTTACAATTAGTACTTGCTTCCCACTCCGAGCTAGTTCATCTTGTCCTGCTTAAAACATCCCCCGAAGGCTTTCCACACATTAAGTTTAAATTAGTTTAATTATTCCAAAGGAAGCTAATCAACTCGACGCGCACAAGGGGGGCGGCGTTTTCTCTAAATCTCTGAAAGTAAATCACCGACTGTAATGCGATAACATGATGTGAATTCATAAAGAATAATTTCAAGTTATTTATAAAAATGTAGACCTTGACATTTGACTTCACACTCTTTGTGAATTTTCTAACGTAGCAGATGCGTATAATTAGATTCAATCAGAAATATAATCATCTGCTAACGTCAGAAATAAGCTTTAGGACGGGAGAGCTTCAAAATTTAATTTTAATAACTTTTTTTTCGAAAAAGCTACTTCGAACATTAACATTTACTGAAATAATATTAACAATCTTTAAACGAATATTAAAATAGAAAAAGACACGTTACATAAAAAGATTAAGTTTTGACCGAGACTCGAACCCCATCCGGGAGTGGCGTCTACCAATTCTGCCATCCCAACCAAATCACAAGCTTTTCGAAAACTGTTCAAATTCTTATTTTTCATTTTGTTTCACTTTGAGAAATGAGAAAATTACCACCTACCAAAAACAAAAACGTATTTATTTTTGTGTGTCAGCCAGTAGGACTGTGTCATCCCTAGTTGGGGTATGTTGTGAAGCTGAAGGGAGTGGGGAAGAAGTACTTGAGTATTCAGATCGGCTTACCAAATATAGCTAGTCATTTGAAACAAGATATTGCGTCTGAATAGTGCTCTTTCACTAGGGCGATACTGAAAGTATCTACCACTATAGAACATGCCGAAAATGCACTGTACCACATAATTGTGTGTTAATTAATGTGAAATAATTCATTCTTATCAAATAAAATTGTATTTGCTTACGATAGGATAAGAACCTGCAACCTCCGGATTCGTAGCCGAGGACCTTAACCGCTCGACCACGGACAGAAAAAGTCACACCAAAAAGGGAATTGTCTGTTTGCGGTACTAAAACGACTGCGAATCAGCATTATTTGTCCCTACGCTGCTGATGTCTGCGTTCAACGGCCCATCTACCTTTTCCTGCGAAAGCGCTCAGAGTTTTGACTTTGTACTCGCAGTACGCATTTGTAAATGCAAAATCATCACTTTACGTTAACTATAAAAGCATACAGCTGCTTTTTGTCCATAGTTTGGCAGCGGCCCCGCGTAAATCGGTCCACAGGGAAATAAAACAAATCGAGGACTTTCTTTTATCTGCCGAAACCATCTCAGAAAACTGTTTTACTCGCGGGAAAGAGACAAATGTTAAAGCGAGCCATAGCAGCTTACGTTGTAGGAACGTATGGAGGTTCAAAAAATAATAATATCTGCTGTATTCTGTAAAAGTCCGCCATCATATTTTTCTTCAAGCATTTTCCAGTGTGTCATAAACCATTTTCCCTTATTTTGTAGGTTTTTCCTAATGTGTGGAGTATGTCTAGCGATGGGAAAAGCTTCAATGTTTTATGAACGTTTCACGAACTGCAGTTTTTTTTCAATTGAACTAACAGTTCAATCGCATAATTCGCACCGTAGTTAGAAGTGTAGTGTGTAGTGTGGGAACTAGGAACTCGAGGGACTGCTACATCGTTTGTTACTTCGTTTGTGCAATCAGTTCGCAGTTCATATATTGCTTCACGAACTTCACACCACAAAAAGTGCGGCGATTTGTCAGAACAGTTAATTTTTGAAGTTCTACAATTGAAGCATTCGTAAAGTGAGAAATGTGTTATGTATGATCTGCCGCAAAACGAAATAGTTCTTTGTAGTAGTTCGTAGAGAGCGGTTACATCGCTAATTGTGTCCACATGTGTGGAAACAAATGTGAATATCCGGAAAGAATGCAAGGCTGATGTAAACGTAATGAATAGGATCAAGAAAAGGACGCTTGTACCACTTATAAACACTTTTCAGACGGCCGAGAAGATGTTAATGACGATGAGCGTCCTGGAGTTGTGGAAAAACAAATAATGGATTTTATTCTTTGATCCATTTTTTTCAAAAGTAATAAATCGAAGAACACACAAAAACGTGACTAACCTTTTCAGTTGTCAAAAACAAACCACTTATCCAAAATGACTGATAATGCTAACATATGATAAACATATGTGTACCAACATAACAACAACAACAAAAATTGATAATCGAATGTACACAGCCCATGAAAAATCAAAATTCACCTTTTCTTTTGAACAGGCCATGTATATCTAGGATAGGACTATAAGATAAATTAATTTGACTATTCAAAATATTACATTTACTCTTTAATGATTTTCTAATTTCTAATGTTTCTAAGTTATCTATTTTTTCCCCTTCATTACAACGGTGAAAAATTTTAACCCCTATATCCCTATTAAAAGTATGATCAGTAGCAATGAGGTGATTGGCGAACTCTGAACATTGAATAATAAAGTGGTTTTAAACCAAGTTTATCTGTTTTATTTATAAATATGGAAAGCCACAAAGTAAATGCTCTTTACGAATATGTAATAAATAATATAAAAATAAATAAATAAAAATTTAAACATTTGAAAATACTTAAGTCGGGCCATGTGAAGAGTCAAAATAACAGAAGAGTAAAGTAGAAAAGTAAGGTTAGTTAGCTAATTATGTAGGTTAATAATAAATTACTCACCTAAAACAAAACATGTTTTCTTTCGTTGAATTTCATCCATTTTAAAAGGTATTTCTGTAAGACTCATTTACTAAAATAGACATTTCCATACGGTACAGCACAAGAAGCTGCCCGAAGTTGATAATCCCATGAAATTTATGACCCCTTCCTTTAATAAGAATAAATCTCGCAACGGAATTAAAAGAAAAATAGGATTTAGGTTTCGAGAGTTGTTTCACGGAGGCTTGTAAATCTAACGAAGACAGGTTGGTACTTATTTTACTGATAATATTACCTTCATAACGGAATATACATGTTCCAGAATTCTCAAATTGTGCCACCCCTCAAATCATACCGGGCTTACGATCGAGGCTCAAAAACCAAAATAAAAGCATCCAATTTTTTTTTAATATATTTTTTTTAAGACAAACATTCCCGGGTTACAAGAATAACTTGACAAAATTAAAAAAGAACTCATAATAAACGGAAGATGTTGCATTTGCAATGATGGAGGACTTAGCTAGCAGAGAAATCAAACCCACGAAGCCCGGGTGCGAATCCGACGGGTTTGTCCACTCAGCTACTAGCCGGTCATAATGTAAGCACATAAATCTGTTTTCATTTTGTCCTGGTGATGGATGGATACATCTTTAAACTGTTTTAATATTGTCCTGATGGTTAAAAGGTACTTGCGAAACCGGTCGAACTATATATATATATACCTATTCTTTGATCATAAACTTTGTTTATAACTACTTTTTTCACCATTATTAACCACATTATTTTTATATAAATAAAGTGGTTTTAAACAAAGTTTGTGTTTTATTTATATCTGAAATATATTTTATTTCGGCTTTTTTTGTTGCTTCAGGTAACTCAGTGAGAGCATTGAGTTACCTGAGATCCAACCAGGTACTGAAGACTCTTTAATTTTATTATAAAATAAACAAAAAAAATAAGTTCTCTTGTGTAAAGTTCCCAAAATGGCGCTTCAGCCCTTTTGCCTTTCCGGCGACGTTGTGATTTATTTTTATTGGTGAATACCGCACAAGAGTCTCAACCGTCTGGATTCAGTGAGATTATAGTATCCCCGATCGGGGTATGCTGTGACGCTAAAAATAGTAGGGAGGGTAAGGAAATAGGGAAAAGAAAGGTTGGGAAGTATCTGGCTATTCAGATCTGGTCACCAAACACGGCTGAAACCATTTTAAACAATGTTTAGATTCTGAATGTTGGTCCTTCACCAAGGCGAAACTGAGTGTATTTACCAATCTAGAACGCGCCGCAAAAATGATTATTTATTTATTTTATTTGCGCATGCCTCGATTGAACCCGTGCCTTTTGATCCGTAACCGAGGATCTTAGCCGCTCGGCGACGCAGTTCGTCATGTTCGTTCTGTTTCCGATTTTCACATATCGAGACAGCAAAAGTTTATCAAAATTATAACCGAAGGTGTCGTGTAATTTATCGAGGCTCGTTATTTTGGGCCCGCGAATAAATCCCAGAAATGGACGGAATCCGGGAGACTGTTAAGAGATAAGAACGTGTCCGCTGGAATGAGCTTTTTCCGATGTGTAAAGCGGCTTTAAGTATATTTCCTTGCAAGCGCGCCCGAATATTGTCGAACGAGGGACAAAATATAACTGGAGATATATTTTTCGAGGACATGTTCAATGGGGGAATCCTCTTATGCGGCATTGATTTGATACCAAAAACTTATATTTTTCTCCAAAAATTTGCCCAGAAAATCTAGAAATTCAGAACTTCATAGTGAAACCAACTAAATCAATTTGACGGCCTCCGTGGTTGAGTGGTAAGACGCTCGACTACGAATTCATAGGTTCAAACCCGGTGTGCGCAAATAATTTGTTTTTAATCAATACGTGCTATAACACATTTAATTCATATAAAATAATAAATAGTATATTTGCGGTACGTTCCAGAGTAGTACTGGTGAAAGACCACCATTCAGAATCGAAACGTTGCCTGAAATGGCTCTAGCCATGTTTGGTGACCAGATCTGAATATCTAGGTACTTCCCAACCTTCATCTTTCTCATCTCCTTTTCCTCCCTACTGGGAGCAGTTGGGACTCTTATGCAGTACTCACTATAAAAAAATACGTTTCGCCATCGCTAGGAGGTAAGATAGGGGTAGGACGAACGAAATTAAAACCATTTTTAAACTTTCCTTATCTGAAAGTTTAAAAAAGGGTGGTGACGTAGTTACCCAATTTTACCTTGCTTATTAAAGCGATTTATTACATTATCTTAGGTAACTTGTTTTTAGTAATACTTAGAGAGAAGTATATTCTTAATACTCGTATTTCAGTAATCTTTATCTAAGATATCGCACGAAACTCTAGTTCGGGGTGACATTAGACATAACATTAATTTGCTGTGCTCGTTGCAAATCAAGATATTTTTTAGGACAGAAAACGTAGCCAGAAATGATTATTAAAACAAACACGGTTTTAAAAATTGGCCAGCCCAAAAAAAATATTTCTGTTAACATTTAAGGGGTTACCTACGCGGTTTCTACAGTAAGAAAAAAAAACGAAACTACAAAATAGTGCATTCAAGCATTTTTTGTAGTGTGACATAAACTGAGGATATTTCGTTAAATGGTCGCTGGACGCACTGAACCTGCTGGGTAAAATTTATGTTTGTAGTGTTGTAAAATGTACAGATCGTGACGAAAGTGTTTAATGATGTTATAAGAAAAAGTAATCGATATGAAAAAAATTGAGAGGGCCTTAGTCGCAAAAAAACTCTCTCTCTCCCGGTGTCCACTATGTTGTTTGGTAAACCTTGCGAAAAAATTATTGGGTTTCCAAGTAAGTGAGATATTAAATAAATTTGTGGGTTAAGTCAAAAAGGAATCACTTTGTGGTTTGACGTATTTAATGAAACTGAAATAATATCTGTATGGGACCACAGATTTTATTTTAATTTCTATGACCGACCGGTTTCGCTTAGTCTAAGCAACACCAGAGTAGAAAAATAAACTGTTTCATTTTTACCCTGATGATGCTTAGGCTAAGCGAAACCAGTCGGTCATAAAAAAATAAAATAAAAATATGTGGTCTTACACGAAGATAATATTTCATTTTCAGAAAATGTTATGTTGTCTGCATTCATATTATACTAAATATAAATCACCTTACTAAAACTCCACCATCATAATTAAAAATAACGTTGAGGGCGCCACCGACTATTTTATTGAAATGCTACTACCTCTACATTTCTATAGTCCAAGGAAGATATTTCCCCCAAAACGTTGAAAGCGGTTTTTTACCGTCCTGTGCTTGAGAATGAAAAAGGTGTTTTCTATTCACAATATAAATTGGCACCAACCATCCCGTCAGAAGATGCCATCTGACCGCCATTTCTCAAACATAAAAAAACCTACGATAAAAACTACGTATTTTTCCATTCTTCATTTATGTTCTTGAAAACGACACGAAAATGGGTAAATTGTAGAACTGAAACATTGCGAAGACCCTTAAAAAAGTATTATGCATTAGGGAGTTTGTTTATTGGATTTGTCATATTTTTACAGCTTTCAATTTATATTGCATATGAAAAAACATTAAATTAAAATAAAGAAAAGTTAAATGCATTAAAATCTTATAAAAAAGAACACCTAAATAGCATGTTTGTTCACGTTATGTTTGTATTTGTGATATTCGTTTAAAGTGTAGTGGTGCCGTGTACAACAACATTCAAATTAGTTACAGATAAAAATAAATTTGATTATTTAATACAAGAAAAAATAACAGTGACATGCAATTGAAGTGGAAAATTATTTATTAAATTTCAAAGAATTGTACCAAAATCGTATTAGCAAAGGGATTTTTTTTCAAGAAAATGTGATATTCCTAATTTATGCTATTTTACCTACTTTAGAAAAGGTTGAGAAAAAGCTTCGACGTCTATTTAGAATATAAAACCTTATTTCACATTCTATTGGAGTAACTCTAAAACATACCGAATTTCCACTTTTAAATGTTGCATATTTTTACCGAATTAACAAATGATTACTGTGAAAAATCACGAAATTTAACTTGACTTGCCAAGCAAAAAAAATAATTGCTTTAATCCACTCATTTCAAATATAGAACGATGTCTGCTGAAATACATTATAGGTAAGTACTTCTTATGTAGGTAGGGATTTTACAAGATTGGTTATTGATTTTGTAGTCACGGACATTGATAATTAAAACAACAATAGAAACCAGTTTCTATAATCTGTGGTCATAGCAGTGTACAGAGTTGCATGCGATACTTTCGCTTGATAACACTTTTTTTAACGTAATGTCCATACTTTTCTATATACATGTATGTATTTTTTATTTGTGAATACCGCACAAAAGTCCTAACTGTCTAGAGCTAGTGAGACTTTGTCATCCCCAATCAGGGTATTTTGTGAGGCTTAAGGTAGAGAGGACGGGAAGGAAATGGGGAAGAGGCAGGTTGGAAAATACCTAGCTATTCAGATCTGGTCACCAAACACGGCTAAAGCCATTTTTAATTCTGAAACTAATTTTTCGATTCTGAATGATCGTCTTTCACCGGGGCGATACTTAGAGTATCTACCACTCTGGAACGTGCCGCAAATACAAATTATATAATTTTATATTGATTAAATGTGTTACAGCACATTTTAATTATATTAATTTTATTTGCGCACGCCTGGTTTGAACCCGCGACCTCTGGATTCGTAGTCGAGTGTCTTACCATTGACCATGCAGGCCATCAAATATATAGATGTATTTGAAGTCAACTTTTAAGAATATGTAACAATTGTAAAGCACGACAGAAAACAACTGCGCTTGTTGTTTAATTTGAACGTTGTCATTGTATACGAACTGGCATTACTTAATTTCTTGGACGATGCAATCATGTTACTCTATATGTTTCTCGTATGTATAGGTCTAGTCTTTTACACATACAGTAATGTCTGTCGGTACGAAATACATTGACAACGTAACAAAAAAAATGTATACAAAGTGTCCAGGGGTATTGCAGTAACTAGATTAAATAATATAGTATTGTATAGTAAATAGTACATTAGAAAAATCATTTATTTAAGTTACTTTTCAGGTAAAAATGTTTAAATGTGCGTTTTGAAAAAATCTTTTATATATTTTTGTGTGAATGTAAACATCGAAATTTTTGAAAAAGTTGTAAACCTTTTATACGTATACTGTCATGTAGAATTACCTCACAAAGTTACTGCACTTTACCACCAGGCAACTTGTAGATATTGTGATACACTTAAACATTAAAGCTTATAAAATTCAAAACACGTGAAGGGAGCTTTAACATTTTTCGTATTCTCCCGCGTCATCAGTGAGAGAAAAAACAGAATTATTTTTTTTACAAAAAAAAAACAGATGGCAAATTCACGCTTCGGGGAGGCAGATATGTAAATTTACGGCAAATATAAATATTAAACGCTCGCCCTCCCATCCAACAACCACCAGCGTCAAATTAAAGCTAAATCAGTTTATGTAAATGTGATTTTAGTTTTTAAAGCTTCATTTATTACCGTTTTATGCTTCGGCCTTCAAATTAAATACAAAGACTAGGCGAGTAGAATATTGACAAAATCATTATTTAAATTTAATTTAATTTAATAATTATTTCACATTGAATTAATGTAAAATAATATTAGGTATTGCGACACGCTCCAGAGTGATACGTACTTTCAGTATCGCACTGGTAAAAGTTCACCATTCAGAACTTAGAGTAACCTAGAGACCTAACTTTGCGAAATATTGTAAGGAGTTTATGACCAAGCTTGACCACAGGAGGTATGACGTATATGCTTCCAGCCAATCGGATGCGAAGAAAACCGTAAAGATAAACATTATTCAGTCTTTATCTGTTCGCGAACAATTTTGAGTTGCTACATGAGAAAGAAAGAGACATGGATACGTTCAGATGTTGGACTAATCAGGGAATCCCCATTCATACAAATTTACGTCAGAATCCCGTATATCTCTCTAAGTAAAACATATTGAGAATGCATTCAGACTCATTTTAAACGGGGAGTTTATTATTTCGAAACAAATAATGCAAAGATTGACTAAATATTGGTGTAGGTAACAAGTTTTTTTGTAGGTTAGCATGTAAAATATTTGAGGTCAAACTAAAAAATACGAATTCTTGGATAAATACCTGTGGAAACTGATTTTTTTGGTCCTTTGTTACTTCAGTTGAAACAACCAACAACTGCACATATCGTTTTTTTTTTAATATTGCACTAAATTCATTTAAGTAATTATATATATTTAAGCTTTTTTTCTGTCAATTCGACTGACAAGTAAACTACTGTGAAGTTAGAAATATATTGAAAAATAGCTACACGGCTTTTAGCACGCCCCAAATCATATGTTCTTAATAACAATTGTTTGTCTCTTTTTCTCATATGTCTATAGAAACGAGCATAAAGAGAGAGCTATATTTTGCAAGTATGAACGATTTGACTCATAATTAGGACGGTCTCTTTATATTGTTACTCTAAGATTCAGAATCGAAGCATTGCTTGAAATGGCTTTAGTTGTGTTTGATTATCAGATGTAAATAGCTAGGTCATTCCCAACCTTCCTATTCCCTATCTTCTTCAAGTCTCACAACATACCGTAATTGGGGATGCTACAGTCCCACTAGCTCCGGAGCTGGGAGCAGTTGGAACTCTTATGCGGTAGTCAGAAAAAAAAACAAAATTCTTCCTTGGAACTGTGCTCGTATTATATTAACTGAAACTAAATGTATTTTATTAGTTGTTACCCGAAAAAAAATACAGGGTTTGACTTGACTTGCCAAGAAAAAATATGCGTTGCTTTAATCCACTCATTTCAAATTTAGAATAATGTCTGCTAAAATACATTATAGGTAGGTACTTTATTAGGTAGGTAGGGATTTGAAAGGTTTTTATTTTAAGTTTGGTAATTTGACACATCTGTCGGTTCTAATTTTGAAAAGTTCACACTTGTACGTATATACATACGTACTCACAAAGGAAATTATTTACAGTTGACTTTGTTTTTATAGGTATCATGATAGCTACATTATATTATGAAAAATATATTTGTGAAAGTTTGATCTAGAGATGTCAACTATTTATTAAAGACGAATTAAAATTAGCCAATTATTTACTATCATGGCATAACTAATGCTTGTCCAACTTATGGTCCGGAGCCACATGCGACCCAAAACAGCAAGTAATATGGCCCAAAACGATTTTTCTGGAATCAGTTGTCTCATAGCCATGCGAATTGAACACTTGTAGGGTTTTTAGAAACATATTTTTTCCCTACGTAAACTCGTGAATTTAAATTCAATAGTTACGTAAAAGCATTTTTCCACCCACATGTAAAGCGCATAGCGCCGTTCTATTGGTATAAGGAACAAGAGTTAGAGTCAGCAACTTTAAATGATTCATCACTTAATAATAAATAAGAATCTAGAAAATTAAGAAAAAAATGCGAATTGAACAAGTGTGTAAATCTATCGAAAGAGGTTTTAGAGAGGAATGATGCTTTTAAAAAACAGAACTAAAGAATTTTATTTCTGCGAAGCAATACAAAAAAAACATTTAAGCCATTTTTAACCGTAGACAACCGAGGTTCGCGATCACTGACGTTCAATGCTGTACCACTGTATAGCGCATCAAAAAAGTTTATACCAGAAAACCATAAAAGTAGATAATCTCAAGCATATTACAAACAAAGTAGAAATAATTCGTAAGGGTAAAAGGATTAAATCACTACCAAGTCCAGGGTTCCTGAAAAGTGTGGTTATTGATTATATGGTTAACATTTACTTTTCTGAATTAAGTCGGTTAAGTCGTAAATATTTCACGTGTGAGCCAAAACAATTACTTTTCAATCAATGTTGGTCAAGTGTGACAAAAGGTTGAACACCCACGGCCAAAGTCATAATTTCGTTCGTAATACATTTGTAGCCATTACAATTTTTCTTACATTAACTATACACAGGAGGCCCTACGAGAAATAATTTCCCTCGGGGCCTATTTCATCTTTAGAGATGTTGTGTGGAGGGTCTTTTTGGGGAAAGGAAGAAGTGAACCTGGGTCTCGAAGTGGCCCGCGCTGTAGGAGGGAGGAAACGCAGAGACCAGAAAATCGTTTTACAGACGAGTTGTTGTAGAAGCGGCCCGTTCTCATGTATCGAATGTTCACCGCGTAAAATTTTAGGTGCGCGTTTTCGCGAGTTTCCCAGCTATGCACCGGTGCCGAAGGGATCAATGACGCAAGTTCCTCGGAGCATCTCCCATTAAAATACCAGTAGAAAAAGTACAGCATTCCCATCTGACTTCTGTGCTCTAAAGATTGTAATCCGATGTAAAGATAAGATAATCTAACAAAGGGACCGCTCGTTTCTACAAAGAGTCAAGGATTTTTTCAGGTATTTAAGGGCCTAGACCAGAGGTGGCTGCAAAATTCAACAGTGGGACCCACTTGCGATTTGTACAAGGTCAACAGTATTTTTTTTTATATATATATATTTTTTTTTTATAGTGGATACAGCACCAGAGTCTCAACTGCTCCCGATCATTTGGGGTCAGTAGGACTATGACATCCCCAATTGGGGTATGTTGTAAGACTAAAGGTATTAGGGAGGAGAAGGAGGTGGGGAAAAAGAAGGTTGGAAAGTTGTTAGCTATTCAAATCTGATCACCAAACATGGCTTAAACCATTTCAAGCAACGTTTGATTCTGAATGGTGGTCTTTCACCAAGGCGATACTTTTAAAGTATCTACCACTCCGAAAGTTGTGTACTAGACGCCAGCTAAAAACATTTACAAAGTAAATATTAAGTTTATTTCATATAAAGTGGATTTTCATAAATCCACACCTCCATTAAGCGTTAAAACAACGACAAACATTGAGTCGAGTGGATACTATTGCATTGCAAATGGCCCGCTGTCCCCGGCCAAAGCCAACAGGAGTGTGTAGACATCTAGAGGGTGTTCAGTATTGAAAGGGAAATATTTGTTTTCCCGGCGCAAATCTGCTTTTTCCATTTCAAATTTTCCAATTACTAACGGTTGACGCCGGCCGCCAGCTGCCCGTGTGCCCGACGTCGGGTACGATTCATTGCGGCTACCGACCACTCATCTCTAGGAGGCCCTAGTATGAACATCGACTTTTTGTAAATATGAATACCACACAACCAGTAGGATAACAATAGTTATTATTTTATTCCAGAAGGTATGCAGGTATAGTGCAATGTGCTATAATTAACAATAATACAAAAAAATACTAAATAACAATACAAAATTAAAAATTGTATACATATACATGCAATAAATGAAATAGATTTACATTTAAATTAAACATAATAATAAAAATAACTTACATCAAGCGTGCTTCAAGTTGGTCTCCGCATCATCTGCATCCATCGCTCGTTGAAATATAATGTAATGGCATCCCTAATAAGGGTTTGTTGCAAGGCTGAAGGAAGTGGGGAGGAGAAAACTATGAGAAAGTGTTTAAGAAAGAAGAAGGTTGGGAAGTAAGTGGCTATTCATATCTGGTCACCATACACGGTTAAGCCATTTCATACAACGTTCCTATTCTAAGCGGTGACCTTACACCAGTGCGATATTCAGAGAATCCGCCACCCCGGAACTTTACTATAATATTATGTAACATATTTAATTATGTTAAGTACAAGTACTTACCTGCCTACACAATGTTATATGCACAACTCTAATTACGCATGGACGTCACTAATAAGAAGCGGCGCAGAAGACAAAAACTGGCCGGTGCGCAGCCCGCCGAAAAATAACTGACAACGGCCTTGCCGAGGGATTCCACGGGCGTGAGCAAGAAGTTACTAACAATATAATATATAATATAAGAAGTTACTGACCGGTCGGTAGCTGAGTGGAGAACGCGTCGGATTCCCACCCGGGCGTCGTGCGTTCAATTCCTCTGCTGGCTAAGTCCTCCATCATTGCACAAGCAACATCTTTCGCTTTTTATGATGGCAGTAGGAGTTTTTCAAATATTGTCAGGTTATTCGTAACCCGGGAATGTTTGTCTTACTTTAAAAAAAAAAATATATATTAACGGGTTCGATCTAGGAAATTTCCCGGAGGAAGTCTGAAAAAAGAGAAGTGTGTTTTCTCCGTAAAAAAGGGAAAGAAGAACAACTACGCCAAAGTGCTCGAACTGACCGCCAATACCGCCAGGGACAACAAGACGACCAGTAAGGTAGTTACATTTGATAATACAAATAATTATATGTGAAATAATACATACATACATTGGATTTTTTTTTTAATTCTTGACAGTATTTTCTAATTTATTACTATATATTATTGTTTTCAGCTTCAGATGAATTTGGAAATCAGTTGACTGTAAAACGATAAACTATACTACTTGATGGAAGTATCTAATTATGGATGTGGAAAGATTATTGTTTTTTAGGAAGGGAAATGGGAAACCATTCACTCACCGATGTAGTTGAAGTTTTTGATTCGTCTTATACAGTTATATTGTTAACGAAACGAATCACAACAAAATATAACACTTAATTTTATATTCCTTTGAGAACAACAACAAACAAGCGAAAGACCAACGAACAACACGAAACACATTTTTTCACATTAAACTCTTTTGTTTCGATTGTCATTGGTTTTGAACACCATGTTGTTCCATACGGAATTCGATATTGCGAAATGGTTGGATAAGGTAGGAACTGGATGAAAACATGAAGGTAATGACCTATCAAATTACCACTTTGAAATCCAACAACTACAGTTCTATGGAGACCCAGCAATGGTTGGTTCTTATAAAAATTACGGTTTTCTAGACTCTTTCGGTTAACGACCGCAATGACTTTAGATCGCTGGAATGAATCGGTCCCATAAACAAGCCGCGTTGGGCAGTTTGTTGTCCGCCGCACCACGCACGAGTCGCTTTTTTCCCGAAATAAATCAAAACTAGGCTTTTAACGAGTCTAGGCGCGAAACGAACACGAAGACCAGATTGAAATTTTAAAAAAATCTCAAAAAATTACTCACAATAACCATACAAATATCCCGATGGAGCCTGTTTTACGGCTCGTTAAAAAAAAAATGTTTCTTTATTTTTAATTTTTGGAGACATTATTATTTTTTGCATTTAAATGATTTTTGTCATACAAAAAAACCTTCAGAGTGTACTATTTTTTAATTATTTACGACCTAATAAAGGTTAAAAACATATTTTGTTTTTATGAGTACATTACACATAATTATGTAATAGAGTAATATAAAATAAGATCAGTTGCAAATAAGAAGTATTTAATGGTAATCTTTGAATGAATAAATTTAATGACTGCAATTAAATCCACAACATACGTAAAAGAATTATTAACATATTATATTGATAAAATGACAATAACTACGTTTCACACATTTCAACGTCGGTGAGGCTAAATAAATAGTATAAAATTTATGCCATTTATTTTGGCTCACATGAAAAAAAAAACCGTGCGGTGTTATTTTTGTCTGAAGGTAAGTAGGTATCTGCAGAAGTTCCTTTTTTAATTTATTATATAATATTACCGTTAGTAAGATAAGGTTTATTTTTATCATCACGTAAGGTACGTATGATTTCGCCAAGCAGGAAAAATACAAAAAAACGTATTATAGCTCAACATGTGAAGCAATAGATAATATTTGATATCTACCTTTTTTGTCAGCCCTTCTACCCTTCAAGTTCAACGTCAGTATAGATAAGGCATTATTTTCGGTCAAGAAAATATAAGGTTTATTTGCAAGTCTGTTTTGACGAAGATTGTTTGGAGTATCCGGGCGATGGTAAAACAAAATTAAGCAGACATACGAACAGTGGCGGCCGCCCCTTAGGGTCATTTGGACATTGACCCCCCAAAAATATGCAACGACAATTATCAATAAAAAATCTGATTTAAAACAAACCAACTGATGGTTGATCATTATTATAAGTCGAAAATTTTGAAAATCGCGGGTATTAGTACCATCTAGCGTCCGCTTGTTCATTATTATCATTGTTAACCATCTAGCGTCCAAAAATCAAACTTATCTGCTTATGTGTCGTGGCCAAAATAAGAATTGACCCATGAGTAATCTTTTTTCTCTTTCTATTCGATATAATACATAGAATAAACACTAACATGTCTCATGTATGCAAAATTTCATAATCCGCTGCTATCTGATGAGAAACGCGGGCCATGACCCAGCAGAGATGGACATACAATTATGAAAGATGCTTGAAAGAGATGTCGATAAAATTTTAATACGGTTGAAAGGTTGAAAGTTGAAACAATGGCCATTTTGAACATGTGTATATTGTGGCAGTTGGCAGTTGGGTTTTGTTTACCTTTGCTGATGTACGTAATTTGCATTTTAATAATTAAATATGTATAATTCAGTTGATTTCATATTAAAAGCAGTCGCGAGCAGTTCATTGAACCACGAAAAGCGTGTTGAAATCAAGTGTATTGGCCGGCCAAAGCCACAAATGCAAATAATCTCTATATCGAAAGAAAAAAATAAAGACATTAAACGATATTTTAATCTCAAAAGTTATAGTTTCTGTGACTGGATTTGTGGGTGTGAAAAAAGGAACGTATATTTTTTGTTTTCATTGTTTACTTTTCGACTCTAAAACTGAAAAGCAATGGACTGAAATTGGAGTTAGTGATTTAAAAACACTTGAAGGAAAAAATAAAAAAGCACTCTAACTCGACATTGCATATTAATAATTCAATGAGCTTTGTTTTACTAGGAACCATTGATATTCGGATTCAATTAGATAGCGCATATCGTAAAAGCAATTGTAGATCACAATGAAAAAGTAGATAAAAATAGACATATTTTAACAAAAATATTGAAGTGTATCCAGTTTTGTGGAAAATTTGAGCTGGCACTAAGGGGTCACGATGAGTCAAAAAGAGTCAGATAATCCAGGTATATTTCGTGGCCTAATTGATTTCATCCAGGAAATAGATATTGTATTGAAAGAACATTTAGAAAGTTCTTCGAGTTTTAAAGGTTTATCTAAAACGATTCAAAATGATTTGCTGGACTCAATTTTAGCAGTATCTCAAGAAGAAATAAAACTAGATATACAGAAATCTGAGTACGTCGCAATACAGGTAGACGAGACAACAGACAGTTCAACTAAAACTCAAATGGTATTTGTAATTAGATATTTGAAAGAAAATCTTGCATGCGAACGTTTTTGGAAATTTGTAAACCCAGGGGTTTGCACGGCAGCAGGATTGACCGAAGAGATATTAACCGAGTTAAGAATCTTGGGAGTTCAACCGCGACAGCTGATAGCACAAAGCTACGACGGGGCGGCCGTCATGTCAGGAAAAACTGGGGGCGTTCAAACTAGAATCAGAGAAACTTTCCCTCGTGCTCAATACGTTCATTGTTATGCTCACCAATTAAACCTTATTTTGCAAAAGGCATCTACGATAACGACGGGAGTGAAGGTTTTCTTTGCAACCGTTCAATCATTTTCCGTTTTTTTTTTTTCAAGATCTCCAAAGCGAATGCAATTTTTAGACGAAACCGTTAAAGCTCGTCTACCAAAAGCAGCTCCAACCAGGTGGTGTTTCAATGCTAAATGCATAATGACTGTCTTCACTTATAAATCAGATATTCTGAAATGCTTAAACTTAATTTTGGAAAAGGAAAATGATCAAAACACTATAAGTCAGGCACACAATTTGATAAATAACCTAGAAAAGAGTTTTTTATTTACTGGTTAACATTCTTTAATAAAATAATGCCTCACTGTGAAATTTTATTTAAGCAAATGCAAAAAAAAGAAATTTGGATGCAATATCAATACAAAAACATATCGGGGAATTTAGACATCATAGTGTTGATGAAAACAGTCACTTGGTAGCGATAGAAGTTTGTGATACTATTCTAGTGGAAATGGAAAGTAGGTTCAAATATAGCGATCACCTCATTTTATCGAATTTATTTAATAGAGATAACTTTGCCGAATTTAACCGTTGTTTTCCAACAACACATATAAGTTTATTGAATCAATTTGATGAAATTGATTCATCAAAGTTAAAAAACGAGTTAATTGTGTTTTACCAACGCGATGACTTACACCACGCTAACAGTGCTGTATCGCTTTTACATTTTTTAATGAGCAATAATTTCCAGGAGATTTTTTCTGAAACCATTAAAGTACTTGAAATAATTTGTGTGATACCAATGACTACAGTCGAAAGTGAAAGGTGTTTTTCAACTCTAAAACGCATTAAAACATTTTTAAGAAATACAATGAGTCAAGACAGACTTAGCTCGCTTGCAATGCTTAGTATCGAAAAAAAATATGTTTCTAAAATAGATAAATTCCACAGCCGTGTTATTGATCATTTTGCAGCGGCCAAAGAAAGAAGGGTGGATTTAATATACAAGAAATGTTAGTTTGCTTTTTTATTATTAGAATCCAAGGGCTGTGTACACACCCCACTCTTTTATTTAGGTACATGGATTTTTGTAGAAATTTTCAATTTCAGCGGAGCTGCATTCATAGTAATTACTGCTCAATCGATGTCAAAACATTTATAAATAATAGAAAAAACACTCAAGTTTTATGTGTTAATTAGTGATAAGATAAATAACGCTGAAAAAAACAATATTGTGTTACCGGCTTCGGATATTGGTGAGTACCGACAAATTCATTATATTGGTATTTTGTATTATATTTATTTTATGCCGCTACAAATCCGAGGTGAACACCGTCAACACATCACGAATTCAGAAATTATGAGTTAAGGTTCTAAAAAATGCCGCATATGGATGTAAGATGTAATATTGTTTACTTAAGGATCGAGAGGCGTAAAGGTTGGATTAGCTAATATTTATGATTTTTATTAATAGTAAAAGAAACACTTTGTTTTAAACCACAGAATTTATTATAATGAAGGCCAACCGGTTTCGCTTAGATCAAGCTTCGTCAGGGCACATATAATAACTGACAGTTTTCTATTTTGCTATCTTTTTAAATAAATTTTGTTTTAATTGTATGTCAGTGGCATACGTGTTTTTTTTCTGGAATAGCTACTTATATTCAGAGAATTGTTTTTTTTCATGTCACTAAAATATTTGATCAAGAAATGTGAAGATTTTTTTGTCGTTTTATTGTATTTTCGTGTGGCTGAATACATTTCCTTAAAAATGTAAATAAAATGTCATAAGGTTTTCCTGTAAAGAAAAACCGTAATGTAACTTATAAAATCGTTTTTTTCAGACGTACTGACGTAAGCAAACTTTAAATATTTTATACTTGACTTGTAAGATATGTTCTATGGATTGATTATTTTGTTGACAAGCGATTACGATTCATTTATATACGCGAACAACAGGTTAAAAGGATAAAAACTCCTGAAAAGATAATTATGAATGGTCGGGTCCTACAGGATACTCCGGCACTCTAGGGGTTAATCAAGTCATTAAGTAGCATTCTTGTATTTTTTTTACCTGGGCACTATTCAAATACATATATTACAAATTTACCAACACGCATTGATTCCGCTTCCATTTGATATTCTTGTGACGTATAATAGCCGTGTTGGGATCGTGTTCTAGGTAGGTGCGTGTTGTCCATTTGCATTTGCTAAATGTCTATGTTTTTGTACAAAACTCGTTATTTAGTGTCCGGTAGTTACGTACCTCTTCAGGAATGGCTGTCGCAATTTACCGCTCCGTGCGCGAGATGTGGAAACCCATTGTTGTCGTACCTGCACCTACCTGCTACACGTGTAGGTGCCTCGCAGGGTGGAAATTCTGAATGTGGGTAATTTTAACGAGAGTAGTATTCTCCACGTGTAATATCCTCTTGTGTAATTTCGTAATGTATTATAACATTATTAATCATTGTCATTACTCATATTACCCCTTAAAGTAAGTACCTACCGTTTGAAATTATTTGATTGGTACCTACTCTTGATATTTTTCCCGTCAATTAAAAAAAAAAGAAGTAGATAAGGCACCATATAGTTGGTAGAATAGTATCTATCCAAGGCAGTGAAGTCAGTTTTAAACTTGTTTTTGATGATTTTGACCTGACTCGGCGCACCTGGGCGTGGCTAAGACTAAGGCTACGGTCTTGAAGTAACAATATATGGAGGGAGAGCTAATTATTTTTACCCAACCTACACAAACTTGCGATAAATCACTTTCTCCGGTTTTTCACGTCGTACACCATGAGAGAGAAAGAGACAACAAATTTCATAGACCGCTTCTATATACTGTAAGGATGATCTTAAGCTCCTGATTCACGGCGGGACTCCGCCCACATTTTTTATAATGCCACTAAACTCGACACAACTAAACGGTTTTTTTAGGTTATATGCTATATTTTTGTTGATAAAAATACTGTGTAAAAGTGGCTATACGAATAAACAAAAACATTATGTTGATATGTGATATGAATGGATGTATAAATACCGTAGCCTTAGAGTATATAGAGTGGTATCAATCCAAGGCAGTGTAGTCAGTTTTTGATGATTTTTACCTGACTCGGCGGACTAGTGCGTGGCTAAAACCAAGACTAGGGTATTTATACATCGATTCATATCACATATCGACATAATATTTTTGTTTATTCGTATAACCACTTTTCTCAGTATTGATATCAACAAGAATATAGCATCTAACCTAAAAAACCGTTTAGTTGTGTCAAGTTTAGTGGCATAATAAAAAAAATTGGGCGGAGTCCCGCGGTGACCCAGGAGCCCAAGATCATTGTGACAGTATGCAGAAGCGGAGTATTATATTTGTTGTCTCTTTCTCTCTCATGGTGTACGACGTAAAAACCCAGAAAAAGTGATTTATCGCAAGTTTGTATCGGTTGGGTAAAAACAATTAGCTCTCTCTCCATACATTGTTTCTCCAAGGTTTTGTACAAAAGCGATAACATTATTTTTTTTAAAGAACAACTTAGGACTCCCACTTCTTCACGGTAATGCTACAATTTTAAAAAAATCTTATGGTTTTGTTATAATAAATTAAATAAATGTGCCTTTTTAGTTCATGACGGCACTAAACATGATAGGATTTATGATGCTCTTTATTTATGTTTATACAACTCTACAATTATTTGTTCATAAAAAATTGGGTCGGCTTTTTAAATTTAACGTGACATTTAAAACTGTCCGTGAAATTGGCGATTTTAGCAAGCGCACGTTGTTTTTACGTAAACTTATCTTTAATTCAAGGTTTCTTGGCTATTCTGTGACCTCTGGGAAAGCAAAAAAGACCCACGTGGGCTGTATTTGTTAAATTTATATGGGTGTTTAAACGTCAATAAAAATCACTTCTTAGGTTTATAAAAAATGCTTCAATTTCGAAGGTTGATTGATATTTCATATCTTCAAAAAAAAATCTGCGTCTTAGAAAATACAGTAAGAATGTTTTTTTTTATAATGCTTTTTTTAACATGTAAGAGGCAATTAGTCTTTCCAAAACAATGCCAAATGGATTGGAAATGTCGACACAATAAAGGAAATAATTTAAGACTGAGGCGGCCTCCGTTGTTGTGTGGTAAGACGTTCGACTACGATTTCAGAGGGTTCAAACCCGGCGTGCTAAAATAAATTTCATTTTTTTTTATTAATGAGTATATCTTCAGAATGGTAGGTACTCTAAGCATCACCCAGGTGAAAGACCACCATTCAGAATCGAAATTTTGCTTGAAATAGCTTTAGCCGTATTAGGTACTTTTGAACCTTTATTTTTCCTATCTCCTTCCCCTCCTCATTATTTTCAGCCTCACAAAATACCCCGATCGGGGATGCCATATTCTCACCGGCTCAAAAAATAAAAAAATCTAAATACTGAGCAGTTGGGACTGTGCAGTATTTATTAGCTATAAGAAACATTTTTAAAACATTTAAATTACATTGAAAATAGTACCTACTGTAATGTTTTAGCATAGATAATAAAACTACATGTGGTTTTTATTATCACCAAGCATAAATTATGAAAAAAGGGGACTAGTAACGTTAGTACCGGCTATGAAAAGCGATGTAGTTTCATCTGACTGCCACCTGAGTCTTATCATCGGGCCATGGACCACTTCTAATAATATACAATTATGTTGTTATACTACTATTACCCTACTTTGAAAATAGTTTTTAATTTTAAAAGTGAAAGGTCAACTGAAAGGCTCGGGCGCAAATACTGTCAACCCTCATTTTTGTTAAAATTAAGTTGAGGATACCATCTATGGCAATAAAATGTAAGTTATCTCAAAATAAAGCAGCCATCTCATTTGTCGGGTATGCCATCTATGGTAATAAACTGTAAGCTATCTCAAAATAAAGCAACCTCGCATTTGTCGGGTATGCTATCTATGTCAATAAACTGTAAGTTATCTCAAAATAAAGCAGCCATGTAAGTAAAGATGGTGGTGAACCATCGTTTTGGTTGATCGGTTGACTGCCTAGTGCCTGGTGCCTGGCCGTAGATCATTGTTTTCTACATAGATTTATTTTAAAATATTTTGGAACAAAACAGTCAACAGCCAACTTTTATTAATAGTCATTTTTAATTTCACTTGTTACCAAATAATAAAGACTGTTGTGATATAATATGTTTTTAATATACTTTTATTTGAAAGATGTCTATAAAAATGTTTAAAATATATTTTTTCCCAGCGTATTTGACCTGCTTTGTGTTGAATGACATATTTCAGATGAGTTTTGATGAACATCAAGCTTACAATTTAATTTACATAATATGATAATGATGACAACAACCACAACAATATATGTGCAGATAGGTAAGTATAAATAATAGTTATTACTTTAATTTAATTTAATCACCCAATATTGTGAAGCTTACAACCAATGTTTCGGTTCACCTTGGGGGATGGGTCACTTTTTCAATGCAATTAATTCAGAATATTGCTAATTAAATATGATAGTAAAAAAATAATCAAAGTATTCGCCTCATAAATTTTCAATGTTGTGTAGCAAGTTAAGGGAGGGGCTATAAGAAAGGAATTGGTAGAGTGGTAATTTATTCAAGAAATAATCAAAAATCGTGAAAATGTTTAAAAAAACTTTTTTTATCATGTTCGAGTTAGGGAAAGGAATATATAATAAAATCGCAATATGTGCAAAACACGTTGATATTAATGAAAAAAATTCTAAAATATCTTTTGATTTACGTCCTTATTTCAAATCTATTAAAAAAAATTCAAGAAATACAGTGGAACCTTGGTTTGCGAATGTTTCGCAAGACAGGCGATTTTTTTTCACAAATTTTAACTTCATAAACGACCGATCCCTTGTTAAACAAGCGATTTATCTGTGAAATGGGGGTAACAGTGATCAATCGGTTCGACAACAATGCAATGTCACATTTACGTGAAATTCAAAATAATACTTAATTGTTAAGATGTAAAAAAAGATTTGATGCAGTAAAAAAATATTAATATTTGCAAAAAATATTACCAGATGAGTGAAAAACGGGCCGAATCACGCTCACGTACAAAATGTATCAGATTCCTTGTTTCATAATGTAGACATAATAGAATCTTGACTTAATGCTACATCGCTTTTTTGTTTGTTCTTCTTTTTCTTTTAACACGGTAATTGTTTTTGCTGGGTGGCTCAAACATGTCGACCTTGTGTTCCTTCAGCCGGTGCAGTTTCATGGTCACGCGGTGCGCAAAACTTACCCCACAGTCCGGGCACGAGTATGGCATTTCTCCTGAAACGCAAACAAACTAGCTTGAACCTTCCTCGTACAGAGCTCGAAAATATAACAATGTGGCCACTAATGCTTCAAGTACAGTCTGACAAATAATACTATATTTATGGAACAAAAGTAAGGGAAATAATTGCATGGCAATGTGTTATTTTGTATTTCTATAAAATAAAAACTGTGTAGATAAACACAGTTAAAGCAAATAAATAAAATAACATGATTCCTACGCCATTTCTGTCAGTAATTATTGTCAAACTGTCAAATTCTGAAGTTAACCAAAACCTTACATCTGATTGTAAAGCAATGTGTCCCACTGATTTCGTAAATATCATTGGCAAAGTGTATGAGGTATATAGGTACCTGTGTGCGTGCGCAGATGAACTCGCATGTTGTACAGGTTGCTGAACTTTCGGTCGCAATAAGAACAACAGCTTTTTGGATTTTGGCTATGTACAGTATTCATATGTCTGTTAAGAGAATCTTTGAATGGGAATTTTCTCCCACACAATGTGCAGTCAACTAGCACTTTGGGGAGGTGGCGGCGTAGTTGGTGTAACCTGAGAGATGAGTACCGGGATAGCATCTTGCCACACTCGCCACACTTTACAGGTTTACTTGAATTCCTGTGTGAATTTATGTGATTTGTGAAAATTTTATTTTTAATGTTTTTTCCACAAACCGTACACAAATTATGAGTACGAACAATTTTCTGTAATGAAAAGGGATTGTTAGTGATTCACAATAAAACAATCAGAAAATAATATACCAGAACAGAACCAGCAGATATTAAATATTAATACATTTAATAAATAAATTTTATCTTGCAACTCATGACGCGGATTTTGTCTCGGGTATTTGCCATCTACTAGACGGAGGGTCTAGTTGAATGAAGAAATATAAACAATTTCTTAATTTTTTATAAAATTGTGAATAATCAAGAAAATACATAGTAATTTAGTCAACAAAATCAAGTTACGTATCAGGCCCATATCTACAAAAAATCCTAACATATTTTGGACAGAAATCTCCGCCAATAACACTGAATATTTTAATCCTTCGTCTAGAATTTTCCGGTCATACAACTAGCGTTGTAAGCCTTGTGCGAACTACAAATAACTACTTCTTATTGCGGCAGTTCACACTTCACATATTTCTCAGTGTGCAAACATTTCAATTGTAGTTCGACTTCAAAGATTACAAAGAACTACCTCATATTGCGGTAGTTCACACTATAATTTTTGTAGTTTGACTACAAAGAACAACTTCATTTTGCGGCAGTTCAAAGTTCACACTGTGAAGTGTTCACCGTGAATGGTTCATTTGAAAGAACTTGTAGTTCGTGAAGTTTCAGCTCGCATTTCTACATGCACAATTTTTCTATTATTATCGTACACTTATGGGCATATGCGTTAAAAATATTTTTAAATGATTCGTATTTCAGCACGAAAAGTTGTAAGTATATTTATCTTATTCTTCGACCGACGTCAACCACAATTGACAGTACAAGGTGGGGGTGGGTGTTAACAATAGTAATTTAAGTAGTTAATAATTAGTTGCCTTACTTTAGTTCGCACTTTATGCGACTCCTGATGGATACGATAGTCTTCTTCTTGGAAAGAAATCATGGGACACTCTGCGCAGGGGTATTCATCCTCGATTTCATCTGCAAAGCAATTCTCTTTTAGTTGCATAAACATATGAGGTGGCTCCATATTACGGAGCGCTATGTGCACACACTTTCACTAAGGCTTTCCAACCTTTGCTACAGAGGCACAGAAGAAAATGTATAATGTATACCTTCAATCTCAAAGTTTGTAGCAGTGTCAATATCTCTTTTCTCTCCTTGACAATGAATATCTTCTATTTGTTTATTATATTCACGCGGTTGACCAAAAACAATTTCACCTTGATTTGATGAATCAGAGAAAGGGTCTTCTTCTTTTAAAAACATTGACGTAAGAAATATCTCATTATTTTTTAGGCACATTTGTTGAAACTCATTAACGTAGTCTATGTGTTTTTTACAACTTGAACACACATACTGGAACGCATCAGTTTCAAACACTTTCACAGCAGAGCATCTCAGTACTATCTCATAAATTCCCTTGTCTCCCCAGATTGGTGTGGAAATTGAAGTGATTTCTCTAAGACACAATCGGCAGTTGCACGACACCGTCACTTGGTCTATTTTTTCTTCCTCCAAGGTATTGTCCTGTAATGTATACATATTATTATTTAGAATTACTCAAAAATCATGCAAACAGACTGTTGTCATATAAACCTCACCACCATCGGCTTTATTCCAAGCCCACAGCGATTCCCAGTATAAATACAGATTCTCTTCAAACATATTTATGGAAGCACATACTATCAAATTCACACTATCCCCATTACTGATCTTTGCAGCACTAGTCTGTGTTCTATACCCGACTATATACAACCTCAAGTCCACCACAAGACCAGCACCGGATTCACTATACGTTCAAACCTTGGAGTAACAATATATGGAGAAATAGATAATTCTTTTTACCCAACCCATACAAATTTGGGATAAATCACTTTCTCCGGGTTTTTACGTCATACACCATGAGAAAGAAAGAGACAGCAAATGTTCCCAAATCATCACACCGCTTTGAAGTACTGTAAGGATGTTCTTCGTGTCCCGCGTCTCCGTTGACTCCGCCCACACGTTTTCATATACGACATAAATGGACATAAGTTAACGGTTTTTAGGTTATATGATATATTTTTGTTTATAACAATGCTGGTGAAAAAGTGGTTATACGAATAAACAAAAACATTATTTCGACATGTGCTATAAATGGATGTATAAATACCCTAGCCCTAGTCTTAGCCACGTCCAGGTCTAGCCGAGTCCGGCAAAACTCATCGAAATTGACTACAGCAGCGCTCTCTCTTGTATATTATTGTTCTGAGCTCGGAAATCAATAATCTACAACGATACGATAAAAAATTTAACATTTTGATGAAATGCACTAATTGCATTAACATTTTTTTGTTTATACGCTGTTTAAAAATAAATTAAAACTGCTTGATTCACTGATATTTGCAGGCGGCTAAAGGAGGAACAATTATTTTGATTGCCAAATAGATTATTACCAAGGAGTGCTCTGCTACAGTCTCGCACTTTGTAATCGAAAACTTGGTTTTGGGCTTAGAGTAACAATATAGAGAGACCGTCCTAATATAAGTCAAAT
The DNA here is from genome assembly GCA_022651775.1 of Drusus annulatus. NCBI lineage: Eukaryota > Metazoa > Arthropoda > Insecta > Trichoptera > Limnephilidae > Drusus > Drusus annulatus. The sequence continues at coordinate 104,911 of JAGWCC010000350.1, read as the reverse complement.
CGTTGACATACTAGCAAAACACAGCTCTCTCTTTATGCTCGGTTCTATTAACGTATGAGAAAAAGAGACAAACAATTGCTGTTAAAAATGTACGATTTGGGGCAGGCTAAGCGCCGTGTAAGCAGTTTTTGTTTGTGAACTAACTTCAGACTGATTACTTATCTCAGTCGAGCCGACAGTAAAATGTGCGTAAAAATATTATAACTTAAGTGAATTTCGTTTAATCTTCAAAAAAACGATATGGCTATATGTACAGTTGATGGATGCTTCAACCGAAGTACGAAAGGACCAAAAAACATCACTTTTCATAGGTATACTCGTATATCAAAGAATTCGTCTTTTTAGTTTGATCTCAAATATTTAGCATCCTAACCCACAAAACAACTAGTAACTTACACCAATATTTAATCAATCTTTGCACTGTTCGTTTTAATATAATAAACTTTCGTTTGAAATGAGTTTTAATGCATTTTTAATATGTTTTACTTAGAGAGATAAACGAGATTCTCGCAAAAAAAAAGGAAAATTAAGAACGGGAAACCCCCTTTTTGTACGGCTTCTGAATGTATCCCGGTCTCTTTCTTTCTCATGGTACCAACGTTAAATTGTTGGCGAACAGATAAAGTAGGAATAATGTTTATCTTTACGGTTTTTTTCGCCTTTTATTCGTTGGCAGTTTATAGGCCACACCGCCTTGGTCAAGCTTGGTTAAATACTTGCTTAAACATTTGGCGAAATGAGGTCTCTAGGTTAGGTTACTCTAAAGTTTTGGGTAGATAAATATAACGCAATGGCGGCTGGAATGGATTTTGAATAAGCATGGCATGATCCACATGACATTGCAGCAGAAACTATTTCACTATCTAAATGAATTCTATCCTTTTTTTTCATCAAACTTCTTGTAAACTTCCAGTCGCACAAACAAATTAATTCAGGATATTGCCATTTAAATATGAAAAACAAAAACTTTAATATTGAATTTGCCATGTGAAATTACAATGTTGTGAGGTGGGTTAGGGAAGAGACTATTTGAAAAAAAAAAAAAAAAAGTGTAAAAGGGCTGATGATACTATCAAGATTTTTTATATGAATACCGCACAAGAGTCTCAACTGCTTCCGACCGTCTAGAGCCAGTGAGACTATGGCATCCTCAAATAGGGTATGTTGTGAAGCTGAAGGTAGTTTGGAGGGGAAGGAGATTGGGAAGAGGAAGGTTCGGAAGTATCTGACTATTCAGATCTAGTCGCCAAACACGGCTAAAGCCATTTCAAGCAACGTTTCGATTCTGAATGGTGGTCTTTCACCAGGGCGATACTTAGAGTATCTACCACTCTGGAACATGCCGAAAATAAACTTTTTTATTATTTTATATGAATTTAATGTGTTATGACACATATCAATTAAATAAAAGTTATTGGCGCACGCCGGGTTTGAACCCGCGGCCTTTGGATTCGTAGTCGAGCGTCTTACCACTCGATCAGTCAGATTTGGTAAAATAGTTATAATTTTAGTCATATGTGTCACCCTCGTCGCATTTCTGAAAACAATACCGCCAAAAGTTTATTTGGAACGTAAATATATCCACTAGTAATTACCATATACCAAGAAATACGTTGCGAACTCCTAGCAATAACTGTGGAAAATTCCAACAATAAATACTAAATATATCAGTAATCGGTAATTAAGGTAATTAATTATTTAAGTTAATAATTTGTGATTACTACTCGGTAATCACTAATCATACAACCTCTCGAATAAAATAAAAGCCATTATTTACTATCGGGGTGATTGCTTCTTCGCTTCTTGGGGATTTGACTTGACGAAGATCCATTTCAACCACAGGCGTCTCCGCATTCGTATCATCTTCATCACCATTAGTATTATTCAATGCTTCAATGCGTCGTTTCTTAGCATTATTGCTGAAAAGTAAGTTATTTCGAACGTTAAAAAAATAATATTGTTACCCCCAATGACGTTATATATATACAGACACGTTATAGCCTTAGAATATTAACACAAAATGTGGCAAGTAAAACACACACGTTACCAGTAAATTCAACATTCAAATATCGGTCATGTAAGACAAAGATAGACATTCATAGAACATATGTGTATGAACGAAACAGATCCGAAGTTCGGACCGCGTTCCATACTTGCTTGAAACGACCTCAAGCGACGAGTAACCGTTTAGTATCGGCTTAAACACCGATCACACCAACTAGCGTGATTATTGCTTGCCACTTTGAGAGCGCTACAACGTGTCTATAATATATGTCACGTTATTGGTTACCCCACTGTTTTTATGCCTTTTTTTACAGTAAATACCGCACAAGAGTTCTAAGTGCTCTCGATCGTCTGAAGCCAGTGCGACTATGTCATCTCCGTTTGGGGTATTTTGTGTGGATGAAGGTAATAAAGAGAGGAAGAAGATGGGGAAGTGGAAGGTTGGGAAGTACCTGGATTTTCAGATTTGGTCACCGAACACGGCTACAGCCATTTAAAATAATTTCGGTGACCAGGTCTGAACACCCTCATCATTCATATTCCCTATCTCCTTCTCCTCCCCACTACATTCAGTTTCAAAACATACCCCAACCTGGGATGCCATGGTCTCACTGGCTCTAGACGGTCGGGAACAGTGAAGACGCTTATGCGGTATTCATTATAAAAAAGCAACGTTTCGATTCTGAATGGTGGTCTTTCATCAGGGCGATATTTGGAGTATCTACCACTCTGAAACGTACCACAAACATACTATGCATGGCCTGTTCAAAAAAAAAGGTGAATTTTGAATTTTCGCGGGCTGTGTACATTCGACTATCGATTTTTTTTTGTTATGTTGGTACACATATGTTTTTCATATGTTAGTATTATCAGCCATTTTGGATTAGTGGTTTGTTTTTGACAACTGGAAAGGTTAGTCACGTTTTTGTGTGTTCTTCGATTTTTTACTGTTGAAAAAAATGGATCAAAGAATAAAATCCATGATTTGTTTTTCCACAACTCCACGACGCTCATCGTCAATAACATCTTCTCGGCCTTCTGTAAAGCGCTTGTACCACTTATAAACACTTTTTTGAGACAAAGTAGACTCGCCGAATGCCAATCAACATTTTAAATGCGTTGAAGCACTTTATTCCATTTTTAACGCAAAATTTAATACATATTCTTTGATCCATTTTTTTCAAAAGTAAAAAATCGAAAAACACACAAAAACGTGACTAACTTTTCAAGTTGTCAAAAACAAACCACTAATCCAAAATGACTGATAATGCTAAAATATGATAGTCATATGTGTACCAACGTAACAAAAAAAAAATCGATAATCGAATGTACACAGCCCGCGAAAATTCTAAATTCACCTTTTCTTTTGAACAGGCCCGTAAATCATTTTATATTTTTCAAACGTGAAATAACCCAAAACAATAATATTAAATTTGTTAACATGTTCCCGTAAGGGTAGTCATAAGATAAGAAAAACTTTATTTTATTTAAAAGCCCGTAACAAAACAGACATCTAATGTTTATAAAATATTTTGAACATACTGTGCTTCTCGCAAAGACTTGATCTTCTTTGAATTTCTTCCTGTCGATTTCCGTTTCGTCATTGAAAAGGCACGGCACTGAATCACTTATGAAATATATGTGTGTCCATGGACAGTAATAAAAAAACGTAGGAAACTCGTAACTGCTTCGACACTGGTGACAATGTTTGTTTGTGAATAGCGACCAAGTTCACAATGCGCCCTGATCAGAGGCTAGAGTGCGTGGACAACACCTGCTATCTAGAGAGAGACAAAACAGAGTAATTAACACACTTAAAGGAAGGGAAGGGTAGTTCTATCCGTTCGGTCGGTTGATACTTCGGCGGGAAGGTAGATCTACCTTTTACGCCGGTCTCCTTTCAACGGCAGAAAAGAAGGAATCATCCATTGAGGTAGATAAATAGAGTCCACGCTCCTTGTAAAGTGCGTGTAAAATATAGTTCCAGTGCAGGACGTAGTAGGGGGCGGGGCGAGTTCCGATGTGGACCGACTCTTCCCGCCAGCGAACGAACCAGACATCCAATGCTTTCAGCCAGTTCCGACAAATCATAAATGATATTTTTGCAAATTCCTCGTAAAATTCCCTCGAACATTGAGGTTGTATATCTCAATGCCCTCGAAGGGATTTATACCTGCGACTCTGCGAGTGAATTTTTCAAAATGTAGTTCCTTTTTTGAACTGCATTTTTAATTATTTAATTTAAATACTCTCTGTTATCACAAAAGAATATTACCTTAAGGTGAGAAAACATGCTAGAATATAAGTTAAAAGTTTCTGCACATTTTTAATATAAGCGCTACATTACGGTATGATATAGACAAAAATATTGTTAATTCGTAAAAAGCATTTACTTTGTGGCTTGCCATATTTATAAATAAAACACATAAACTTTGTTTATAACCAGTTTATTATTTATTAAAATTTTAATATTGTCCTGATGATGGAAGGGTACTTCCGAAACCGGTAGACGTAATATCAAATAATAAAGTGGTTAAAAACAAAGTTTATGTGTTTTATTTAAAAATATTGTTTTTTCATTAAACCCTAATTATTAAAAAATATTGTTATTTCACTAAACCCCTAATTATTAAAAAATATTGTTACTTCATTAAACCCTAATTATTAAAAAACAGAGCCATTTGAAATTATTTAAAAAAAAAAACAATATAATATATATAATTGGAGACAAATAAACGCATCTGATCTTTAGTGGCAGATTTTTTTTTTTTTGCAAAAACTTTCGCAATCGAATCTGAAAGCAGTAATAAAAGTAGTATTTATGAAACAAACAAAAAACTTCCATTTTTGTATATTTCTTGTAAACATATGATTGTCGGCTTTCGGCGTCGAATTTCGGTACAAACTGAAAACTTACCTTTTCAGACTCTCATATCCTTCAATTCATTAGAAGAATCACAACATAATATGTTTCTCGACGAATAACCTTTAGATACACAAATTTTAACCAAATCCTGCACTGTAAGACAAATTCAGAAAATCCATTTTTAATTTCGCTCCCATGCCCTAAAATCGCCAAAAATTAATAGCTGTCTCAGGAAGTGACATTATTCCAAAAACATCTATCAAACTTCTGGGTGTTAATCTGGACGCTGATTGTTTCCTAAACTAACTAACTAACCATCACGCCGTTTCCCCTCAGGGGTAGGCAGAGACGACGGACCGCCATATAACTCTGTCTTGGCACACACTCCTTGCTTCATTCACATTCATACATCGTCTCATACAAACTCTTTTGTTATTCTGACTCTTCACATGACCCGATTCAAGTATTTGATTTACTAAATTTACTTGATCGTGCCATGTCTTTCTCGGGCGTCCTCGACTTCTTCTTCCATTCACTTTCGCACCATATATTCTTTTCACACTCCTTTCTTCGTTCATTCGCTCTACATGCCCAAACCATCTAAGCGTCCCTTTCTTTGATTATATTCATTACGCTCACATCAGCCTTGCTTTCTTGATTTTCCCTTAAATCTCAAATTAACAGGACTGTGAGCAAAGGGTTCTTTCAATTAAGACAAATAAAATCAGTACGAAGAAACCTGCCAACAGAGGCAACCAAACTACTTATAAACTGGTACGTCGTTTCACGTTTAGATTACTGCAACGGAATATACGCTAGTCTTCCTAAATATCAAATTGACAAACTACAACTAGTCTTCAACGCCGCGGCAAGACTAATCACCGGCGTATCAAAATATTCCCATATTTTAGAGCACCTCAAAAATCTTTACTGGCTTAAATGTTCCGAAAGAATCCAGTTTAAGCTTTACTGGATGGTATTCAAATCAATTAACGGAATGGCTCCGGCTTATTTATCGGAATTATGTATTCCTGAAGATTCCAATTCGCGACAGTCAACCCTTAGATCGGCATTGTCATCGGCTATCGGAAGGTCGAAGGAACCAAAGTGCACACCACACACTAAGTTCGGAGAGCGCGCTGCAGGAGTGTCAGGTACTAAAGCCTGGAATGGACTACCACATGATCTGAGAGTAATAAAAGACTCGACAGAGTTCAGAGCCAAACTCAAAACCCATTTTTTCAGAAAATCATATCCATAATCAAGATGTAATAAGCCCAATAGAATTTCTGTTCAAACCAAGAAAACTTTTCAGACTCTCATTCCTTAAATTCATTAGAAGATTTTCGTCATTATCTGTTCCTCACTACAAAATTTTTTATGAAATACCTCCGATATACTATATTTTATATTTGCTCTCATGCCCTAAAAATAAATACATAAATAAAAAATAACTAAATAAATAATATTTATATTTTTATATATAATATATGTAAAAATCAACTAAATTTTAAGTTATTATGATGTGGTGATTGTGTCCTTCCAGAAGTGACCTGCCAGAAGTGACCTGCCAGGTCAGTGTGTTGCTGTATATTTATATAAACTAGGAATTAATATTAAGTATAAATTAAGATTTGTACAGCGCCCTTGAGGGGATTTTTCACAAAACGGCGCTATACAAATTATCCAAATATTATTATTATTATCTGACGGGACCTGCCAGGTTAGTATGTTCCTGTTTATTTTTTCTTTAAACTAGGAATTATTATCAGCTAGAAAATAAGATCTGTACAGCGCCCTTGAGGTGATTTTTCACAAAAACGACGCTATACAAATCATCCAAATATTATTATTATTATTCGGTTAAAAGCAACATACTTAAGATATTTTTGAGCATACTAACACGTTAAAAAAACATAGTAATAATATACATAGAGTGGACCAAAATAAGGCCAATTTCTGATTTTTATTTGGTAAATACTAAGCTAACGTAAATAATTATAAATTTAAAATGTACATGTGTGTCGTTAAAATATATTTTTTCATATTGTGTAAAAATATCACCATAATTCTATAGACATAAAATACAAGACACGTCATATTTATACAAATCTTACGAAAAATGTAGCAGCACTAGTAACGTATTGTATTCCGTTTCACCCGCGTATGAAAAGGATAGCCATTCAAGGAATATGTGTATACGGATGAGATAGCTATATGAACGTCCCACGCTCCTGTTATAATCGGGTATTGCGCTACTAGCTCTGGTTGTCTTTCACACACTGTATTTATGCATTCACTATCTCACACCGTTTTCGTGAACCTTTAAACCATGTGAATAATTATATTTATTGAATTGAAATAAAAAGTGATTTGTGTGTAATTATGAATGAAAAGATTAAATGATTGATTCAATGATTTTTACATCTCTCAAGGCATTTTTTCTCAGAAAGGAGCCTACCACGACGTGTTTGTGGCAGCTAGTGACAGCTTGTCTTTCGAACGAATGTTTGTGTGAAACTAAACGTAGTAAATCTCAGGTATGTCTCGCGGACTCGGTTTAGTGCATCCACGCGCGTTGTCTCAGTAACGTTTCTACATTATTTAATTAATCTAAGCCATAATATCGAAAATTAAAGCAATGTTTTCTCCACCTTAAAATGGATTGGATTTAGTATCCGCTCGTAGATTCGAACTTGCAAACGAACATTTCAGAACAAATATTGACCGACGTGTTTCACGAAATCTCGATTTTTCCCTATAATTTGGGGAAAGATTCCTTATGTTGTCAAAAAATATACATTGAAAATATTATATGAACAGCTTTAGAAAAGGTGGATAAATTCTACGCTTCATAGAGTTTGATTGGAGAGGTAAATTGAGATGTTTGTATGGGGTTAACACTAAAATCTATGTGTATGTTTTATTTAAAATATATAAATCTCAATCAATTTAACAAATTTTATAAAAATCTACTACTTTTCGATATGAAATGAAGATTAGACGCGTATAGATTTATTTTAAGTATGTATTTATATACTTATCTCCCGGAAATATAATAATTTGGTTTTTCTCTAGATTAGATAATAATAATATTTGAATAATTTGTATAGCGCCGTTTTTTGTGAAAAATCACCTCAAGGGCGATTAGGCGTACAGATCTTATTTTCTATTATTCCATATTAATTCCTAGTTTAAATAATAAAATATACAGGAACATACTCACATGGCAGGTCCCATCAGATAGACACACTTTATTAACTTAAAATTAGAATTATCTTTTTTTTCGATTTAGGGCATAGGAGCGAAATTAAAAAATGGAATTTCTGAATTTGTCGTACAGTACAGAATTTGGTTAAAATTTGTATATCTAAAGGTGATTCGTCGCGAGGCAGATTGTGTTGAGATTCTTTTAATGAATTTAAGGATATTAGTCTGAATAGGTAAGTTTTCAGTTTGGACCGAAATTCTAATATCTTTGCCTTTTTCTATCTGAGTCTGTGTAAAGTCAACAATACTGACTACACAGCTCCGGAAATGTACCTCTCCATATATATTCTTACTCCAAATGCGCCTGCGTGTGACCGCCTGCGTTCGGGCCTTGGAGTAACGATATATAGAGAGAGAGAGCTAATTCATTTTACCCAACCTATACAAGTTTGGGATAAATCACCCTCTCCGGGGTTTTACGTCGTACACCATGAGCGAGAAAGAGACAACATTTTTTTTCTCAAAATATCAAACCGCTTGTAGGTATTGTTAGAATGTTTTCCATCACCCACGTGAACGAGGACTCCGCCCACGACGCAATTTACCGGTTTTTGAGGTTATGTCCTGTATTTTTGTTGATTACAATACTGTGAAAAGTGGTTTTACAAATAAACAAAACATCATGTCGAAATACGCTATGAATGCATGCATAAAAAAATCCAAAATGAGTTAAATTCGTCACTTTTTGCAGGTTTTTAAACAGTTTAAAATATTTTTGACAGCATATTAGAATTATCGAATTATTAAGTATATAAACACATTATATTTAAATATAAACTTAAATTATTATTTAAGCAAACGTTATGTTTTTTGTTTTGTAAGATATTCTGAATCTATAAATTATTTTATAGTATTTTTGATATCGTTTTTTTATGCGAACGCTTTGTTGAGGTTATTTCCTATATTTGTTTGTTTGTAAAAAAGGTGTGTCTATGAAATCCCTAGCCACGCCTGTTCAGAAAAGTCAGGCGAAATTCTTAGAAAACTGACTACACTGCCTTGGATAGTTAGGTCTCTATGTACTCTAAGGTTCGGGCTTAAGGAAGAATTTTTTCTAGCTAGGGCTGGCACAAAATGTTCATTTAAAACCTCAGGTTTTTTACAGTAGATAAGTGGATAAAGTGAAAAACAGTGTAATATAATATTATGAAAAAAATTAAAAGCATTATCAGCCATTTTGGATTAGTGGTTTGTTTTCGACAACTGGAAAGGTTAGTCACGTTTTTGTGTGTTCTTCGATTTTTTACTTTTGAAATAAATGGATCAAAGAATAAAATCCATGATTTGTTTTTCCACAACTCCAGGACGCTCATCGTCATTAACATCTTCTCGGCCTTCTTTAAAGCGCTTGTACCACTTATAAACACTTTTTTGAGACAAAGTAGACTCGCCGAATGCAACAGTCAACATTTTAAGTGCGTTGGAGCACTTTATTCCATTTTTAACGCATTTTATTCTTTGATCCATTTTTTTTCAAAAGTAAAAATCGAAGAACACACAAAAACATGACTAACCTTTCCAGTTGTCGAAAACAAACCACTAATCCAAAATGGCTGATAATGCTAACATATGATAAACATACGTGTACCAACATAACAAAAAAAAATCGATAATCGAATGTACACAGCCCGCGAAAATTAAAAATTCACCTTTTCCTTTGAACAGGCTATGTATATTGGTATATTTGCTGCATGTGATAGAATGGAAGATACTTTCAGTGTTGCCCCTCAAGACGATGAAAGACAAGTGTGATAAATTAGATTCGAATTTAATTCCAAGACGTTTATTTCACTTACAGATTATAAAGGAATATTATCCAGGGCACAATGAAAAATATTCGGTTTATAGCTGCCTAGAGAAACTCAGTCGTAGATGGATGGTGATGTGAAATACTTAGCGTAGTATTAGCAATGACATTACAAACATACAGACACGTTATTGTCTTAGAATATTTACACAAAATACGGCAAGTTAAAAACACACGTACGTAAATTAAAACATTAATCATGTGTGACAAAGATCTTAGAGTACATACAGTAGTATCTATCCAAGGCAGTGAAGTCAGTTTTTGGTGATTTTAACCAAGTTTTAACCTGAATCGGCGCACCTGGGCGTGGCTAAGACTAAGGTTAGGGTATTTATACATCCATTCATATCACATATCGACATAATGTTTTTGTTTATTCGTAGAGCCACTTTTTCACAGTATTTTTATCAACAAAAATATAGCATATAACCTTAAAAACCGTTTAGTTGTGTCAAGTTTAGTGGCATAATAAATAAATGTGGGCGGAGTCCCGCGGTGTCCCAGGATCTTTAAGATCATTGCGACAGTATATAGAAGCGGTCTATGATATTTGTTGTCTCTTTCTCTCTCATGGTGAACGACGTAAAAACCCGGAGAAAGTGATTTATCGCAAGTTTGTGTAGGTTGGGTAAAAATAATTAGTTCTCCCTCCATATATTGTTACTTGAAGACAAAGATAGACACTTAATCAATATGTGTGTGTGTGTGTTACAAAATGATATACAGTTTAGGTACAAGTACAAATAACATTCATATAAAAACATAACAGAACATCATCAGAATCAATTCAATAAAAGTATCAGAAGTAGGAAGCATAAGGCATATAAAATCAGAAAATCAATAATCTCACAGACGCCTCGTTAACGCGTTAGTTTTTGGGGGTATTTTTTTAAAAGACTTTTACCAGCGATTCTACGGCTTATTTGGAGTCAAAAATCAAGATTTCATTTAGCTGTCCGGTAACATTTTTTAAAATAAATAAAAATCTATAACATGTCGCCACGGGTTACAATACAACGCGCTCCGTCATGCAGTAGTTTTTTTTGTGTTGGTTCCTAATTGAAAAAATCTACATTTTTACTCTACATGCTCCGAAATAAATTGATGGTAAAAGTCTGTCGGTTACGTCTTGATACATCCTGATAATAGTTATAATGGGTTTAAAAAAAATTAAAACTTACTTTTTCATTTGGAGTCTATAGAGAGACGCCAAGTTTTGGAATGCCATTTGTTTCCCATATTTATTATAATACTGAAAGAAAAAAAGTTTACTGATTTTAATTTAAAATAAAACAATAACTTTGTTGACATCACTTTTTTATACTTATTGCCGACCGGTTTTTATTTTAAAATTACAAGTGATTGCAAAATTTTCACATGTTTTATAAGTTTACCAAAACATACATTGAAGTACAGGTATTGTAATGATAAACGGTTTATTTGCACAACCCTATCCGGTATGTTGTGTAATTTGATATTTTATTTTTTGGTTCGGTTATTTTTTTAATAATTGTATTATTAATTTTACGTCGTCTCGCCCGTACTGCCGAGATATACAGCCCTACGGAAAGAGACAACGATATAATAAGACGTTCCTTTTATATTGGAATACTCTATTTACGTTACAGCGCTACATAGAAAGGAATATGTTAAAAGGTACAATCATATTTTCGTCTATGCGTCCTTTTAACATATTCCTTTCAAATTGTAGGAGCAAATTCAACGGTCTGAATTCGTTCGTTATCGCGTGTCTACACGATGCCAGTATTTAGTCGAGTATCAAGAGGTAAGTAAATTAGCGATGGGAAAAGCTTCACGAATTGCTAGTTCTTCAAAATGAACCCATCACGGTGAACAATTCAATCGAAGTAACAGATCAATCGCAGAATTCCTCGTCGGGGGGGGGGGGTTGCTAGCGATAAATGTACCAAATAATAATCACGTTTTTTTCTTAATAGTTTTATTCGGGACAGCTCTCCCTACCACACAACACACTCCTCCTTTATTATATAGCTAAAATTATACCGTGTAGAAAAACTACTTCTTTCTTTCTTCTATGTGTGTGTTGATGAATTGTCTATTACTAGTTTCTTGTCTATTGTTTCTATATGACAGCAGCCCATATGTTTGAATTGTTGGCGGTATCATGCCTTAAAAGGAATGATGTACAGCAAAGCAAAATGTAGTAATGTAAAGCAAATGTAGTAATTGCGAAATTTCCAGTTTCTGTAAGAGCGATGTGAACGTTTTTCAGGGCTTGAGGTACAATTTGAATATTTCTTACTGTACACAGTTTGACAGTTTGGTTAGCAATAGGGTGAATATTGCGCAAATGACGATTCATATTACAGGCATTGCCTCCCTTTATGGATATAACTTTAGAACAAAAGTTGCATTTGGCCTGGTAAACTCCAACTTCCTTAAAATAAGCCCATATTTCACTTTTCTTTCTCGTTGAACGGCCATCCATAATTTTAGGTAGAGATTATATAGTCCCATAGACAAAACAAGCACAGAAATCATAAGCAACTGTCACGGGTACGTGCGAGGGAACGGATAACTAAAAAGATACTTCATTGCTTCATTCATTCTTCGAACTAAAATCGAAGGAAGAAGGGAATGAACAATTGAACTGTGGATGATGCAATATTTCAGTCTTTCGAACGAATGAAAAATTGAAGTTCGAAGTAGATGCCATAGATCGTTCAATCGGAAGTACCAACTTCAATTGAAGTATTTGTTCAATGAAAAATGAATGAAGTTGGGACTGCTGTCAAAAGAAGTACTTCTTTGAAACAGTTCTTTCAAAACTGTCACAACGCTAGTGTAGGCGCTGCCGCTCCGGCGCTGGCCACAAGCGTTTTGTGCGCGCTGGCCAGTTGTGGACAAAACGCTTGTGGCAGGTGCCTACAAATTCTACTAAACGATTTACTTGCCACTTGCTACTCGACTAAATACTGGCTTCGTGTGTACACGCCATCCTAGGGGTGTATATTCTATTTAAAGCACCAATACTAACATTTTTAACACTACTTCACGAGACAGACTGTCAGAAAACACACTTGGCGTCTTAGCGAATGAACTTCGCGCATTGAATAGAGATGGTCGATATTCCTCTCCTGGTTACAAAGAACCGGTTCCAAGCCAGTCACTGGAGCCGTCGATATTGTATCTCCGAGGACTCGATTATTTTTGGCAATTATCATTTTAGTGCTTTTCGCCGGTAAAATGCGGTTGCGGTTCTTTTTCTGTGATAAATTCCCCGAAAAGCCGGTTATTAGAAACGATGCTTCTCCAGGTCTTTTCGGTCGTAAAATTTATTTATAAACGTGACTTAAAAACCTTCTTCTAGGAATGTTTTTGGTACCAGGAACCGGCTCCAAAAATTATCTAGATAAATAATAACCTTTTCCTCGCCAGTCACCGGTAACTGGAGTCGCAGTGACACCCAATTTCTGATACCAACCATACCTAGTAATTATTGGAATTCATTTTTGTAAATTAAGTGTTTGGAAAAATCGGAAATTACCAATAAATAACTTTTTTTGTTCATTTATGTAGTTGAAATATTGTAATGTTTAAAGATTTTTTAAAATTTATTTACTTTGCAGCTTTTTGGTACATAAATATATATCTGTACGAAGTTCTTTGATTTACATGTTTAAAAAAAAAATGTTCAACGTTATTTTTATTCGTTTCTTGAAATAAAAAAACAAGAAATATTCTATTACAAAAAATATTTTTTGTGTTTTAAAATATTTGTATTGACCACAGAAGAAAAACATTTGAAGGTCTATTGACGATTGATTGAAAACAGCTATTCTATAAAGAAAGAAAATAATTTATTTTAATATTTGTTATAAAGTTGGTGGTATAAAACATACATATATCTAATGTATTTTCTGATAAAACTTTTTTCTGAGGTGCTGCTATGGATACAGGCGACTTTAAAAATGCGCAAAAAAAAAACTGAAAAATCCCTTTTACCCTCGTAATTAATATTTTAAAAATATTCAATAAATATTGTATCAACCTGGTGAATGACCACTATTCAGAATCGAAATGTTGCATGAAATGACTTACGCCGCTTCTGGAAAATTGTTTTTTTTTAATCTGTTGATGTACACATGCACTTTTATCCATATCTGAACCTTTTTCTCTCATGATTTATGATAACGATCATGATTTTAGATAGTTTTAATTTGTATCGTTTTCTCCTTGTTAGTTAATCTGAATTTTTATACTCTTAGCTTCTGGTAAATTGTTTTTTTAATCTGTTGATGTACACATGTACTGTTATATCCATATCTGAACCTTTTCTCTCGTGATTTACCACTTATAAACACTTTTCAGAAGACCGAGATGTTAATGACGATGAGCGTCCTGGAGTTGTGGAAAAACAAATCATGGATTTTATTCTTTGATCCATTTTTTTCAAAAGTAAAAAATCGAAGAACACACAAAAACGTGACTAACCTTTCCAGTTGTCAAAAACAAACCACTAATCCAAAATGGCTGATAATGGTAACATATGATAAACATATGTGTACCAATATAACAACAGCAACAAAAAAATCGATAATCGAATGTACACAGCCCGCGAAAATTCACCTTTTCTTTTGAACAGGCCTCATATATAGGTACCTGTGTGTGTGCGAAGATGAACTCGCATATTGTACTGGCAGCTGAATTTCCGGTGGCAATAAGGACATTGCATGTTTTAGTTCTTTAGAATACCATTGATAACTGGATTTAACTATTATGCTTTGTTCAGGTATTATTTTAGTTATTGCATCTTTCGTTATATTGTTTAGTATATTTTCAGTTTTTTTGTAAAAAAAAAAACTTTTTCAATCTTGAGTCAATAATTCTTTGATCATTTTACTCTTACCATATTTTTAGATTTATTCTATTAATTATTTTTCTGGTATTTTTGTCATCACTACATTAATGAACTCTTACTTTAGATGTGTCCAGTATTTTAATATTTAAATCATGTTCATTTGACAAAATAAGATCGATTAGTGTACTGGTTGTTTCTATTACCCTTTAGTTCCTTGACTAATTCCAAAGGTCGTTCAAACCCCATGACTAATTGTTAAATTAATATGTGTCATAACAAATGTTGATATTTGCGGCATTGTTAGAAGAGGATATCGCCCTGGTGAAAGACACCATGTTTATAAATGGCTTACATTGTTTCTGAATAGAGGTACCCAACCTTCCTCTTTCCGATCTCCTTCATCTTCAGCCTCACAACATACCCAATTTGGGGATGCCATAGTCTCACTGGCTCTCTAGACTGTTGGGAGCAGTTGAGACTCTTGTGCGGTATTCATGTAAAAAAAAAAAAAAAGTTAAATTTCTACAATGTTGATGGTATTTTTGTTCAAGAGGATATTTCATGTTTATACGATGGGTTGTAAACATGGAAAATTGGCGTGGGTAAACTTGAATATTCTGTGCAGTAAACATTATGCGCCACTTATTGTTAGACACAGTACTATATACCTAACAAAAAGCGAAAGGATTTGCTTACCTTATTGAAGGGAAATTTCATTCCTAAATAGTATTCTACAAAGAGTTTGAAATAATAACAACTATTTTTAGGTGTTTTATTGATTGCTTATAAAGGATGGTAAATATGGAATGCACTATTAAGTTAATAGAATAAGAGTGTCACAATTTACCAAGAACAATGACATAAGCAAACACGGGAGTGTTTTTACCCTTTTTACGATAGTAGGACATATGAACAAAACGTTATATTATTGGAACCCCAAGCCAAATCTGCTTGGTCGAAAGAAAAAATCATTGTTATTCTAAGAAAGCACAAAAAAGTATTATAAAAACAATCCTAAAGGTACCTTTAAGAACTCCGTCAAAAGAAATTTTTAAAAACTTTAATGTTCCCAGCATCACAAAAATATACACAAAAAATGCTCTACTTAATTTTAAAAGAAAGAGTGAGTACCTTACTGACCAACACGCTCACACTACAAGAACAAAATCCTTAAATAAAATCAACATTCCAAGATTGAACACATCTTTTGGACAGAAAAACCACAAGTTTCATGCAGTCAAATTATATAATGCTCTCCCAAAACATATAAAAGATACCACCGAGATGCAAATGTTCAATAGCAGCATAAAAATGTGGATCAATAACCATGAAGACGAGGAAATTATGAAGATTTTGCAGTAATCGTAGAACCAGCGACACCAACGCAGCAACCTACAGTCCCCCTCGGAACAGAAATCCCTAGTGAGGAGGACTGTGAATAAAATAGTATTCGTTTTTCAACATATCTGTTTTTCATCATATATTTTTTCAAAATGTTATATTGTAATTAATAAAAAATAAATAAAAAAAAAAAATAACCGAGAAATAATAACGAACAGAGAAAATTATGACAAGATGAATGGAATACAGGATCGATTCACGCTCGGGTACAAGTTGGTCGTATTTAACATAAATAATGTGTTAAATTCCTTGTTTCATAATCTAGACACATTTAAGCCTCTTGACTTGGTGCTTCATTGCTTTTGTTTGTTCTTCTTTTTTTCTTGAATCGGTCTTTTTGGCTGGAAGAGCCGAACATGTTGACCTTGTGCTCCTTCAGCCGGTGCAGTTTCATAGTCACGCGGTGCGCGAAATTTATCCCACACTCCCGGCACGAGTATGGCACTTCTCCTGAAACGCAGAGTTCAAAAACTTTGTAAAGTGTAAAATTTCCTGATAGTATGTGGAGTGTCACTATATATGAGCAAGTTACTATAATATTCGTGATACATAAATCAATGGAGCATCATACATAACAACTGTCGCCACTAACTCTAAAGGTACCGTCCAAATGCGTATTTTCACATTATGCACATACAGTATTGGGAAAATATGGTAGTAAGTATTTTCTGAAAGGAGATGATTCTGCATCATGTTCTAACCATTTAAAATTCGAACACATTTGACACATTGTAAGCAAAATAATTGCAAGGAAAAGTGTTATTTTATATTTCTAAAATGTACATATCAAAGAAGCCATTTATGTGTTTAGTGAAAATAAAAACTATGTAGATGAACGCACCTTAAACAAATAAACAAATTATTTAAATGTGAGTTATACCATTTTTTCTATCAATAATTGTCAAACTGTCAAATTCGGCAGTCAAACATAACCTAACATCTGGTTGTATAACAATTTATTTCACTAATTTTCTACATTTAATTGGCAAACTGTGTAAGGTATATAGGTACCTGTGTGCGTGCGAAGATGGACTCGCATATTGTACTGGCAGCTGAATTTCCGGTCGGAATAAGGACAACTGGTTTTTGGCTTTTGGCTATGTACAGTATCCAAATGACGTTTAAGAGCTCTGATTGTGAATTTATTTTCACACAATGTGCAGTCAATTAGCACTTGGGGCAGGTGGCGTAGCTGGTGCTCCTTGAGATTCTTGTTAGCAGAAAGCATCTTGCCACACTCGCCACACTTTACAGGCCGACGTGTATGTGTTTTCATGTGATTCGAGAAATTTTCGTTTTTTATTAAAGTCTTTCCACAAACTGGACACAAATTGTGAAATTTTGCATGTATCATCTGTAAATAAAAAAGAAGCATTGGTAACTTACAATAATTGATCAGCAAATACAATACCAGAACAAAGCCAGCAGAAAACAAGAACAAATCGTCCTAGCCTATTAATCAACTTAGGTTTGTAACAGGTTTTACACCTGATTCATAACTTACAACTATTACTGTTAACTAATATCTTACAACTTATGACATGTGACGAATACTAATTGGGTTTGTAAATGCAAGGGCATATTTATTATTGTATTATTGTACTATTTGCAGGCAAGCACAGATGTCACATTGATAAATAGCCAACTTTACATAGCGATGTTTAGTGATTCGTCCTCCTCAAGGACCCTTAACCTTAGAGTAACGTAGAGACCTAACATTGCGAAATTTTGTCCGCACTTTTTGACCAAGGATTGACCAAGGGAGGTATGACGTATATGCTTCCAGCCAATCGGATGCGAAGAAAACCGTAAAGATAAACATTATTCCGTCTTTATCTGTTCTCCCAGAACAATTTTAAGCGTTAGTATCATGAGAAAAAGAAAAGAGACCGGGATACTTTAAGAAGCCATTACAATATGGGGGTATTCCCCCTTGTAATGGTTTCTTATGTGACAGCTGGTAAATATCTCTAAGTTAAAAATATTACGAATCCACTAAAAACTCATTTCAAACGGAAGTTTATTATATTGGAACCGAATAGTCCAAAAGATTAATTACATATTGGTGTAAGTTACTAGTTGTTTTGTAGGTTAGAATGTTAAATATTTGAGATCTAACTAAAAGACGATTTTTTATGGTACATATGTGTGTGAAAACTGTTTGTTTTTGGTCCTTTGTACTTCGATTGGAAGCAACCAAGTATAGCACATATGGCCATGATGTTTTTGCCAGATGCTCGTATTCGCACAAAATAACTCAAGTTTTTTAACTATTTACGCACTTTGACAGTCCGTTCGCCTGACACTCCAAACCAGAATGAAGCTCGTACAGATCAAATAATATCATTGCGAGACATGGTATTCAGCACGCCCCAAATCGTGTATTGGTTTCAACAATTGTTTGTTTCTTTTTTCTCTCATATGCGTATAGAACCGAGCATAAAGAGAGAGCTATATTTTGCGAAGTTTGTCAACGATTTGTCACAAATTAGTGCGGTCTCTTTATATTGTTACTCTAAGACCCTTAATGTATAAGTATTTAATATACATCTATTATTTTGGAATAATCCACACAAGAATTTCAAGAACCCAGTAAATTGAGTTTATAAGAGAGAAATTAATAATAGAATGATTTGATGCTCATACTTTCAGACCCATGCAACCCCTTTTACAGCTGACATCATACGAGCATGATTTTGTCCTTAAAAAAATCCTGACGAAAAAAATATAAAAATCGAAAAAAAAATATATATATATATTTGGTTTTGTTTTATCGTTAATACCACACAAGAGTCCCAACTGCTCCCAACCCTCTGGAGTCAGTGGGACTGTCATACCCAATTAAGGTATGTTGTGAGGTTGAAGGCAGTGGAGAAGGGAAGGAGATGAGGAAGAGGAAGGTTGGGAAGTACCTGGCTATTTAGATCTGGTCACCAAACACGGATTAAGCCATTTCAAACAAATGTTCGATTCTGAATGGTGGTCTTTCAGCAATCTACTACTCTGGAAATATACTACCAGTATTAACGCTTGGAGAGCCCAAACGTGGACTCTAATCAAAAACGTTGTGATGAAAATGGCCACCACATAAAGAGTCACGGAAAAAGCCATGCTAGGTATCTCCCTGCGAGATATAAGGACGAAAGAGTAGATAAGGTGACTGACATAATTATCATCATCTCCAACCTCAAATGGAACTATGCTGGGCATGTGGCACGGTTAAAAAATGACCGCTGGAATCACAATATCATTGGAAGGAGGAGCAGAGGTCATTCAGAGATTAGATGGACTAACGATCTGAAGAGGACTGCCGGCTGAAAACTGGATGGAAGAGAGCCACCCAGGATCGGCAAACCTGGAAAAATTTAAGGCAGGCCTATATTTGAAGCTGGACGCCAGAAGGCTGTTGAAGAAGGTGAAAAACAAGCCTCGCTCAGTAGGGTTGAAGAATTTTGCTCTCACAATCAGTGATGGCCTCATGCTTTATTTTTACAGGCCAGCAATCTGTCCGAAGAAATATGATGAATATAATCATGTCCCAGTTTTTGACGAGATAAATGCTCTAATAAAAACTAAAAAATACTATATCCAGCAAAGGATATCCAATGTACCACAAGGGGGAGGGTGTTAACAATAACTAAATTAGTTCAATAATAAGTTGTTTCTTACTTTAGGTCGCCTTCTATGAGATTTCTGATGGATACGATAGTCTTCTTTTTGGAAAGAAATCATAGGACAGTCTGTACAGGGGTATTCATCCTCTATTTCATCTGCAAAACAATTCTGTTTTAATTACATGTACACATGCATTGTGTGGCTTCATATTGTAGGTGCTATGTATACATACTTTCATGCAGAAAAATACATTATATAATGTATATATTACTATGTGTACCTTCAATCTCAAAGTTCGTAACAGAGTCGGTTTCTTCTTTCTTTCCAAGACAATGGATTTCTTCTATTTGTATCTCATCTTCACTCGGTTGTTCTGTACCTTCAATTTCTAAATCTGGAAAGGTGTCAAAAATATCTTTTTTCTCTCCATGACAATGAATTTCTTCTGATTTATTTATGCCTTCACTCAGTGGTTCAATAACAATTTCATCTTGATTTATAGAATCTAAAGGTTCTTCTTTTAAAAAGTTTGATGTAAGAAATATCTCATTATTCTTTAAGGCACATTTGTTGAAACTTATTAACGTAGTCTATGTGTTGTTTACAACTTGAACACACATACTGGAACAAATCAGTTTCAAGCACGTTCACAGAAGAGCATCTGATTACTTTCTCATAAATTCCCGTATCTCCCCAGATCGGTGTGGCAAATGAAGTTAATTTTCCAAGACACAATCGGCATTTGCACGGCACCGTCACATCTATGTTTTCTTCTTCCTGTAATGTGCACAAATTATCAATAAGAAATTATTTGAAGCCAGTTGAAATTACATGAATTGTGGGACAGGTCACTTGAGAGTACTACTTGCAAAAGCGTTGGTAACTTTTTAACCGTTTATTTATTTTATTTATTGGGAATGGCACCTTGTTCCCATAATATTTTCCATGAGTTTCAGAACCAAATCCCGCTTAGTTAAGTTTGAAATTTGATGTTTTTTCCAAAACTGGCAACCTTCACTCGCCAGCCATATGATAAGGCCAATAGCAGAAAATATATTATGTCACTTTTTTTGTTAATTCATTTGAAAATGTTATAACAATAAATATCTTTGTTATTCAAGTCGTCGATCTTTAATTATTGTTTTGATTGCTTGCTCCTCTGTTGAAACTTCCAGCAAAAAGATGTGTTCGTCCTGGGCAGAAAACTACATTTGACAATAAAAAAGTCAAGCACGTCATTATAGCAAGTGAATACGTGAGGCCTATAAATTAAACCTAGTATTGAAAAGTTCACAAATTTACTAGTAATGATTCAAAAGATTCGGTTTTAGAAACTACAATTTATCTGTCAATTCATTAGGAAAATAACTTACTTGTTTGATAATAGCTTCTACGATTATGCCTTCCTTACAATCGCCACTGCAGCTGGCCATTTCAAAATTGTCAACAGTGGCCAACACATTCCTAAAACGAAGAACATCATTATTTATAATACTACTTCCGCCCCCAAACTCCCATAATTATACCTGATTTTGAAAGAAATCGGTTAAAAACTCGATAAATCCAAAGTTTCCGCCGAAATGATGTATCTGTATCTTTATAATGAATTACCTTGATCGTCGTCTTTTGGTCCAGTGTACAGGTTTCTTATTTCGTGCGTTATATGCATGTGCTCCTTTATTTCTTCCCATTTTGAATACCTGACAAGAAAAAACAATTTTGGCAGATACAGTAAAACAGGTTACTAATTTATTTAATCCATAATGATTATTTATGTTTTACTTACCCTCTGGCTGGTTGTTCGAATGGAATCAATTCAGTCAACAGAGTGAGTCCTGTCACCTGTCACTTCGCTTATTCCCGTCAAACGCAGGCCGCGCAGGCGTGCTACGAGCGTTCTTCACGAACTTCAGGTTATTGTGATTATTATGAAATCAGAAACATACGGCACACGGTAGAGATGGTCGATATTCCTGTCCCGGTGACTTTTGCAGTCACTGGAACGTCCGAAAATATTTTCTGAGGAACCGATTCAATTTTGGAACTGGGTCGAAAAATTTTTAGTACTTTTAATACGCCAGACATTATTTTTGTTGCCCTTCAGAACTGGCTCGAAGAAACATTTTCGATGTTTTTAAAAATGAATCATGGTCGAAAAAAAAATTGCAGGGATCAAAGGGGTTTTTGATGAAATCATTTTTATAACCGCGTTTGAATATTTTTTAAAAATGTTAATCAGGATGGATGCAACCTTCCTAGCACATTGAACAGTGCGACAAAAGTCGAGGGAGTTTTTTAAGGAACCCTCCCTCTTTCACCACCGGAAATTTGTTTCAAAAGTAGCTGAAAAAGAAATCGGCTCTTTTTCGTTCGTGTTCATGAGCGGTTCGGGGGCGCACTAGAACTTACTACACAGGGCGCTAGATGTCTTGGAACCAGCCCTGACGCGCATTCCAGCTTTATAAGCAGAAAAGCTGTCAAAGATACGTGTTTGTTAAATTTACTGCTTTTCTAGCATTTTCTGATCATCGCATTGTTTCAGTATCCTTCTTTTGCGTCTATAACCATTGCTTTTTGGTGGCATTTTTCGTTATTATAAGTGAAAAATCACAGAGCGTGAGATTCACCGATTGTACTTCAGGCTTCTTTCGCGGAATGACTGATGATTGATGAAAGTCGGTAGATTTTACTAGGGATGGTTGATATTGGAAATTGAGTGTACCTGCGGTTCCAGTTACCGGTGACTAGTGAAGAATCGGTTATTTATCCAGTTATTTTTGGAACCGGTTCCTGGTGCCAGAAAAGTTCCACAAGGAAGAATTTTAATATTAAGAAAGGATTCATATTTCATGGGGGGGAGGGTTGCTAACGATATCCTGGGACCGAAAAGCATTGGAACTGTTGACCAGGTTCCTCATTTCTCGTCAAATACTGTTTGGCCGCCAATACAATACTGCCAAAAGAAACTGCAACCGCAGCTCTCTGAATATTCGCTATTTTGCAAAAATATGAACCGGTTCCTTAGAAAAATAATATCGACGGTTCCAGTGACCGACTTAAAACCGGTTCCCTTTAACCGGGCTAGCAATATCGACCATCTCTAGTTGAAATAGCTGTCAAGAGAGCAGCAGCTGTCACCTGTCAGGTGATGTGCAATCAGGCTGTGGTAGAACTGAAGGTACTGGTTGTGAATAATTTGATTATGTGATTTCGACGTTTAGTAAATTTTCACAAACATGACTTTATCCTAAAATAATTACGTCCTTTCGTTGGTTTTATACTCTACCAGTGATCGTAAAACATAAGTTTTTAACAAAGTAACGACATACATTGAGGTTGTTGCGAGCTTGAAGCCTTGAACATGAGTCTAACAATAAAAAAGGTAGCCAATAACAGGAAAAACAGTTCGCAGAAAACCGTCACAAGCGGAGTCATGAAGAAAAAAAGAAAGAATCTTTCTAAACCGATGCAAAAAACGGTAATTTTTTTTCAAAACATAATTTTTTTATCCATTAAATATTTTTTTAAGTAGTAATTTTATTTCGTTACACAAGTATTTATCCCTAACTGATGTCGTGGGTCCCTGGAACCCACCTCGCAACTTTGTCCTTCGTTCTGTTCACTGCCGAGCCCTGCGCTTCTCAGTACCTTACCACATTCCGACTGGCATTGCGCAGGAGGATAGACAGCTCTCTCACACAAGTAAAATGTCGATTTATGAGAGTCATGTGTCACAACGTGACTTAAAAACTATTTATTTTTGCTTTCTTTGATCGTTTAATTTTATTCTCAAGATGACAAGTCACAATCTCGAGTAAACTACTTCAAATATCATATCTACTTCAGAACTGAACAATGAAATAAAGATTCATCTCGGGAATTCGCGAAGCTGGTCAAAATCCTATAATACGAATGCATAACTCATTCGAAGGAAGTTTTTTTTTAATGAGGATGAAGCAGGGTACGTTCCAAGTGATTGTGAAACAATTTCAGTCCTTTCTGCCACAGATTAGAAGGAAGATCATGAAGCCCATGAATTGCTCCAAATATGTTTATAAGATGTGCTTTAACGAGTACAAAAATTTGCATAACTTCAACACCTGTAATTTTTTTGTTATAAGAGTTGTAGATTATTTCTTTATAATTCTGTAAAGAATATTTCTTTTGGCATTAGAAAACATTTCAAAATATATTATTTCACATTTTTCTACATATTCACGGTAGTTTATAGTTTTTGAGAGAAGATTTTTGACATCTAATTTTGACAATTATTAGACACTTTCAATTTACTTTTGCTAAGATTATCTATTATTAGTGTTAGTACATACGATAAAGTGTTCAAAAATGTATTCCTCTTATTTACTATTTCAAGTGGGTTTGAAAAATGTGTGTCCCTGGGACCCACAACTTCAGTTACGTAAGTATTGTTCACGTCAGTTAAGGGTTGTACTACCAATAGTTGATAGCTAGCTATCAAATAACGATGTCTCCTGTGTTATAGTGCAAACATTTTATTCACAGGAAAAAATATTCTGCAGATTATGTCTCGGGATGATTAATGCTTATCCCGCAAACATCTGGGAGGAAGACCTCTCCGAAGACATATTACAGTGCTGCGCCATTGAAGTCTCACGAAGCGACTCCTACAGCAACCTGTGCCCCAGCTGCCTAAGCAATTTAAAACGATGTGTTCAGTTTCGATTAATGTGCTCCAAAAACAATTACATTTACTTACAGTTAAATACAGTCAAAGCTGAAGAATCCTCGGTTATTTTTGATAAAAGTACAGAGACGTTAGAAGTAAATATTGACACATGTTCAGCTGTAAAAAGAAATGCATTGAAAAAGGTTAAAAAGGAAATTAAATTAGAATATGAAAATATTCCCAAGATAAGCACCGCTGATGGTAAAATTCACTTATTGTTTCACTCAAAAAAATTATTTTATTTTATTATTATTATTATAATAATTATTTTATGAAAGACAAAAGAGCTTAAGCGACACTTTGGTCAAAAATGAGTTAAATGTGCAGTTTTATTCATTTATTTATAAATTAACGGACTAAAGTCCAATTACAAAAATACATATAAAACACGAAATATAAAAAAGAGTAACAGAGAAGGAATAGCATATAAATTGAAATAAATGAAGCGATGACAAAAATAAGGCAAAATAAACATAAGAGAGAACATTCAAGCCATGGTCTAGTCAAAGTTTTTAATTTTTAATCAGGTTATTTTCTGCATCGAATGCTCTGACTCTCGTTTGATTCTGAAGACTTTTGTGGTGCTTCAGCCATTCAAAATATATGTACCATTTGGGAGAAGGCTTGACTCAAACGACACAAGTTTGGGACTTTTAAAACATTTTTATCGCTGTAAGCATTGAGTTACTTTAGTTAACTTTTTATTATCAAAATCCAACCAGGTACTGAAGACTTATGAATTTTATTGTAAAAAAAAAACTTTGAAGTGTTCTGGTGTAAGCTTCCCAAAATGGCGGTTCAGCCCTTTTGCCTTTCCGGCGTCGATATTATATCCAAGACGAGAGATTAATGATAGTAGTACAGAAAAAGAAAGTAAGAATTGGAAATAAGCATAACATGGTAAAACAGTAGTATATGAAGTAAGTCAATGACACAAAGAAAATAAAAAATTTATATTATACATGACAAATTTATATTTAAAAAAATTGATTAACTCCGCACAGGAGACCCTCAGAGAAATCATTTCCCCCAAGGCTTATGTCATCTTTGGGGATGATTCGATTCGCTTCAAGTTATTATGTCTATCTTCTTAACACTGTATAGTACATGCATGCATGTGTTGCTTCTAGGTTATGAACTCGAAATCATTTTCAAAAAAGAAAACAACAGTGAAGATACAATCTCGAATGACAATTCCTTCAATGCATCCGACTATATAGACACCGACCCAGAAGGAAATCTTGCAGAAGAGGCCGACTTAAGTATAACTATCACTTATTTTTGGGACGGTTGACTTATGACATCCCTCTTTATGCGTGTGTTGGGATGTTTCAGGAGAGAAGCAGAGGGAGCTTGCCTGTCCCAAGTGTCCTGTGCTTTGTGACGATGAGCGGGAGTACGAAGCTCACTGCGAGTCTCACAAGCCAGTCCGAGACCCCCAGGGCTGCTACGTCCTCTGCAAAGTGGACGGCTGCAGGGTTAGTAAATATTTACATATTTATTTAAGAAGCATATCTATAAACAGTTCTACACCATGGCGTTAAAGAGGGCCAAAGTAAAACTGGTAAGTGCAAAAAAACATATAAATAGAACAAGTGCAAACATAATATGGCAATGTATAATATATACTATGACCAGGTTAGTGTATAACTCCAGATAATATTTATATTCAGTTGTCGCATCGAGGTTCCCACTGATCAAATTCACTCATATCAAATTAAAATCCCCTCAAAAATAAACACTAAAACCTGCAAATCGTCATATATATGTAAAATAATAAACAAATGTTTAATTGGCTTGGGGAGAGGGGAATAATTTCAAACTAACAAAATCTACTATAATTTCATAGCTAGTAGATAGATTTAAGCACAACAATAACTACAGAATAAATTACTTTGCGTAGCTGGTGCATAATTTTTTTTAGAACTAGCAATCTGCCTAGCTAGGAACTAATATTGACCTGCCAAAAAATACCAGCACTTGTACACTTTTTAAATATTTACAATTATTACTAAAAATGTACTTACCATTATGTTATTTTCTTTAAAAATGTTTGTAACTAACTATGTTTTTATTATTATTTCAGGAGAAGTTTAAGACTGTAAGGGATCGCACGGCGCATATGCAGGAGAAGCACGCAGCCAGCGGGCCGCTGTACCTCTGCTACGTGTGCGGCAGCATGGTGCGCTACTACTCCAGTCACCTGTACATGACCCACAAGGGCAGAAAAGAGCTCCGAGAGAAGGTGCCCGCCAAGTGCGAGCTGTGTACAAAAGAGTACCCCAATAGCTTCAGGCTAAAGCAGCACACCAAAGCAGTGCACAAGTCTAGTGGCTGCGTGTGCTCTATCTGCGGAAACACTGTGAAAACCAAGATACGGTTGAACAAGCACATGCAGGAGGTGCACTTCCAGACGGACAAGTACAGCTGCCTTTACTGCGACAAGAAGTCGGGTAATGCATACAACATGCGCGTACACATGCGTACGCATACGGGTGAGCTGCCTTTCGCCTGCCCCGACTGCGCCATGCAATTTTCTCACCGCGTCACCATGAAGCAGCACCGGCTTCAGGTGCACCGCGTGGACATGTTTCAGCGTCCTCCGCCCATCACCTTGGACAACACCTTGAGCACCACTCTAATCAAGAGATCAAATAAATTTAAAAAATATATTGCATTATAAATACCTAATCCCATATGGTGGTGTCTCAACTTGTTTTGTTTTAGAGATCATTCTGGTCAGTGATGATTTAAAGCTTTCTGTGATTTGACGTTATGTTTATTAATAAATGCTAAATTATTTTATAATTTGTATTTTTCTTTCAAATTCTGCCACTGCTATAAGTACATGTACTAGCCATTGACAGATTCATTTCGTTGTTTGATTCAATAAAAAAAAATAGTTTTTATATGCATACCGTACAAGAGTCCCAAACTGTCCGTGGCCAGTGTGACTATGGAATCACTAATTGGGGTATGTTGTGAGGCTAAAGGGAGTGGGGACTAGAAAAATTGGGACCTCATTATTTAAAAATCATAGTCACTAAATATTGACAAAGCCATTTCAAAAAATGTTTTTTTTTTTAAATAGTGGTCTTACACTAGGATGATACTGAAAAAATCTACCACTCTGGAATGTGCCACAAACAAAGGTACTTTATATAATTTTATACAAATTATTTGTGTAATCACATTTAAATAAAATAGAATTCCATTGCGCATGATAGCTTTCGAACTGTGGAAATTTAAGATGACCGTCGAAATTGTGCATTTTGGCTGTAAATTATCCAAATCTCTTCTACACCGAATTTGAACCAAATCAGTGCAAAATTCTAAAAATCCAAGTTGGGCATTCCGACAATATATTTGAGATAGTGGACGATTGAATGAAAATATTATTAATTTATAAAACATTGACTAACGCATTAACAATTCTTTTTGAACGCGATTTCAGCATATTATGTAATTTTTGCACATGCGTAGAAACTAAACAGGGGACAATCATGATTGTAAAACACAAAATTATTTTTATCCGAAAAATTGAGAAATAAAACCTTTGTTAATTTAATGCGTATTAGATTAACCAAGTAAATGTTTGTTTCGAAGTTGCGATGATTATTGATTATAGAACATAAATAAAGTTTGAATTTCTTTTTCTGAATTTTTAAATGTGAAAATATAAAGATGGTTGATACTTAGATGAATTAAATAATGTAGATACGTTACTGAGACAACGCGCGTGAATGCACTTAGCCGAGTCCGCGAGACATACCTGAGATTTACTGCGTTTAGTATCACACAAACATTCGTTCGACAGTTAAGTCACCAGCTGTCACAAACGCGTCGCTGTAGGCTCCTTTCTGAAAAAAAATGCATTGAGAGGTGTAAAAATCATTCGAGAGCAAAAAACGTATCTTATGGAATTTATTTCCATTCATAATTACCCACAAATCACTTATTATTTCAATTCAATAAATACAATTATTCACAAGGTTTAAAAGTTCACGAAAACGGTGTGTATAGATAATAAAAATATAAACGAACCAGAACATTTTATAATACATATTTATAAAATGAACTTTGGATTCCATCAACAAAAATTATAACCGGGTGACGGTCAATTTTTTACCTAAATTTAGCGTCGTACACCATGAGTTTTTTTAAGGTAAGATTTGTAAGAAATTTCGAATCTTGCATTTTAATAACAGTGAACTTGATATAGTTCATAGTGGATTAAAAAGCGTAATTCTAACCCGGGCGTCGTGGAAAAGAAAACATCAAGGAACCGGTTCCTCCTTCACTATAACGTAATTTTTTGAAAACTAGAAAAAATTTCACATTGATAACTTGGTATTTTTGCCTTCTCAGTAGCACGGATCCATTTTCTCTTCTTTTTTCTGCATCCTTTTTGGAAAAAAATAAAAAAAAAAAAAAATGGCTATTCTTTTTTTAAAACTTCATTTCAAACGGAAGTTTATAAGCGACGATTTTATGGTACATAAGTGTGAAAACTGTTTTTTTTTTTGGTCCTTTTATTTACTTCGATTAAGCAAAACAAGCATAGGTATGTGGCCATGATGTTTTGCTAGATATTACAAAAATAACTCAAGGTTTTTAACTATTTTGCACGGCCAGTCCGTTCACTGACGTGTCTGGGGGCACGTGGATGCAATAATGAAGACATTTCATTTAAGCTACTTCAAATCAGTGTATAGGTTTCAACAATTGTTTGTCTCTTTTTCTCATATGGGAATCACAAATTAGTATGAAGTCCTGCTATGATATTACTCTGAGAGAGGAATGGCACATAAAGTGTGAGGCCACGGCAGTGGCGCGAAACCCGATGCTAGTGCTGCTACAAGACGTTTAATGCTGCTACATTTTCATGGCTGAGATTTATATGAATATGACGTGTCTTGCATTTTATGTCTATGGGTTGATATCGGAATAGTAGCGACCGGTCGGTAGCTGAGTGGACAAAAGCGTCAGATTCCCACCCGGGCGTCGTGGAAAAAGAGTCGTTCACTAAATATTATTCCGCTTTTATTTCGTGGGTGGGTGTTTAAACCCTTGTGGTGAGTTATTTCCCAAAAATTTGTTTACTTTATAAATAATAAACTAAATAAAGGCCGGTAAAGATTTATTATTTTAAGCTATCGATATTCTGGTAAAAAATTGACCCCTCTTTTTTATTTCATTGACCGCTCACCTCCTTGTGGGAATCGATTCCATATACGAGTATAGCCTGTTCCTCGGGAAAAAAAATATCGACTGACAAGTCACTGGGACAAAGTAATCGGAACCGGAATATGAAACATCCCTATTCTCTACCTCTAGTAAATCAAGTAATAATAAAATAACACGGGCTTCTTTCCACTGGCATGTCATGCGCCGCTCAGTTTGTGGTAGAGTTTACCGAAAGTACCCGTTGTGAGTAATTTGAAAATCTGATTTGGAAGTTTAGTAAATATTCAGAAATATGACTTTATTCGTAAAATAATTCTGTCTTTGTGTAGGTTTAATATTATACCATTGATCGTAAAACAAAAGTCTTCTTAACACTACATAATTAATAGAAGTCACGTCGAACTCGAAGCCTTAAAACATGAGTATAATAATTAAAAAGGTAGCCAATAACAAGAAAAATAGTTCGCAGAAAATTGTCACAAATTTAGCCGGCTTGAAGAAGAAAAAAAAGAATGCAACTAAGTCGATGCAAAGAACGGTAATTTTTGTCAATACATTTTATTTTATATCCATTCATTATTTTGAAATTAAGTCATTATTCTAGATTGCACAGGTATTATACAACTATCAAATGATGTTGTCTTTTTGCGTTATAGTGCAAATGTTTTATTTACAGAAAAAAACATTCTGCAGATTATGTCTGGGGATGATCAATGATTATCCCACACACATCTGGGAGGAAGGCCTCTCCGAAGACATATTACAGTGCTGCGCCATTGAGGTCTCACAAAGCGACTTCTACACCCACCTGTGTCCCAGCTGTCTAAGCAATTTAAAACAATGTGTTCAGTTTCGATTAATGTGCTCCAAAAACAATTACATTTATTTGCGTTTAATTACAGTCAAAGATGAAGAACCCTGTGTCACTTTTGATAATAGTACAGAAGCGTCAGAAGTTAATATTGGCACATGTTCGGCTGTAAAAAGAAATACAATAAAAAAGGTTGAAAGCGAAATTAAATTAGAATATGAGAGTATTCCAAAAATAAACACCGCTGATGGTAAGACTCACTCATTGTTTCACTCTGAAAATCACTTAACAGAAAATTCCTGGAAGTGTAGTCTATGCGAGGAAACTGATTTCGCCAATTTATACACTGACAGGCCAGTGGAATCGATTAATTTTCAAGAAAGAATTTCAATATTCGATCAATTCCGCCTGAAGTAAGATGAAATTGACATTACTTCGATCACACAGCCTAAAACACACTTTTATCAGTTTATCTCTTCACTAATTGAAGGCTTAACATTATTTTGGCAATCTTCCCAGCCTTTAATAATAATAATTGGATAGTTTGTAAAATACTGTTATTGTGAAAAATCACCTCAAGGATGATGTGTTGCTTCTAGGTGCTGGATATGAACTCGAAATTATTTTCAAAAAAGAAAACACCGGCGAAGATACAATCCCGAATGACGACTTTTTCAATGTGTCCGATCATATAGACACAGATCTAGATGGAAATCTTGCAGAAGAGGCCGAATTAAGTATAATTATCACTTATTTTTGGGGAGGCTAACATATGACGCCATGTTCTTTGCACATGTTACAATCTGTCGGATGTTTCAGGTGAGAAACAGAAGGAATTTGCCTGCCTCAAGTGTCCTGTGCTGTGTGACGATGAGCGGGAGTACGAAGCTCATTGCGAGTCCCACAAGCCCGTCCGAGACCCCCAGGGCTGCTACGTTCTCTGCAAAGTGGACGGCTGCAGGGTTAGTACATTATTTTTTTTCCAAAAGTGTGTATAACTAGCTTTACACTATGACGTTACAGAGGGCCAGAGTAACATATCAAATCAAAATTAAGTTTAAACTAGTAAGTGTAAAAGTTTAAAAAACTTTAAAGATCAGTTTAAATATTTTTTAGTTTTTTTAAATATTTATGTTTGAGGAGTTTATTTGGGATGAAATATTTTATCTCTTTCAATATACATGTGTTATATGTGTACCTCCAGATAATATTCAAATTCAGATGTCGCATCGAGTTTCCCACTAACCAAACACACTTATATTTATCTTGTTTCAGGAGAAGTTTAAAAAGGTGAGAGATCGCACGGCGCACATGCAGGAGAAGCACGGGGTCAGCAGGCCGCTTTACTTGTGCTACGTGTGCGGCAGCATGGTGCGCTACTACTACAACCACCTGTACATGACCCACAAGGGGATGAAAGAGCTCCGAGAGAAGGTACCCGCCAAGTGCAAGCTGTGCACCAAGGAATACCACAACAACTTCAGACTGCAGCAACACACAAAAGCGGTGCATAAGTCCAGCGGATATGTGTGCTCCATCTGCGGCAACACCGTGAAAACCAAGATTCGCCTCAACAGGCACATGCAGGAGGTACACTTCAAAGCGGACAAGTACAGCTGTCTTTACTGCGACAAGAAGTCGGGCAACGCGTACAACATGCGTGTACACATGCGTACACATACGGGGGAGCTGCCTTTCTCCTGCCCCGATTGCGCCCTGCAATTTTCTCACCGCGTCACCATGAAGCAGCACCGCCTACAAGTACACCGCATAGACATGTTTCAGCGCCCTCCGCCCAGCACCTTAGACAGCACCATGGGCACCTCTCCTCCCATCAAGAAATCAAACAAATCTAAAAAATATATTACATTATGAACACCATATCTGATATAGTGATGTCTCAACTTGTTTTGTTTTCACTCCAGTCAATGATGATAAATTGATTTAAAATAAATTCTAAATTATTTTATAGTTTGTGTCTTTCTTTCAAAACCTAACAGGAAATTTAAACCCAGTGCCTGTTTTCATACAAATTTTTCGCCGCTTGGAGCGGACTGCTCCAATTGCGCCTGCACAAGACCGGCCCTGCCCGCATCCCAATACAGTTATTGTGAACTGGACCTGTCTGATACAGGAGTGAATGCAGTGCTATGAGCTTAAGTTGAGAAAATATGTTTTTTTCCGACCACAACTCACGTGAATTTTCTGATTTTTGAACGTCAAATATAACATTTGAAGGATTTTTTATTGAATCATCTCCGGACAACATCATTCTTAGTACAAAATAAACATTTCAGTTGATTCTGTCCTATAACTGGAGAATCCAAGCCGACCTTAACGTTCGCTAAGTACTCATAAATACAACGTTTTATCTACAAATTAAAGTTTTTCACTTTTTTTTAATTGTATTTCAACCATCATTCTTAGTAAAAACCAAAATTTTCGATTTAGTCAAATAGAGCCAGAGAAAAAAGAAATCTAAGCCTAGTTTCTTTATCATGGGTTTTAATTAATAAATAAAAATAAATTACAAAAGTATCCATAAGTTTATATCTCATAAAATAACAATTTGTATAGTAATTGGTATTTGTATAATTAAAACAGTGTTACTAAGTAACAAACAATATTCATATACTATCTACATACATTTTGGAATGTAACTAATTTTATCCACAGAATATAATTTAACATAAAAATGATAAATACATGCATTAATTAAGTACAGAAACACAACACAATTACTGCTAATTCTTGTAAAACAAAACTAATACCTATAATAATCATATTTCATTTTAAATTTTGCAATCAACGTCATTGATTTTATTAACATATAAGTAAATTTAAATAATTGAAACTTTCAAAGAAAAATTAATAAATTATGATGGCTTTAAATAGTATGCATAGGCATGCATTATTTTCTTCCCAATACCTACTGTTAGAAACTCTAAAGAAAGTTCTAACTCCATGAAAACAAAAACAATGAATTAGTAGTTCAACATTCATTAAAAAGGATAGTGGGTTGATATATAAGTTTGTATTATTTATAACAATTAAAATGAACTCTTTTAAATAAACTTATTAATTATATTATATTCTCCTGCAACGTTTACAGTTGACTTCCGAATTTCTGTCAGTTTTTTGATTGAAGAAGAAAAAAATGCCAAGCTAAATTTGACAGGGCTTTTTTTAATGGAGATTATTGGATGGAAAGTAGAAAAGATAATCTGATGACTGGGCGAATATAAGGAAGATGACCATAACCTTCAAATTGAGCTCTTAAATAGCCGGTTCTGTAATGCCTAGCCTCTGATGCCATAACTCGTCTGTAAAAAAGCGATAACTTGGAAATATTGGTCCTTTAGTCCTTGATAATTTTCTTTAGCCAACAATACACAATCTATTTAGAAATTTGAAAAAAATTAACAAGGTATTCAATAAATAATACTGTAGCATTAAAATAAAATTGACATTACATATTGTGTAAAATCAAAAGTTTGTCATCTTGGAAGCACAAAACGCTTTCAACTTAAGCACTTACCCTTTATTATAGTTGTATCTGTACCCAAATAAATCACATATTCATAGCTCGTTCAGATTGACTAACGGGCGCAGACGTGTTGGCGGTTTAAGCGAATTTGTGATCGTATTAGTCTGCTGGGTTTTGACTTGCGAAAGCCACTGCATCCGCGTTTTATGTGAACATTGAACATGTTTACACGCTTTGTTAGTTATGTACGCTAGTCAATGTGAATGAATATATTATTGATCCACGTGTACTTGATAATCTGATGATCTAGTTAAGATGTTTGTTAGTTTCAAATATTGTCAACTGGATTAGTGAAAAGTGATGCTAGAAGTTCAGGTTCTGTTAAATTTTTCTTGAACATCTGCGCTATTTCTTGAATCTTGTGTCTTCTGCGGACATGAGGCAGTTGATAACTGAAAGAAAAATATTTATTATTATGAATGATAAAGTATCTGTTATGAATATCAAATTGCAAAAAAAAAAAGTATCGCCTTCATATTACATTTTAATGACACATCACTATATTTTTATTGTATTATTTTTTATTATTGCATATCTTGCTAACATACATAGCATCCCGATGAGTTATAAAAACTCACTCTGGGACAAGGGAAATTAAAGGACTACATGAGTTACAATGAAATAAATAAATAACTAGAGAGTACCCGGCATGCTTTGCAATGCCACCCAAAAAAGTAAGTGTTTGTATTTTGACTATTAGTATCTCTAAACAAAGAAACATTCATTTAAAAAAAATATTTCATTCCAAACATTTAATAAAAAATAAATTATTAAGTAGGTACCTACTTTGGTTTTCCATTTTGAAAATATTCGACCCAAACGAACCTTCTTCTGTAGAATATTTAATCTGTGGCTAAGCACAGTAGTATATCTATGGGCTAACCTCAATACAATATGGCGGGTTCAATGTTTTTCATACTAATTTTAAAACGTTATAGCAACCGTTTTAAATATTGGAATTTTGAGGTTTTTTAATTTTATTTAAACAATAATTATTACAATTTTAATTTTTTTTTTTTTTTAAACATTCGCCTTCTGAGGGCATTATCAAACTGTGATACAGATACGACAATCCATACGTTTAGATTACTGCAACGGAATATACGCTAGTCTTCCTAAATAATTAACAAACTACAACTAGTCTTCAACGCCTTGGCAAGGGTTTTTATCTCAATTTTTTTAAATGTCCCGATATTATGGTTTTCAAATTTAATTTTTTTTTTTTCCTTAAATTCCACTATGACAGTTCGCCTTTTGAGGGCATTTGATAAACCTGGAATGGACTGATTTAAAATCCTCATTTTTTTCAGAAAATCATATCCATAATCAAGATGTAACAAGCCCAATAGAACCAAGAAAACTTTTATTCGTTCCTTAAATTCATTAGAAGATTATCACCATTATCTGTTCTTCACTACGAAAAGTTAAAAATACCTCCGATATACTTTATCTTAAATTTGCCTTCATGCCCTAAAAATGAAAAAAATAAAAAATAAAAATAAAAAATAAATAAATAAACAAAATAAAATAAAATAAAAAATAAAAAAATAAAAATTTAAGTAATTCTAAATTTTAGGTTATTATGATATGTGATTGTGTCCTGCCAGAAGTGACCTGCCAGGTAAGTATGTCGCTGTATATTTATATAAACTAAGAATTAATATTAAGTAAGATTTGTACAGCGCCCCTTGAGGTGATTTTTCACAAAAACGGCGCTATACAAATTATCCAAATATTATTATTATTATTATTATTATTATAGACTAACTAATTTTACCACTGGATAAAGCATCGTATGAGAGGGAGAGAAAAAATATTTAACAATTGCTAAAAATAACGGATTCAAGGATAGAGACATTGAAAAATAATAAATAATAAAAACATAAAAAAATAAAATTAAATTAAAAAACCTAAAAAATTAAAATGGAGTTCTACAAAATAAACTTTAAAACCATAAATTAAATATTGGATTTCATTTAAACTATTCTCTAAACCTTCCTGTCACTAATAAGAACAAACTGTTCTATTTTCAACGAAATCGGTTGAGTAATTTTCGAGAATATCGAAAACAAAAAGATAAATAATAAAGTATGGCAACAGGACCTGATGTTGAACAAGGCAAGGCAGTGAATCACCAGCAACATAGAAACATGAGTTATTTCTGCCTCAGTAAATTTGACAGAACAAAGAGAGCATTTTTATTGTAAGCGTTTACTAAATTAGTAATACTTGTTTTTGTAATTTTATTTATTTTACCTAGGTTTTTAAAATTTTGTAATAAAGGTTAGGTTTCATTTTATGCCTGTTGAGAATCGAGAATTTTAGAAACTCTATTTACAAGGAATAAACAGTATTTCGCTGCCAAGATATGGAAACCTTGCAAGTAAAAATGTTACAACATTCAGTAGGTATGATGAAAAACAGTTAACAATGATTTTTAATAAAGAAAACATTTTTAGCGAATGTAATTTCGGGTCATGAATAATTCTCAATATGGTCCTGTCACTGAGAGCTCTGTTGTAATCTCTATTTCTTATTTGTTTATGAGATAAATAGAAGAAGAATATATTATGTTACCTGTCATCTTGCAGCCTGGCCCTCCGCGCCACATTAAGCGCCGTGTGCCTCAACGCACCGGGCAGCCTGCGCTGTTCCAGTACAGCCCCATCGGCCAGAGGGCCCGCGGGGCAGGCGCCCCCTCCGCTGCATCCCCCCTCAACACGAACACGCACCAGCCCGCAGTCCAGGGGGCGCACCCAGATCACGCACACGGAGCTGCGGCGCCAGGACACGCCGGTTTCCGTGTGACGCAGGAGACCGTCTGGAATAAAGATTTCATTGATTTTATTGATTCATGAAATTACCTTAAATATAACTCCATCTATCATCCGAATCGGACATTTGAATGGTCCCCGTTAAACATCGATTCTCGGCCCGTTTCAGCTTTTGATCAAATTTTGGTCAGCTGTCAATCATTACAGTCATGCAAAAGTGTCCGGTATTGATGGAATAAATTCATTGGTGAATATTTGATAAAACATAAGGAATAGTTGCTTACCGATAGAAACATC
Source organism: Drusus annulatus (assembly GCA_022651775.1). Classification (NCBI taxonomy): domain Eukaryota; kingdom Metazoa; phylum Arthropoda; class Insecta; order Trichoptera; family Limnephilidae; genus Drusus; species Drusus annulatus. Next base: position 67,784 of record JAGWCC010000350.1, on the reverse strand, counting down.
CAAATGGTCTTCATAGCTCTCCAACCATACAATAAGAATTTTGGTGCACAGCTGTCGATTACGCCTACCGCTTCCTGTAAAAATTTTAAATACAATTAAAATCGGCAGTTTCATTGTTCAACTAAACATATTTTGTTTAGAGTGAAGCAAGCTGTTTAATCACTTCAATTCAATTCAACGAGTGCTGACATTAAGGTTCGTCTCCCTTGATTCTTTTCACCTGACAAACATTCTTAAATATAGTCCCATAGGCTCGGCTGGCAGTTGGGAATCTTGAGTAGTTACCACATAAACAAATAAAATCACGATACTTACCAACAGAACTAAAGCTTGAATTTGGTGAATGTTTCTCAAAATCGAGCGAGAGCGTTCTTGGTTTATCCGCAACACTAGTTTTAGCATTGACATTGACGGCTGCCACATTTGTCGAAGACTGGCTGTTGGATTCACTGACGCTCCGCTCATACCAGTGGCCAGGGCCGGGATTATTTGACACGTCCCACGAAGAGCTGCTGTTGGCTGAGCCCATACTACAGTGTGACGGGCAATTCCCGCTCACGTCAGATTTAATGTTTGATTCATTGACTTCAATGTTATCTTCATCTTTATCCATTGGGACGATGAAGGCTATTTCCGAACTGGCATCAGCCCAGTACAGGATATGAGTGTCTCCGTTGTACAAGGCTCCTCCGTGCTCTTCAACTTCTACATTAGTCTGGCTGAGGGATTTTGCATCGAAGCTTTCGTGGAAATCGGGGTCGACTTCCGAGGAAACCGTAGGGTTGTAGCTGGTGTCAATGTGGCCTGTCCAACCGGCGTGGTCTTTTACTTTTACTGGCCAGCCCAAACTGAAAAAAATAAATTAAAAGGAGACATAGTTATAAGTTATAGTTTGGCCACTAGTTATTAGTCTTAGTGATTATGTTCTAAAGTGTCCTTGAGGTAATATTTCTTTCATGAAAATGGCGCTTTAGAAATCAGTCAATTATTAAAAGTTGTGATGCTTACATAGCTGTCTCAAATTTTTTTAATGAAAGATATTTTCTTTAGCCTTACAGTAAAAAAGGTTAAAAAATAAATATAGCGTCCCCAATCGGGGTACATTGTGAGGCTAAAGAAGGGAGTGAGAAGGGAAGAAAATAAGGAATGGGAGAGGTTGGGAAGTACCTGATTATTCAGATCTAGTCATCAAGTTTCTATTGAGTAGTTGCCTGATCCGTCTGGGGTTTGGATCCTTTATGAGCACTTTAATCTAAGGGTTTTTAATGTTTTTCTCACCCCCTCAGCATTTGCAGGAAGCCTTGACTGACAGTCTCTCTCCTTCGGGTGTTCCTCAGCAGCTGGTGGGGGGTGCGCTGCCCCCGGCCGCAGTAGAACACGTGCGCGGTGGTGCTAGCACGTGCACCCAGGCGGTCCAGGGCTAGCAGCGATAGACGGAACTCTGGACTCGACGAGTCAAGAGCTAGAAGACGAGGTACTCCAGCCTAAAACGAAAATAATTAAAATATTTTGAATAGTTATTCATACTTCATTCAATTCATAATTAAGTTATTTTATTTAAATCAGAATTATAACTTTTGATATTATATTAATACTGACGTAGACCTCGCTGGGAGCTCTACCTATGCTGAGGCCCCCAATTGATAGTTTTATATGGTTATGTTTGTGTAGGTTAGGTTTTATTTTATTTGTTTAATGTTTCTGTTTTTCACCAGAATTATTGGGTTATTATGATTTTTTTAAGTGCTTTGATTGTATTTGTGGTGTTTTTGTCCAAAGTGTTGTTATGGTTTTTATGTTTAGTATGTATACTGGTCTTTCTGATCTATGTATTCTTATTATGTAGATGTTTTGTGTTTGTTGTATTTGAGTTCAAAATGGTATTTGAAAAATGTATTAATTTGAGGTGAGTTTGCAAACGTTGTAATGAAAAAAAAAACCGCCAGAGGCAGTTGGAAGTGCATCTTACAACCCATTACAATAAAAAAAATATATTATTGATGTAAAATTACACCCAATTATGAAACATAAAACGACATGTAATATGTACCTTTTTCTCCCCACCGATGTTCAAAAAGCCAAAGTGAGAGAGAAACAGGCGAGCCGTCTGGAATTCTTGAACTGGTTCTGGAGGAACGCACTCTTCTGGACTCTGGAAAAAGACACAAACAAAAATAAATTAACTATGCATTTATGTACATCTGTATAAAATACAATATTTAATTAATAAAAACAAGATTATCTTACAGTTTGTGATTCTGGGTTTTCTCTCGCTGTCTTTTCAATAGCAGCCTGCGTCTCTAATAATTTGAAGAGTTGAGATGCAGCAGGATCGTTGAGTGACCTTAGTACAGCATCCAGAGATGGGAATGACTTGTCACTGAAAATACAAATTTCAGCATCAATTCAATAAATAAATAACAATACGAACGAATATCAGAATATGTTTTTTTTTTAAACACTGATGATAAAAACCATTTTTTCCACAAGTAGCTTTAAATAAAAGCTTCGGTATTAAAAAAAAAAAAAGATATTTAAATGATTTTTAATGAACGATAGATCCAATTTAACCTGTTTGACTATAGATAACGGGCGTAGACGAAAAGTGACTGCGTACCACCACTGCAGGTTTCGAGAAAAAGCGATTAGAATATTTTCCTTCATGCAGTGTTCTATTTCATTCCGATTCGGATACTTTTTATAGTATGAAATATGTGTAAGAAGTGTTCTTAATGTTTGATATCGTAGTATAAAAAAAAAATACATACGTTTCTTAACAGATAATAAAAAAATAGTAAAAATAATGATGGAAACATTTTGGTTTGAATGCGGGGACAGTTTTTCTTACGCTGCAGATGGAGGCCCTTGAGGCAGGGGCAGGCAGGCAGGTGCGGGAGCGGGGCTGGGCTCCCAGAAGGGCACGGGCCGGGCGCCCCTCAGGCCTCCCACGCGGCCCCCGGCCCTACTACGGGCCAACTGGCGAAGTTGCAGAGTCCAGGCGTGGCGGCCAAAAGCACCCCGAAGGATTACTGAAAAAAAAAGTTTTATATGAATACTGTAAAGAAAGATGACTTAGAATAAGCCATAATATGCATGGTAATACTAGCAGTTAGTACTCTGTTTCGTCCAAGTTTCAACCCTCTTTTTCCCTTTGAACACAATATGGCATCTTGTCTTAAAAAAAAAAAAAAATTGTATATGATACTTAATCAGGTACCTATAAATAAATGCTTTCCTTATTGGAATACATAGGCTTAAAGCCATCATATTGTATCTATATAAATCATTATTTCGAGATATACAAACTTATTCAAATATTGTCAGGTTATTTGTAACCTGGGAATGTTCTTAAAAAAAAAAGAATAAATATCTTTGGAATGGCGTGAGTTAGAGATACGAACCTTATTTTTAAACAAACACATTATGTTCTCCTTAGTAGATTCTAGTTAATGACTAATTTTTGTCAATAAAGGGAGATACAATAACTTGGCTTTAAGCTATCAATTTTATATTTATATGAAACTATTTGAAATTCTCTTTTTTTCAATCGCAGAAACAAAAAATAAAGTATTTGTGAATACCTGTAAGTGTTGGTTGAGGATCTTGATCGTTGGCGAGTGGTTCCTCCAAGAGAGCTAATAGCGTACTGTCATCTGTCACAAAGTAACGAAACCTGGAAGGAAAGTTAGAATGAATCAATTAAACCTATTCATATTCAATACTTAACAATTTGAAAAAATACATAAACATGTTTTCTAAAGAAGATAGCGTAATTGACAAAAACATCATTTTGTAAAGCATAAGTGAGTTATTACGAAATTACAGAAATGACAACGAACCGCCACTGTTTACAAAACAGAATCATCAGTCAAAAGAGTATGTGCTACAAGAACCAACCTATGAATGACGTTGTGTGGTGCGGAGGCGCAATGCCTTGCCAGAGAATGCTCTTCCAGAAGCGAACCCAAGGAAGCCGCTCCGTTTGCGCTTGGGAAACCACCAACCTAAAAACAATTTGTTTTTATCAAGTTTTGAAAATTAAAGCATTGAAAGCGTATACATATTATGTGCACTAAATACAGTAAGAATGTGTTGAAAAAAAGACCTGTTCTAAAATCAGGGCAAGCAAGTTTTCAGCCGCGTCTCGAACTCTCATTGATACGGGCTTCAGTTCTTTTTCATCCTTCATCTTGATGGGCTCTCCTGGTTTCCCTATAAAAAAACATTTTCATATTAACACATTGTAATCGGGCACCTCGAAAAATAGACTCTAGCCTATAGCGGGCGTTTTTTGCGATTAGCGCTAAAAAATATATCACTTTCTTAAAATTGACACAATTTATAAACCAAATAATATTTTCGATTGAAACTTTCAAAGAAATCATATATGACATTTGATCATCAAAAATAAATTATAATTGCTTTGATTACATCATAATTTCACCACATTTTAAAGCTGAATATAAAAACCTGATATTAATTTAGTAAATAGCATTCAATATTCAATATTTGAAAATTCCGTGTAAAAGATAACATGATTATACATATCATATTGTTATATGATAAATAATAATATATATTTGCCATGCCCGCAATTTTACAATCGCTGGATGTGTGAAATCTGATCGCGTAAATATTTAAAAGAAACAGTGTCGCCTAAGGCCGAAGGCGAACACTCAATAACTCATGAGTTTAATTACTTGTTGTCAAAAAAGGGTCTTTTGCGGTTGCCTCGCCTAATTGAAGAGCCCATTCCACTTATGAATCATAGTATTTATTCTTTCAAGGAATCAGTACACTTCATATATGTTGATAAAATCCATCACACACTATAAGTGCATGTATCACATAAATTCCTCCAAGTATATGCTTGTATATAACAAGAATGACAATTGAGTAAACAAATAATAAAAATACATGAAAAAAGCAGTGGATGATTGGTAAGTACTTACGAAAACTGGTACTTATACAGAACGATTCCAGGTTTCTTCCCTGTACAAGCAAAGGATTACAATACAATCATTGCACACTAGCCAATCCGGACAAGGCATCTCAAATAACGTCGACAGACTGACGCCTAGCACCCAGGTAGCAAATTACCCTTCAAGGTGGACATTCCGCGAAAAACGGCAAATGCCGTGTCCCGACGACAATGTGTTAACACATTTTTGATCACTATGCACATTTACTTAGAAATACAATTTTTTTAAATTCCGGTGATCAAATCTAAAGACTAAATACAAATAAATGATATTCGTTTGAGTAAAAAAATAAATTGTTTGTATTTTTGAAATGTATATACCAAAAAAGTAATTTTTTAGATGTTAAATCAACATAAAACTATAGTAAGTTAATAAAAAATTATGCCATTTTTCCTGTCAAATGTCAAACATAACCTCACATCTAAATAATTATTGTTTTAAAAAGAAGTGGCAAATTGAGGAGAACAAATGTACGAACCCAAGGCAGGTTGCAATTAAAAATTAGAAGTTTGTCAAGTATTAGACTAAAATGAGATTTAAAAATTACATTTTTATTAGAAATTAGTATTAAAAAAAAACTTTTTAGGTTCGTTTTTCTTTAGCAGCACAGTTTTTCAGCCTTTATTGACTGTGCGCTACTGTTATCTATGCTTAGAAGGGAGACGTTGAATGATTACCTTGACTCTTGGAGCCAGAGATGCCTAGCTCCACCACCTCCATGACAGTGTGCAGACAGTCGGGGTCCTGCAGAAGGGGCGAGGGTGCGGGCAGCCAGGCAGCCAGACACTGGTAGGCTGCCACCACGGAGGAGTGGACATCGCGAGAGTGACCTGGCGGGGGTCGAGAGCACTGCACGCTGATGTAATCGCAGATCCAACGAACGGCGCGCTTGCATTCCAGACTGTCTGGAATATTTCAATTGTATGCTGTGATGTTTTTCATTCAAATTTTATCAAAAAGTCAACTATAACACAAAACATTTATATGTAATGGCTTTTACCACATGAAATTTATATAGAGAATGTCAAGACTCGCCAACTCAAATGAATGGCTTGAATTTTTTGGTGCAAGCTAAATGATTATTATCAGTCATCCTTGTAGTAAACTTTTACTGATGTTTTAAGGCTTTGCTTTGGCATTATCCTCCTAATTTATTTATTTATAAATTAACGGACTAAAGTCCAATTACAAAAAAATGCAAAACACAAAATGGAAAAAAAAGAGCAACAGAGAAAGAACAGCATTTACATAATAATAAATAAAGCAATGACAAAAATAGGACCAAATATACATAAGAAAGAACATTCAAGCCATTGTACACTTTTGTCCTATTTGCCATGTATTCATGAAAATGTACTATTCCTTTTCTAAAATTTACATGTTTTTCTCGTTTTCTCGCCAGTAATATACAGAACATCTAAGGATGATTGAAATGAAATTCATTTTACGCGGGTTGTAAAAAAAAGATTTCCGAAAAGCTGCCTGTAATAATTCTTACTAACCTACTGAAATGCTAACAAAGAGGATATATAAAAAGACAAAATTATAATCTAAATATTCACCTTCTTTTATATGATAGCATTGTATTGTGAGCTAAGAAACTTTTCGATCATAATGCTAATTCAAACAATAGACAGTATGATAGATGGACACCATATGGGACACACGAAATGACTAAATAAAATTATAAAACTTACCTATCACAATATCTGAAGCATGCAACATTTCAGAAGTGATCAATAGAAATAGAAAAAGATTACATAGCATTAGTATTGGTAACCACCTAATATATAAATCAGCAATGGGCATAATCAAGATACGCATAGATTCAAAATAACCAATGTAAATTTATTCACAAACCAATGTAAATTTATTCACATTCAGCAATGCTCGTTGTTAGAGACAAAAAATACCGAATAATCAAAATCATCATTAGATTATTAAAAAAACTTAAATGTCGATTGGGTTTGTGATTTTCGAATATGCCCATCACATATCATAGTAAATAAAACACACATTTGATAAAAAAACAAGAATACAAAAAGACCAATGAAGTTATTAAATATTCAAAACTTAAATTAAGATTCATGTAAGCTCGTCATTGGACATAAAAATCCAACACTAATATGAATAAAATACAGTAATTTAACAAAACATTAGAAAAAAACTACATTTCTACAATTTGAGGTATTTAAAATTCACATTTTCAAATTTTTGACATTAGAATGGTATCTGTTAAATGACGATTTCAGCTTTTAATCCGCCATCATGCATAATAAATAGCATGAACTTTATGCTTGAAAGTTGATCAAAAGCTGAAACGGGTCGAGGATCGGCGTTTAATGGGGACAGTTCAAATGTCAAAAAATCAAAATGGTGCTGATTGTCGATTTGATCTTCAATCAAATGTGACAGAGTTTGAAACACCCCAACCTAAGAATCTAAAAGAGTTCTATGAAGTTATTATTTATCCAAAACAGATTATAAAATATATTTTGTTTCACGTAACTTGACATTGAACATGAGAATCCAGCACTTTAAATTAATTAACATACTATAAATTGACTCTTATTCATACCCGATCGACTGTTGTGTAGTCTGGCTAGACCGGCCAGGAGTTCCAAGGCCGCCAGAGAGACTACCAGGTCAGACTTCCAGGAAGAGATGAGGCGGTGGCAAACCAAGTAAGTGGCTCGCACTAGCAAAGCTGCCCCTAAAATTAGTAATATCATTAGATGATGAACACCAGAACAATCATATCCATTGAGTCAAAATACAGGCATGCAAAAATATTAATATATGCATGTTTTTGCATGATAGTGATTGCTGAAGTTAGTGAGGTTCATTGATAATAACTCAACTTATCATTGTTTTTTAAAAAAACTAATTTTTTTAAAGCTTAATGCTTCAGTATGATATTCATTATTGAAACAATATTAACCTTTGGAATGCCAGATTCACGCAAGCTACAACTTCTGTCGTGTGTTGGGCATAAAAGTTGTGCTGCGGGTCGTGCGCTTGCTGACCGTAATTTTGAAATAAACTCACTTGTATCTTACAGAATGATGTTTTTGAAATCGTAACAACTTATCAGAAAAAGTGATAAAAGCTACTTAAATAGAAATTATTTTGTTCTTCCTCATGTTACTATAAAAGTTTAATAAAGAAATATGAAAAAAAAACCTATTTTTATTGTATTTTCGTAAGGCTGAATAAGTGTCTTTCTAAATAAAAATAAAATCGTGTGAGGTTTTCCTGTAAATACAACTTTGAAAATCGAAAATATTTTTTGCTGCAGTACTGATTTCAAATATTTATTACCTGACTTGTGTTGACCTTCAAGCAATGCAAAACATTTTCTGATTAGTTAGTTTGTTGACAAACGATTATGATTCATTTCAATATGCTGTTTTTAGCAATATATTTATTTGAAAATAGTTTTTCTATTTATTTTTCCATGATTGGCATCTATCTTTAGGTTCGTAAGAGGAAAACCTAGATAGGGGAAGAGACCTGATGTAATAAAAAGTTTTTCCAATTCAAATTGTTTGAATGTTATTCAGTGTTTCAATAATGATTATTATTGTGTATCATCTATTATGATATTAGTGAGCATAATAAGAAATTGTTTGTAAAAACAAAAAAATTGTAAATATGAGAAAAGAGGCAACATAAAATACCACCTTCAATTAAAACGAAAAAAGAATCTGTAAAGAAATGAATAATGTTAATTTAATAATTTATTGTGGTGAATATTTAAATCACACTCAAAAGTTATTGACACACTCCAGAGAAGCCATAAAATATAAAACAACAAAAATTAAGCACGACAGTCAAACAACAAAAAGGTGGAACAAAAAATTACCAAAGCCATGTGTCGATGGTTCAATGTCTCTTAAAAGCGAATCGGCGTTTGGGAAATCGTCGATGGAGGAGAGCGCCCCGTGCAGGCTGTCCGCAGAACTGGTCCCGTGGCCGGCACTGCTCTCCGATCTCCCTGCATCCACCGCGGTTAAACACAGGCACAAGATATACACAAGCCAAGCCACGTAACGGGTGAACGGTTGGACGGTACACAGAACATTTCACAGTTTTAAGATAACGTTGATGTATAAAAATATACTCAATGATTTTCAATCTGAAAACTTTTGTGAAATGTTCTGTTTACCGATTAACACTGGCAGATTGAAAATGATATTGTACCAAATCAATGTGTTGTGATATGCAACAAAATACATAATTATAACAAAAAAAATTATAGAAATTGTTTTCGTATCGCAAAATTTTTTTTTTTTTTTCTAGTGAAATTTTTCATAGTAAAACCACGGCTTTTTTTAAATTTAAAAAATTTCAATAGCCAGGACACTTAAAATATTACATAATTTTTTTATCTTTTTGCAGAAGTAATTGAAATTTTTTTTTTTATTCTTCTACCTGATGGATAAGTGAATAAGATTGAAGACATACAAACATTTAAATTAATAAAAAAAATTATGAATGTAGAATAAATATGAATCACTTTTGATAATTAATTGAAAAAATATTGTGCCAAAACGTGATAGTTTCTAAAAAACCTACTGTGCGTAATATGATAACACAAGGCAACTAACAGTTTTTTTGATGAACAACTAGACAAACAACAATATATTACATAATAATATAAAAGTAAAGCAAGAATGACATCACAACATAATTTATCCATCCCAGGGAAAAACTGATAACAGAAAAAGTTAATGTATGTTCAAGTTGTAACGCCTCAATTGACAAGGCGTGATCACAGGAATGCATCACTGAATAAAAATCAATAGCAAACTATAATTTTTCTTCCTGGATAAATTCTAAATCATGATTTAAGAATTTGAAAACCCAGGGGTAAAGAAAAAACTTGTAATTCGAATATTCGTGGAGGCCTTTATAGTGTAATGGACAATGGTGTACATATTTGGCTTCTTGTCCGGAGGTTGAGGATTCAATTTTTGTTACAGTGCAAAAATATATTGATAATGTCAGTCTGTTTGTTGCAATGTTATTGTTTTTCAAGGTCTTCACAAAATTGTAAGGAAGACTTATAAAAAAAATAAAACAAAATTTACTAATCTTCCGATTTATATGCAAACCTCAAAAATATGAATACTCATTGTCTTTTCCCTGGATCTTCTTGCTTACAATAAACTTAAGTTCTGATTGAAAGCAAATAAAACTAAACTCAACTAAAAAACTATCTAAGAAAATTTTTATCATTTAAAAAAAGAGATGATAAAAAAGTAGATATTAAATTTGAAAAAAGATTAATAATTAATTTGTAGAACTTAATTAGGAATTTTTTAATGTCTTACCGCTGGCGGGTTGTGGGGGCCCAAAGGAGCCCTGGTTGGGAGTGCTCCCAGGGGCGTGGCTCACGCAGAGGTAGAGGGCTGACAGAAGGGGCACAGCCAAAGGGGGCCACCACTCAGCCTGCACTGCGCCAACCACAAGTAAAGACACCCGGGCACTTAGATCGCCGAATGTCAAACCCCTGAAATTTTGATAATGATGAAGCTTCATTTTGTAATGATACAATGAAAATAAGTTATAGTTTGTGCGAGCCACAAACATATTACTTATTAATTTATTATATTTCAATATCATTTGTAAAAATGGTATTTGCTATGCTTGTCTCACTGGGAGAGTTCCCGTGTCGAGACAGGCATAAATTTCCATATTATTTCTAATTCTTCAAAAATATGTAGGTATTTGTTTACTAATACAATCATGATGTTCGTTTGTGTTTAACTCATATCAATGTTAAATAATTATGATTCATGCAACACCGAAAACAATAACGAAAATTGAAATTTCTTCCCAAAATCGATTTTTCATACTTCCAAAGATTTTGTTTTGTTTTTATATGCATCCATTCTTAACACACAGTAGAAAACTAAAAGGATGTTAATAAAATAAAATTTATTTTTGTAAAACTGTACATATTATGTTAACAATAAAATGTCAAATAGATGAATAGTTTTTACAAATGTGAACATAAATAAGCAATTTTAATACCTGTCTGGATTTCCTGGCAATTCTTTGATGGGAAGATTTTGCAAATGATGGGGAACAACCAAGAGAGAAAGCAGAATGGATATGGAGGCTCTTCTCAGTTCCTTCTTATCCACATTCCCAGAGTTCAGTTTCAATTCTTTCTCAGGGAGCACCTTCTCCAGTGCTTCAAGGAAGTCAGGAACAAGAATGTACACACCGTCGAGATCTAGCCTGTAAAATAAATACAACAATATATTTCTAAGAATCAGTAATTAAATATTGTTATCAGCACTATATATTATCATTTTAATAAATAAAATAAATCATAGTATAGAAAGATTTTTATTTGAAATCTCACCTGAAAATGTCAGCAGCGTTTAAAAGTACACTAGGTACGATTGCTGGATCTTGGAGCCCCTTTTGGACAGCAATATAGAACCTTGCATAATATGCGGCAAGGACAGTTTCCCGAGACTGTTTTGAACAAAATACCCGGCATAGAGCACCCAAAGCTTCGGCTCGACCTGTAAGTGTAAAATAAAAATGATTGGCCAAAGCATTTGATTATCAATTTAAGAATTTACCTACACACAATGAAATTCAAATAAAATAAAATAAATCATACAGACCTGGCTGGTAGTTTTGAATCTGATGACCCAACGGCACATCTGGCAAAGATGGAGGTGGTGTGCCTTCTGATCTTTCTGAAATAAAATATGTGAAAAATAATTTAACAAAAATTTTAAGTCAAAAGGTTGAATAAGTTTCACTTTATTCTAAAAGAAAGTAGCGAAATTTAAAAGAGGTTTGTTTCATCTTACGTTGTCCAGATTGTGGGTTGAAGGTGGCAATCAAAGCAGCTTCAAACAACCAATCTCCAAAGAGATGAAGGATGGAGTTGACCCTTGGTCTTTCCGGCGCTAGCGGAGGCCTTTCGGTTGTATCTGGAAATGTAAAAAATACTAATGAAACACTGTTTTTAACAGCGATAATTGATTCAGTAAGATTTTATTCCGTTGTCAATTTTATTATATTATACTAAAATATGAAAACGATATAATCAGATAAAGAGATAAATCTGTACTTGCTTATTACAGGAACGGGATTTGGTGGTGTTGTAGGAGCCACACTAACCGGGCGACTGCTTGTTAGCCCAATTAGAGATGCTCTTGGTAGACCTTTAGTAATAAAAAAAATGATAATAATGTGTCAAACATAAGAAATACGTTATGTACATTATTTGTACTTTTTTACTTCCTGAATCAAAAATGATTAAAATGGTTCTAGTATGTTTTTCTCCCTGCAATTTGGCAGTCGTCTCAAAAAACCTACAAATAAAGATTAAATTTCCTCAATGTTTTTCACTAGGATTGTAAATAACACAATAAAGGCTGCTTACAATAAGGGAAGCATGTTCTCATTTCTATGGAAGGGAGTATACAATCAAGTTATGATGAAACAAATTCATACAAAAGTATCTTTTATAATGTAAATTATTTTAAAATATTTGGATACATGCACAAATAATACTTTTAGATATTCGAAACCTCATTGAGAATAGAAAAAAACCTGCACCTTAATGGACTAAAGTTTCTAAGGTGTATAATAATTTTGTGCATTGTACATATTTAGTTTTCATATTTCTATCAAACAATATGAATTTATACTATGTGTTCATTACCAGGAGAATGAATATATGTTCATCCAACGTGTATTAATTTAAATCTAGAAGAAATTATTTTTGTATTAACAAGCTGTGCATAAGCTCAGAGTGCAAACGTTAAAACGAAGAAAAAATATGCATAGAAAAATATTATATATGATCATGTTTCTACTTACAAAACCAATCCTGAACATAAAAATATACGAAACAGTACACAAATAAATAGTATTAGTTTTCCATTTGAACTGACAATACATTTATTGAAATACTTATGTAATTGAAACAAAACTTTTTTTGATAAGTAACAGAATAAACAGTTATAACAAATAATTACAATAGATGAAAACACCTTTGTTCAAAGGAATAAACAAATACATTTTCAAAAAACAAACAAAAACGACATAATTCACTAAATAGGTTTACATACATACATAATAATAGTGTTCACACACAAGCATAAAATAACGATAGATAATTTATTTGAAATAACACAGAAATGAACAGAGAAACAATAAATTGTTGTACTTATTTTTCATTGAAAATGAAAAATATAGAATTTTATTGCATGAAATCAACCATAAACATTGAATAGACTAGAATACATGCGTGGAGCATTTAAGAAAGGGCATGGGTATACCAATGAAGGTCAACATAATATAATTGAAGATGTTTAGCTAGTTTTACTTTGGATATTATATTTACATTATCAAAGGTCTTTTTATGGTGTCATAAGAAAAGCCTTTGTTTCCATTATAAGATGTACAGTAATCCCTGATTATCCATGTTTCTTTTATTGGTAAAGACGTAACAATGAAAACAGTTAAATTGTGTAATTTGAACATTGAGAGCTTGCACAGGTCAGTTACAGTATTTTTAACTGCCAGAAATATCAAGTTGAACCCTCTCATTGAAAAATGATTGAAGTTTAAAAGAGGGAATTCAAGTTCATTGGAGTAATATGACGAAGTGCAAAAATAAATTCCGGTTCAGTGATTTCATTATAACTGTAAATATTCAAATTTTGTATAAATGGTTGATATTGCATCAAATGTAATATTATTTATAATTTTGAAACTGTTAATTTGTGGTGGAACTCCATTTTAATAATATCAAATATTAAACTTTTTTCCACTATTTTTTATTTAAGACCTGACCGATTTCACATTATTATTATACTCAAAAGAATTGATATAATATTTGGTATAATTAAACTCATTCAAATGTAATAATTTTATATTGGTTTCTAATGTCATTATCAGTGGTTTCTGTATCCGCACCGCCTCGCAGGAATCTGATAGGGATTACTGTATAACTCACTGTGAATTATAAACTTCATATTTGTAGTAATATTTGAGTATAATGTTGCACTTTTTTTGGTATAAACATTACCGAATGCGTGAACAATAAAAACTAATAACATTCCATAAATAAAATTGCAATTTATTTTTATCAAGTACTAAATTAGACATCAATGTTCATGTGATGAAATGTCGCCTTACGATTTGTTTGTGCCGTGCTGACGCTGAAACTTTTGGCCAAGCGACGGTGGGGAGGGGGGGTGGCTGCTCCCCCCAAGCCTCCCCAATCTCGGGCCCCGCCCCCCTCGTAGAGTTCGGCCCACCAGCCAGGAGGAGCCACTCCTAAGGTTATAGGATGAGAACACAGCCCAAACAACACACAAGCACGCATTGATTCATAGACAGTTCCGTTGAGATTTCCATTACGAGACAGATATGAAGTCTGGGAACAGTCAAAACACAGCTAAGATACAAAAGCGAGGGGTTTACAACTTTGTGAAATCAGTGCACAATGGAGATTGTAATCACACAATACTTATGGAAACTTTGCCAGAAATCGTCAGCTGAAATTATGTGCAATCACTGTGATCATGAAAAGTTACAAATATTATAACACTGATGATTATAGCTGTGAATCCCTTGTTCATAAGAGTATGTCAAGACAGTGGGATTCATTAGAAAATCGGAGATGTACACGTAATGCAATTGTGGGGGATTTTGACTAGTACATATTATAATTATGGAGGTTGAGGGTGAATATAAATTCAAATACATAGACCACTATGCTGCGGAGATTGTAAATTTTGATTAAACGTAATTTTGTTATGATGTTATGTGTTTACAGTACATGGTTTTTAAATGAATTTTGTAATTAATTAACATATTTCCTTCATCTCCTGTACATAATTCCACAACATAAACTCAAGTTAATCTCAAAACTATCAAACTCCATGACATTTCTACTCATTTACCTCCACTCACACTGTTGCTGCAAATATTTCATCTGTCAAAAAACCCCTTTTGATTTTGCTTAGCACATTTTGAAACCGGAATGCTCAATTATGAAAGAAAACATTACAAGAAAATATCTACCCCAATTTCGTGATAACTAGAAATTTATTCATGGATATAATGTGTACACATAGCTGGGCTGTTCCCCAACTTTCTGTCTCATAGTAGAATTCAAAACCAGCAAAAACTCATGCATTGGTACAGCATACATAGATGGTAAGTAGGGTTGAGTGGCAAGTATTTGAAAGAGGTAGGTAAAAATTCAAATTTATACATACATATCCAAGTAAAATTTATCAATGCATGCTTGCCATGCTGACACTGAATGGATTATGAAAATAAGTGATTTTTTTAAATTTTCCATAAAATGTATTGCAGGTATCCTTTGACTTATGATTCTATTGGCATTTGCTCTGCATACCACAAAGGTATTAACTACATATGTATATAAAATAAATGGAACACACATTTTTCATGAGTCAAGGGGTACATGCACCTAATCCTTTTAACATCATTTTTTGTTTGTTTGCATGATGTAAAAAACCAAGATCAAATAAACAGCTGCGGCATAATTCAGGTTCATCAATACTGAAAGACATAAAAAGTTGGTTATGTATTTGCATTCAACAATTTTATATTAGACACAAATTAATTCACTGCATAAATTTGCAATTTCTTTTAAATGTTTAGAAAATAATTTAATATTAAAGTTTGAATTTATCACAAAAAGAAGGATTTGGATTTTACTTTTGAAAAACACAAATATTATTGAGGATTATAAAAAAAAACAAATGTTAGAAAATAAATAAGCTTATAGAATTGTGTCATCTGTTATTCAGCTTCAATAATAAACAAAACATATTATTGAAAAATGACTTCACAGAAATAACAATTTAAAAAAGGTTTAATATGCAATCCAGAAGGACCTTATCCCAGAAAATATTATAAATGACAAATGTTAGAACATCTAAATAAACCATCAAAAACCGTAGATTATTTTGAAAACACTTTGTGAAAATAGTAATAATTATGTATTTTTGTTACAGAGTTGTGTAGTGTGTAAACTTAATCCACCGTTAAATAAGTAGTACTTTATTTTCCATAAACTTATAGACATTTTGCCATTTGGTTAAATTATTATGAACAGGTTTATGGAGTTAAATAAATTACAATAACCAAGAACCAGAAAAAAGAGTGACCACAATAACCAAACATGTACATAGAAGCTTCCTCTCTATCAATGAATTACTAATTTAGTGACAACGGGAACAGAACAAGACGAAAAATTGACATTACGGAGAAAAATATAAATGTAGTTGTCAATCATCATAAACGTGTATGCGCGTTTGTACACGAGGTAAGTTAGACAGTCTTGTCTTTTACACTTCAAGTAACTTAAGTAATTTAAGCAAACCTCGGTTTTACTAATCTATTTAATATTATTTCAATGCATTTCATAATCTGATAAGCAATAGCCATGAAATGAATGTGTTTTTATATGTACTTGTTATTTATGTATGTAATAATTTTCAAAACACCAGTATGAATTTTCAAATAAATGAGAATTATTTTTTAATTGTTTAGTTCAAAAATATGTTCTCTTCACATAATTATTTTGTTAACTGATTTGATATTCTCATTTGTTGAGTTTTTTAACCAAAGCAGATTCATGAACAAATGATATTTGACTGATTCTAGTCATTTTTTCAATATAGTTGAAAATGCAAAATTTAGTAAATTCACTGTAAATCATTTGTAAAACATTCCCTGGGGTGCCAAACTAATTGGTCAGTATAGTTACTACGGCTGTTGTAAGAAAAAACTAACTTTAGTGTTAAGTTAAAGATAGAATTAGTGTTTGGCTGTGGGAAATTTGGTTCCAAGGAGGCATGTCTATCATAAATTTATTGCCAATTTACAGATGTCAATCTGATTGATTCATATGTAATATAGAACTATCCAACTCGTAAACTGAAAGATCAATATTAAATAACCCCTGTCAAGCTTACTGATACAAAAAAAACTGAGCATCCTGTCTAATGCACAACAAAACATACAAACTTCATGCCTGATGAAATAATGAAACATGAATTTTATTCACTGACATTTTTAGGAAATTAAGGTTAAAAACCGACTTGATTTCGAATGTGGGCGAAGCAAAATGAGGATGTTATGTACTAATGATGATAACTTACCAAGGAAAGCGTCGACCTGAGCTGCAAGTCCCTTCATGGCTTTCAGGAAGATGATTGGTAATACGAGGAGGCACGGATGTTGGCTGGGATCGCTTTCTGCCCCTTGCGTAATAGCAAACTAGAAGTGTTCAAAATAAAACTGTAGTTGTCAGGTTACATAGTAGTGAGCTCAGGAGAGAAAATAAATACTGAAACATTGTGTAAAAGTGCAGAGAAAGAAGTGCCTACCTACTTCATAGGAGTATGAAGTTTGATACTTGTAAAAAATCATTCATACTCAACGAATATACATAGCCTGTTCAAAAGAAAAGGTGAATTTTGAATTTTCACAGGCTGTGTACATTCGATTATCGTTTTTTTTTTGTTATGTTAGTACACATATGTTTATCATATGTTAGCATTATCAGTCATTTTGGATAAGTGGTTTGTTTTTGACAACTGGAAAGGTTAGTCACGTTTTTGGGTGTTCTTCAATTTTTTACTTTTGAAAAAAATGGATCAAAGAATAAAATCCATAATTTGTTTTTCCATAACTCCAGGACGCTCATCGTCATTAACATCTTCTCGGCCTTCTGTAAAGTGCTTCTACCACTTATAAACACTTTTTTGAGACAAAGTAGACTCGCCGAATGGCACAGTCAACATTTTAAGTGCGTTGGAGCACTTTATTCCATTTTTAAATCAAAAATTAAAACATATTCTTTGATCTATTTTTTTTTTAAGTAAAAAATTGAAGAACACACAAAAACGTGACTAACCTTTCCAGTTGTCAAAAACAAACCACTAATCCAAAATGGCTGATAATGCTAACATATGATAAACATATGTGTACCAACATGACAAAAAAAAATCGATAATCGAATGTACACAGCCTGCGAAAATTCAAAAATTCACCTTTTCTTTTGAACAGGCCTTGTAAATAATGTATGATTGATTCTGTCTGTGAAAAACAAGCACAGTTGATGACCAGTTAAATTGAACTACTGAGATTTATTTGTATGAAGTATTTAGAATCGTTTTTATCAGTGAGTTTGATTCAATTTGAGTTTTAGTAGATATATAAAAAATAATGCAATGTTTTAAAGAAGTTTGAATTTATGATTAAACCGCTTAATGCTAGGATTTTTTTTATAAAAAAGTGTTAAAAAACATCAGGTTTTTTAAAATGTTTTATTCAAAGTTTATACACTTTTCAATTAAAACATAACAATTTAAGCATATTTAATTTCAAATTGATGCGGTATGATAATATATATTTTTTTAATAAAACTATGCATTCATACATACACGAAAATATGAACACAATATGGTAAAAACGAAATAAGCAGCTCAAAAACACGACCGATCTTAACTGCAGGCAAATTCAAACTGCGTAAAATACATCGCGAATATTGACGACCGTCACTCGTGTTAGCTAAAAATAGAACGCTGCGAGTCAAAACAGGCGAGCGTCACTCGGGCCAGCAGAAATTGTAACGCATTTAGCGCGCGAGCGTGACTCGTTCAAAAGCATGAAGCGGTTGAAAACCTAAATAACTTAGTTCCACTAATTAGTTTTAATCATTAATTTATATTGAAATGGAATTCCACCCCGCATTAACAGTTGGAAAAATAGAAATAATTTTTAAATTTTTATTGTTTGAAAATGAGATGTAGTTTACCTGTAGAAACTGTGGTGTTTGACTGATGACCTGAGGCCTGCTCAAGTCAACGGGATTGCCAATGGTGTGCAGCATTCTGTACCAACTTTGAGAAATGTTTTCGTACGTCATGTCTGTGGGAATGAGATTGCAATCCTCTTCACCTTTAAAACCAGATAAACCAACATGTTATTTAGCAGTGACTTCTGCGAGCAAAGTTTTCAACGATAAGATAGGGGAATTTACCAAACTTGGCACTATTCGCAGAGTCAAGATTCATTTCAAGGAGCCAGCAGCTAAACATCATCTGTTAATTTGTTGAACATTTTTTCTTTATTATAAGGGCTCAAAATTTATACACAGAAATTATCATAATTCATACATAGAAACAGAAATGCAATCTTACTTATATTCAACGCTGGGAACATGGGTCCATACATATTCTGGAGGAGTCTAGCTGTGAAACAGAGGGTGACTCTGGTCCATTGCTCCGTGAGGGCCATACGGTGGCGCCACCTCATGGCCGATTCTCTAAGTGTTTTCCAAAGAGGGGGACTCGGGAAACATCTGCAAATAAAAATATACTTTATAAGAAATGTTGCAAATTAGATGGCATAACATGGCAACTACAGAAAAACCTACATAATAAGTTTTCACATATAAAAAAGGCTTTGTTTTTATTCGGTCCCTTGAAATTTTTAACTAAAACATGGACTAATTTAGCTTACATATTATAAGATTTTCATACATATGAAGTTTTTTTACCAGTCCTTTCAAAACCTTTTAAAGATATTATAACCTTATGACCTTCACTGTAAACATAGTCATAAAAAATGATAAAAGGCATTTATTCTACTGACTAATGTATATATTAAGATGTTAATTATAATGTGTTTAGTGAAATACCTTATTAGAAATGAAAACATGGAAATCAATAGAAAAATGTATTTATTTTAGGGTAGCAGAGCTGCATTCCCGATTTATAGCTTTAATCTTCGATTTAATCATAGTTTCACAATACATTTACGTGCATTTGGTCGCTGGTGAGGAGGGCAGTTAACACTGTGATTCTAATAAATATGGAATGAAAATATTTAAATCAATTGAAATTCTTACATCATTTAAATCAACTTACTTGTGACAAGCTATAATCCATACTTCAAACAGAACGCTCAGTACCCGTTCACAGAGTTGGTCAGCCACGTCGTCTTTGACTGCGGGAGGAGCGAGCAGGGTGTCATTGATGGCCAGCAAGAAGGAGAGAGACGAACACCAAGTCTCGCGCGATAACTCTGCGCGTGCGCAAACCTGCTGCACGCTACGTAGTACGCGGTGACAAAGGACGGCCTGTTTGTTTATGGTGTCGGATCCTAAAAGTAAACACAAACGTTTTTTAAAGAGTTATTTTGTAGGTTTAATAAAATTGGTATAAGCTTTTATTTATTAATGAATAGACAATAGCAGATGATGAAGAAGTGTCCATCATTACATGCTGCAATAGTCTATACATTCGACTTTGAAAAAAACTTTGCAAAAGAAGCTTTATAGCTATCAAAAATAACTTTGATACATCATATTGGAAAAGCAGAAATTCTGTGTGTATAATGTAGTAAATCTGTCAAACGCCGAGCTCTGGCATCATGAGATTTTTGGTAAACACAATTTCTATCATAAACTGTGAAGTTGACAGTGAAAACTTTTGACAACAAAAAATCATTTTACTGTCAAAAAATAAGACAACATGCCATACTATTGTAACCATATTTTAGTTTTTTCTTAATCAATTGTTCAGAAAATACAGTCTTGAAATCTCAGGCAAAGCCGCGTAGCAAAGACTAGCAAATAAGAAAATTTAACATGTTGAAAATAAATATAACATAATTTAAGATACAAAATTATCACATTTATTTCCATCAAAAAGAACATCTTACCGAGCTCCTCTTGGTAAATAAATGGTAAGACTTGAAATAAAATACATTGAAAATATTAGTATGTATTAGGTGATTAAATAAAAACAAATTTATAACTTTATTCCACTTTTTTATTTTTTGACTGGACCGGTTTCAGCCTATAACGGCCATCTTCAGACTAGTACAGGGTGTTCTTATTCTATGGCTTATAATATATATATTTTTTTTTTTGTTATAGGCTGAAACCGGTCTAGTGAAAAAATAAAAAAGTGAAATAAAGTTATAAATTTGTTTTTATTTAATCATTAAAATGGAATTCCACCACGAATTAACAGTTACAAAATTAGAAATAATAAAAAATATGTATTAAGTAATACCGCATTATTTGATAACCAGTTTTTTTATTCTGATGATAAAATTGTCAAATCTTTAAATCCCCCGAAGTTAAAAAATAAATTCTATTTGAATAAGTACATATTCTTATGCAGATATATAATTTTAAGTTTCATACCCTGAGTGAAAACCTCCCATTTTCAATATAAAATTTACAAGACAATGTTTGAATTGTCAACGAGCAATATATTGAGAAATTTTGCTTAATCGTTAGTAGATATTGTCAAAACGATGTTTGAATATCAGGAAAATAATTGCAGTTTAAATATCTTGATAATGTTTTAAATTGTGATACATGGCATGATGCAGAAATGGATACGTATCGCAAAATATATGAATCAATCGAAGATTAAAGTTTAAAAAAAAACGAAAATGCAGAAATCATAACTCAGAAAATCCAATGGACAAAAATAACCGATGAGTCAGAATACAAATATGCTGCTGCATAGTAAATAAATTGTAATAATGCATTTTTCTTACGAAATTCCAAGGAAACAGCTTATCAATACTATAAACAAAATCAGATTACAAGATGCTAATCAAATTTCCTATAAATATTTATTGAGTATTTACATACCTTCGCCGGGCCTTGGAACAAACAGGTTATGCAGGTGTTGTATTATTCTCCTGGCGTATCGTTCCGGTTCCTTCATGACCGGTTCCGGGATGACAGGAAGAATGTGCGGGATAGGTCCGGAGTTGGGAGGGATGAGAGCTGACAGCCAGTCGCAGTAGACTGTCACACAGTTGCGGAGGATGTCTTGCTCCGTCAGAGGCAGGGATAGACCGTGACGGATCACTTCCATGACCCATTCCACCTAGAAAAAGTGTTAAAAAATAATGGTACTTATTAGTTTCACGTCTATTAAGCCTGTATCACACCTTTTGTTGCAATCTTGTAAAACTAATTGAAGTAATAAATCAGGAAGCTCAATATGTCAGAGCAGTATGACCTTTATGCTTGATAGCTGATCACAAATGGATCAAAAGCTAAAACAGGCCGAGAATTTTTAACGGGGACTGTTTAAATGTCAAAAAATCAAAATGACACTGATCGTCGATTTGATGGTTATCAAATATGACGGAGTTTGAAAAACCCTTGTTTGAGTGCTTATTAAAAATTGTTTTGTAATTAGATGCATATAATAGATGTTAACTTCCCAACCTACCTTATCTCCATTTGTCATTAGCCTCACAACATACCCACAATTGGAGATGCCATAGTCCCATTGGCCCCGAAAAGTTGGGATTATTGCGTGGTAGACATAAAAAAAAACATATTAAGAAAAATATTACCTCCTGATGAGTATTGAGCGGCGGCTGCTCCATCTTGGCCTGCTGTGGAGGGGGCACCAGTTGGCGTAGCACGGCGGCTGCTACGTCGCGCCCCCCCCCTCGGAGCGCTCCCAACACCCCGCTGCCTGCACCCCCTCCCAACACTACGCAGCCCCATTCCCCGTACATGTCGGATGAGCCACTCAAGCTGCGATCCTGGGAGATACGGGTTTGATAAGATATAAAGAAACATAAAAACTCGAAAAAATACATCAGCTCACCATGCATCTCCATTCCCCGTACCTGTTGGACAAGACACCCAGGTTGTGATCCTGGAAGATATGGGTTTGATAAGATACAGAGAAACATAAACACTCAACAAAACATGTCAGATTTTGAAGAAAATCGATTGTTCCCAACTCCTATAACTTATAAACCTATGTATAGCCCGAAAAACTATAGCTTTCATTCCCGATACCACAGTTTTATATTACGGAAAACCAATACTTAAATGACATTAAAATATTTATTTAATAAAAAATTTGGTTAATTTTAAGGACCACATAAAACATTTATTTACAAACCTACTGATAAATTTGTCATTATAGCAATAGAAAAGCTTTTATACTATAACCACAAACCTAAGGTTATCTTTTTATATACTTACCTTATCACATATTTTTATTTTCATTCTGTGTATTTTATGTCTTATGTGGGTACCCGTGAAAAATCACAGGAATTGCCAAGAGAAAATATTAGTTATTTTATTCCACCCATTTCAAATATAGAATAATGTCTGCTAGAACACATTATAGGTTGGTACTTTATTAGGTAGGTAGGGATTTGAAAAGATTATTTTTAAAATTTGATAAGTTCAATTAACATGGTTCCAAATTTGAAATGCTCACACTCATATGTACACATACATACTCACAGAGAAAATTATTTAGTTATTCCGTTTTATTCATTAGATTTTTACATGCTGGTTCAGCGTTGGTTTAGTTAGTTTTAGCCGGACGTAGGTTATTAAATTAGTCGCATAGGCCGTGGTTACAAGTTAAGTTTTTCGCTAATCCGACCTTAGGTCACGAGTAACATTTACACCGTGTTTATATGGGGGATAATAATTATTACTTCTTACGCTCTAACCTCAAAATAATATACTCTATGTAAAATTCCGATGGGCGCTAAATAAAAGATATATATATATTTTTTTATGTTCAGTTGGTTGATTATGCTTAATTTCAAAACACTGTTATTCCATCTGTCCTGATGTAGATCACATCTGTCTTAATAAAAGACACTACAAGATGTGGAAAATGTTGGATTCAGAAGGAGAAATCACAATATGGCGTATCACCCCGTAAGTCAAACAACATAAAACAATTATCCGCTCAACCATTCAAGTTGTTAAATTTTCGTAGATATTCATATCAACTACATCGGTTCTCCACAACCTATTCTAACCCAACACACACCAAAGTTCTTCCTAGAATTCCACAGCACACTTTTATTTATTTATTATTAGAGGGTTATAAAACCAAAAACGCCACTCTAAAAAAATAACAAAGTTGAGTTATGACTGTTAATGTATGCGCAAAATTGATATCTATCAAGAGGTTTTTAAGTTCACAAGCAAAATCAACCGTAAATCGTGAAAAAATCGTGACAAAAATTGGGTTTACATGCAAAATCACCACTTATTGAAAGTTTGGCAGCCATTACTCAATTTTGTCATTTATGGAGAGTGGCGTTTTTGGTTTTATAATCTTCATTTGTTTGTTTTCAAATGCGCATACATAACATGGACCTTAATATTTTGTAAAAGTAATTTCCATACAGAATTCCCTACAAGATGCGAGAAACCATCTTGTAAGCAGACATTTAAATATTTTCAAAATTTTCAGACCAGAGAAGAAATTTTCCACCTTTGTTAACATTCAAAACAGTTTAAAGGATTAACAAGGAATCTATCTCACTAGGCGGATTCATGCGCTTTATGTGAAATAAAATGAAATTGTATCTAATGCAAGGAACACAGTTTCAAAATGATTTACGTCATTGAATAGAACAGAAAAACAGCGAAAATATAATATTTTTATTGTAAAATAGGCAGCATTTTATGTTCATCACCGATGCAGAGAAACTATAAAATGGATTCTTGTTTCTGCACAAACAATGCACTTAAACAACCATTTGATAATATCGTATAAAATGATATTTATGCTTGTTAATTTACTATCTAAGAGTAGTTTACTTCCGTGACTATGTGGGCCTTCAGAACTGAACTTTATGATGCGAAATAAAAACACATGCCTCCTTCAAACAAAAGAGTGATAACACAAAACACGACCGATCTAGTTAAAAATCACAATCTAATAAATGATAGAACACGTACCCAGTGGAATGAATTACGATTCCACAGCGAATGAATTTACCGTTGTGTATTATAATGCGAAACCTATTATAATGCCCCGGTTCAAAATAATAACATTGTTGTTTTAGTTTTACACAGTTGCGCATATTTACCTTGAAGTTGACCTTATTAAATACACCCACATTCATATGTGAAAAATTCGCTTATCGCTACACAAACAATAAAAGTTATTTTGACTGCCGTCAAAATTTTCAATATTTTCATTTGACAACTAATTTGACATATCCAGAATGTTATTAGAGATGTTCGATATTCCGGTCTCGGCTACTTTGTCCCGGTGACTTGTCGGTCACTGGAATCGTCGATATTCTTCGAGGAATAGGCTATTTTTTTAAACGAACCGGCTTCTTTTTTCGATCTCATCTTGGATAAATAACCAGTCCCTCGCTGGTCTCAGATATCAACCATTTTTAAATGTTGTCGTGTTGGTAATTTAGTCAGACAACCAATAAACTTAATTCGAAAATCAATAATCAACGCAAGTCCGGAAGAAATATAAAATAAATGGATCTAAATACGTTAAGTTTACGAAGATTTTATTTTTCCATTTATCGGAAAAAAACGCGAGAATTTAAAATTTTCATATGTTTTAGTTTTTTTGCGTGCGTAGAAGTTTGCGTTAATTGCGTAACGTTTGCCATGAAGTGCACAGTGAGTCCCGAGTCACCGCTAGTTTTAAATGCGCTATTGCCTGTTGGCTTACCAGTCGTAAATTGCACGTGTCTGAAAACAAATTTTCTGTTTTAAGTTTATCGAATGATTATTGTAATATTTGAATCCAATTTCCATTAATATCTAAATTGTGCCGTCGGAAAAATTGCACAATATGCTTAAATTTAAGTTTTTACTATTTTCATTCAATCATAACAAATGTCCACTATCCTAACATTTGGCATTTTTTCTTTCTTTTACAAGTGTTTTTTAATTAAATCGAAAATTGTGTATTAAATAAATTGTTTTGTAAAAAAAAAATTATGAAGGTGAAGTGTTTTTTTAAATAAAAATAAGATAAGCTTCCATATAATTCAATGTGATAAAAGTGCAAAGAAGTGAACTATTTTTATTGGATTATCAGTGCTGCAAGACTGTAAGACCCGGAATCTTCGAAAGGTAAGTCCTTGCAGTCGAAGGGGATCAACAATCAGCAGTAAGTGCTTTTTACAATAATTGAAAGGTTTTCAGGATTCAAGAGTGCTTAATTTTATTCATGAACCTTACTATTGGGTTAAAAGGTATCAGTATTTATGTACTTTAAACTTTTTTTTAAAATTTCCAAAATTATTTTAATTTATATTTTATAATAAGTACAAGATAACTCGTATGTTAATTTGAACAATTAAATAAGAGGGTCTCAACAAAACAAATATACAAAAACTACATTACAAAATTACATATACAAAAATAAGTATTGGCGTATAATACTGCACTATATTTATTTATTAAGCTTCTTATACATAACAATTTATGGACATCTTTTTGTGTACCTATTTCTGATCACAAGTTTAAAAAAAAAGTACTTTTTTGACCGCCATGAAAAGATGTTTTTGTTTTATGGCGGACAAATCTGTGATATTGATTTTGTCACCGATATCAGCCCTTTGATAAAAATAATGATAATTTGAAAACTAAAATAAGAATTACAAAAAAATGGTATTAGATTAAATAAATTAATATTTTTAAACCAGCACTGATAAATATTAAATACAAGTTGATCTTGATATTTAATTTTCATCACTCTTCCGTAATCGTGTTTCTCAGAGATGATGGACTATTTGTGTCTTTTCAATCTTTAGTTATTTCCCTAAATTACAGATTTTCTTTGTTTTAAAAATGTGATGCTGTAATTAAATGCTTCAGCCTTCGTCGCACCCAACAGTATATTTTTAAGTATGGCCACATTTTCATCCGTCAAATATTCATTTATCTACGCCATTCGGTTGTCTTTTTCTGTACGAAACTAAGATTTTTCAACATTTTTCTTAGCGGGTTATGATCGCGATTTACAAGTATGATTCTTAACAGACTTCTACCGCCTTTAAGGGCCCTACAAGGTAAGTCAAAATTACAAATTTAATTATGTCTCAAAACATGTAATTACAAATAATTGAAATTAATATACCTAACCTATTTTTCAGCTGGAATACCGAAAGCAAAATTTTTGAGTACGGATGTTACAAAATGTGAAGTTAATCTCATTTCTGCCTTTAACTGCCTCAATATCGACAAATCAAAAGAAAATGGAGTGTCGAAATGTATTACAAACCTTTCATTTTCTCCAAGATCGATTATAAACATAACCCCAAATCTCGACCGAATCAGACCACCTATGATGGACTTGCCACTCCTACCATTTACTCCCTCGGCGCCAAAGAGGAATATCATAAGAATTGAAGATATTACATTTACAAACAATGCCATGGAGTGTCCCACTCAAAGCGATTTACCAGAAAAGCAAGCTGTCAGATTGATAGTTATCCGTAGAAGGAAGATGAAAAAACATCAGCTTAAAAAATTGAGGAAACGCATGAAGTTCGAATGGGCCAAGGTAAAATATATTTTTTTATCATTCTTTATAATTCTGTCAGATGAGATGTTTCAAGCATAGACATAAAATACAAGACACGTCATATTCATACAAATTGAACGATAAATATGGCATGCTCTGAAAGCATGAAAAGGATAGCCATACCAAGAAGAATATGTGTGTATGAATGAGATAGCTATATGAACGTCCCGCATTACATTCTCCGCATTACAAGCCCTCTCTTCCCTGACGAATTTACGAGCGAAGTAGCATGCGACGTACTCGTGTACTGTCGCTAAGTTGTTTTCCACACACTTACGTATTTCTGCATTCGCTATCTCACTTATACCATTTGTATGTGAATAATTGTATTAATTGAAATAATAAGTGATTTGTGTGTACTTCGCATGAAAAGAAACTCCATGAGATTTGTTTTTTGTTCCCGAATGATTTTTACACTTGTCAAAAGCACAGGAAGGCATTTTATCTCAGAAAAGAGCTTACAGCGATGCCTTTGTGGCAGCTGGTGACAGCTTGTTCGTCAAACGAATGTTTGTGCGAGACTAAACGCAGTAAATCTCAGATATGCCACGTTGGCTTAGTTTCGTACAGTCACGCGGTGTGTCTCAGTAACGTATCAGGTTAAACTTATATAGTATTAGTGAGGTTTTAAACAAGAATAATTAAAAAAAAATGCACAAAAATGTACACCCTATCGGTAATTGTGTTAGTGATTGATCTAATTAGTGAGGTTTTAAACAAGAATAATTTAAAAAAATGCACAAAAATGTACACCCTATCGGTAATTGTGTTAGTGATTGATCTATGTCTACGGGGTCTCCAATCTTAAATCGAAAATGGCTCTTCATTTCTATAATTTAATTTAGGATATTTACGAATGAGCAACTTGAATTAAAAGTATTAAAACACAGTGGGTCTGCACGAGAATATGTCGTTTTTAAAACTGGTTCTTGTGCTTGACTATGGAATGATTTGCCTCTGAGGTCTTTCAAGTTCCAGGTTAACTCCTAACTTTAATTAAAAATACACTCCACACAGCATCACCATAGATACTACTAAGTGAAATAAAATTGAAATACAAAAAAAAAAGAATTCTTGTGATACACTTACTAAAATTGTTACTTTCTTATCTTGTCTTCCAGGTCAGACAGCGTCGTGAGATGAGGAAAGAGAAAGCCTTTCAGGCAGTGCTGATCGCCAGGATAAAGGACGCGGAGAATTTCTCCGCAGAGGCGTACATCAACGAGAAGTTCCGACAGGCTTACGAGCCGCCAATGCCTCGCACCTGGAAGGGAAAGAGGCTGCCGGTCTTCATCATGAGGCAGCTCATTGGGCTGGACCCCAAGATCAATTACAGGGGATATTAGAAACCCATCTCTTAGTATAATGTTATTATTATGTGTTTAAATAAATAGCTTATTAAATTAATTGATCATGTGTCAAAAAAAACAACTTTTTTCGAACCTTTTTAATCACTGCAAAGATGAAACTATATACGTGTGTTGTAGGCGTGTCTGAAAATTGGATCTTCGGGTGAAATTGATGAAACATTTTAAAATATTGAATGTTGATCAATTTCATTTGGCCGTGTGGAGCCTTGGAGTCAAAGTCAAGGTCTTATTTAAATTGGTTACATCACCTTCTAGTAAGATTAATATAGTGTAAGACAAAAAATACTTCTTTTGCTTCATCCTTAGACTTTTCATAATATTTTCAGATTTTTCAGACATTTTTAGATCTCTGATCAACTTGAACGGTATTTATTCGACATTTTTAACCAAACTCCATTTTCTAAAAGCCATTGTAAGTTATATTTGGTGCTTTTATGAAAAATCACCTCAAGGGCTTTTTATAAACTTGGAATTGTTGTTGATATTCAATTTTTCGTTGATAGTTTTGAGGTACCTCCAAAAGATGGCGTTCATAGTTCAATTTCCCAATCTTAAAATAATTGTGAATAATCTCTGTAATTCCGTATTGTTGGTTTTCGAAGAGATAATTTGATAGGTTCTTACCTTCATATTTTTCATCCAGTTCCTACCTATCTTGTTCTTTCAATATTCGATTTTCTTATTCAACAACACTGTTCGAAAACAATTGACGATCGAAACAGAAGAGAGTTATGTGAAAAAACGTGGTTCGTTGGTGTCTCGCTTGGTCGTCGGTTTGTTGTTGTTCTTCAAGTAATATTAAATTAAGTGTGATGTTTTTTTTTGATTCATTGTGTGTAAGAAAAATCAAGAACTTCCATTTCAACTACATCGGTGAGTGAATAGATTCCCTCCAATAATCTTTCCACATCCTTAATTAGACACTTCCATCAAGTAGTATAGTTTATCGTTTTACAGTCCACTATTTTCCAAATTTTTTTTAGATTTTAGGAAAAGGAATATATTATCATAAACTAAGGAGTGATAGTTAGTAACCAGTAGTAAGGCAGGTTCGAAATAACCATGGTGGATTTTAATTAAAAAAGTAATAGAGGTGTTTGTTACTTAATGTGTCTTGTGTTATTTTTAAGGTTATGTCAATTGTGGTAAGTTACCAAGATTTTACGTAGTTAGAAAGTAAAATATTGCAGAGTAGTCACAGTTATTATTTTGAACGTACAACACTAATTTAATAAAGCTGAAAGTAATAATTATTATATTTAGTCGCTTTCTATTCATGTAAATTCAAAATATATGTTACTGCAGACATTTTCAAAGTTTTTCGCACTCAATAACGAAGATGTTGGTTTTCATATGAATAATTAACTTATTGGGTGATAAATGGATGGCTACGGATTATAATACGTATGTAGTTAATGTCGAATTCTGTCAGCATAGCCCTCATTTTCCTCTAATTGTTTATACTGCCAAATGGAGAGGATTATTTTCAAGTGAACAAATGCGTTGGGTTTTCACCCTGACAATTCAAAATGGTTTAATTCCATTGCCAGCTAAGTCCTCCGTCATTGCAGAGACAATATTTTCCGCTTATAATAATGGGAGTAAAAATAATTCAAATATTGTCAGGTTACTGTAACTGGAAGGTGTAATATGTTTTTTTAAATTTTAAACGAGCGATTTTGACTGTTCTTTGGAGGTTTGACATGTCCCTATAATTATTAAAAAAATACAAGACGCCACATTGTGTGCTAGATAATGTGCAATCCAAATTGACGTCCTCTGTGGTCGAGTGGTTAGAGGTCGCAAGTTCGAACTCGGCGCACGCAATTTAAAAAAAAAAAATTAATATGTAACGCAACATATTTAATTCATACAAAATAATATATAGTATATTTGCGGCACGTTCCAGAGTGCTAGTTTTTTTAAATATCACCCTGGTGAAAGACCACCATTCAGAATCGAAACGTTGCTTGAAATGGCTTTAGCCGTGTTTGGTGACCAGATATTAATAGCCAGGTACTTCCCAATCTTCCTCTTCTCCACCTCCTTCTCCTCTCTACTACCTTCAGCCTCACAACCTTGGAGTAACAATGTATGGAGAGAGAGCTAATTATTTTACCCAACCTATACAAACTTGCGATAAATCACTTTCTCCGGGTTTTTACGCCGTATACCATGAGAGAGAAAGAGACAACAAATATAATACACCGCTTCTATGTACTGTCGCGATGATCTTGGGCTCCTGGGTCACCGCGGGACTCCGCCTACATTTTTTTATTATGTCACTAAACTTGACACAACTAAACGGTTTTTTAGATTATATTCTATATTTTTGTTGATGACAATACTGTGAAAAAGTGGTTATACGAATAAACAAAATCATTATGTCGATATGTGATATGAATGGATGTATAAATACCCTAGCCTTAGTCTTAGCCACGCCCAGGTCCGCCGAGTCCGGTAAAAATAATCAAAAACTGACTACACTGCCTTGGATAGATACCACTCCAAATTCTCTAACGTACCCCATTTGGGGATGCCATAGTCTTACTGGCTTCAGACTGTTGGTAGAAGTTGAAACTCTTGTGCGGTATTCACTAGAGTAGTAACGCCAATGATCTAAAGATGTTCAATCAATAAGTCTGGCCTACGACACGACGCGACTAAATAGGTACCGGTCGAATTCTAGAAAATTTGTCAAATTGAGAATTTATTTCACAATTCCTGTTTCAATAATTTTCCACTGATACATAATACTAATTGTTTTGACAAAGTAAGAAACACTATTAATAAATTACTAATTCGTCATGTTTTTTTCCATAAGTTTCTCGTCGATGTGTAATAATATTACCGGCCCATTTAAACTGGGCACTAACACAAGCCTTTACAACAATTACGATCTCCCCAATTCGCTTGTCACATCTGGTAATAGTTGGTAAGGCCGACATTCATTTCGCATACGGAAGTTCCCGAAGATCCCTTGTCATGTATTGAAAAGTGATGGCCGGCACTTAGGCGCTATTCGGAAGGCAAATCCGCCGTAAATTCGGCGGGCACATCCTGTTTAAATTTATTTCCAGCAGGTGCTTAGGCAATTCGGTACCTACCCTCACAGTACTAAGTGCCCGGCAGGGATGGGCGATAGACCGTCATTATGTTTGCGGTATTCTCCTAATTGGAAATCCTGGTCGGGTGTGGAATACGTTTGGACACCGGCTGGGCTAGGCGCAGACATGTATGTAGCATAGCATACCATTCCATGTTACGCGCCTGTTTAATGGCACCGCTCTATATACCGTCTACTATTCGGTATAGAAATGCAATAGCATACGACATGATACGACCGTTCGAAACATGAGATGTATTGCTGCAAGTAGCGGCAACCCTGTGTGTTAACCCTTTTATTGCTATGTAACTTATAATTTGAATTTAATTGAAACAAAAACTTGGTTGTCCATTTGATAATTTCCCATATCTTAACGGTTGGATACATAGAACATAGACGTAAGGTTAGGTTAAGTTACTATTAGGTCTACTATTCAGTATAGAAATCCAATCGACCGTTCGAAACATATGGTGTATTGCTTCAAGTAACTGCAACCCTGTCTGTTAACCCTTTTATTGCCATGCAACATATAGTTGATTGAATTTAATTGAAACAAAAACATCTCTTCGGCTTGATTGAAGGCTTTAAAATTTAGACGTTAGGTGGGAAAGTTGCGCTTGTTATACCAGTCTTCGAATTGAAGGTGGTTCGAAAAACTAGCGTCATTGATTCCTTTGGTACCGCCCCAACATTTATACGTGCGTGTTGTGGTTTTTGTTTTTTAAAAGTCTCTATAACCCTTCTGACGTTCAGCTTTGGATTTAGGACTCCTTTAAATTTCTCCAGCTGCTTTCATCCATCCGAATCCGGGAGTTCTTTCTAGGTCATGTCGTCTTCCTCTATTATCTGTGCTGCGACCCCTGTTTCTCTTTCCCAATCAATGACGCCTCCGGTGATAGCATGGACCTTGGAGTAAGAATATATATGGGGAGAGAGCTAAATATTTTTACCCAACCTATACAAATTTACGATAAATCACTTTCTCCGGGTTTTTACGTCGTAAACCGTGAGAAAGAAAAATACAAGACAAGTTTTCACATAATATCGCACCACTTTTAGGTATGTAAGCGTGTTTTCCGTCTCCCGCGTCTCCAGTGACTCCGCTCACTACGTTTTGTTATGCGACATAACTCAACGGTTTTTGAGGTTATATACTATATTTTTGTTGATAACAATACCGTGAAAAAGTGGTTATATAAATGAACAAAACATTATGTCGACATGTGCTATGAATGGATGTAAAAAGGTGTGTCCATGAAAACCCTGGCCACGCCCGAGTTAGGAAAAAATCAACATTCCTGACTACACTATTTCACAAAGCTATTCATCCTGGTATATTATTACTCTAAGGCATGGAACTTTCAATGATTATTATTTTATTTATAAAGGTACAAAAAATTAACGCAATAGGCCCCATTAAACTCAGGGTCGGGGTTGTTGTCATCAACATCACGACAGTAAATAACACCTGACAATGTTTTATCATTTTTTCCTATAGAAACTAAAATTCCTTTAGATTGCGATTCCTTTAAAATATCGAAACAATTATTTTTTGTTACCTGTTAAATTTCAAGGCCAAAGGACTGGCAAAGTATTTAGCTAAAAACATTTCTGTTTATGTTGTTATTTGAAGTGCTATCTAATTAATTTAATAAGTGGTTATCTCCCGATAAGGCTGTAAGATTAAAAGCTTAATTAACAAAGTTTTAGAACAAACCACAATATTGATTTATGTTTATAAGTATACAGCTTTAACCCTTATAATGGTTATGAAAGAATTAGCATAACGAAAACGACATTTATAAAATAATTTTGTGCTTTCCCGGTGTATTTTCACATCCGTCGGTAAAAATACTTTGAAAGAGATACGTCGCATTAGTCATGTCATTGAAAGGGTTTTTTTAGAACGAAATGCTTAGCATTTGCCAATAAGTTGGTATTTTCTTTTAAAATACAGGCAAAAACGGATCTCTGAAACTGGCAATATGTTACCCATAGTGCAGACTCACTTAGCACAGGACCGGATTAACTGTAAACAGAAAACAGTAAAACAAACCAAATAAAGAGATTCCAGATGGCTTCTTTTTTGCTAACAATCTGCTGAAAATAACCCATTACTCTAAGTCGAGTAGACGTATCTTAGTAACATATCTTGATCCAAAAATTTCCGAAAATAATATGCTTAATATTTAAATATCAAGGAGTTCGTGAAGTAATTCTGTAAAAATGCTATTTTATTCAGCTTTATGATGGATATAGGTCACTGCATATAGTGTTCGGATTCAATAACTTTACCAACAGGAAAAAATGCTATTTACCTCGATTAAATATTTTTGAATGATATTATTTGAAAAAATAATATGGTAGGTATATAAAATTAAAACGAACTTTGTTTGGCTCATTCCGTCTTATTGCTTAATTAAAAAATATATATATTTCCATTTTATTGGAAAAGAAAATCGAAGGTCTCGCTGAATGTCTCGGCGGGATTATAGTAGCCCATGTGACACCCTTTTCCCTATCGGATCGCGCAGTTGTTGCTTGAATTTTCATTGGTTGTGTAGGTTGTGTAGACCGCTATCGGACCTCACGTTCTTTAACAGCGGCTCAAAAAGAGGGAGGCAAACGCTTTGATAGTATAAAATGGTTAGCACGTATTTATAATGGGGTGGCGACAGATAGCCGTGAAATATATTTCCAATCTTACGTCTCCAGACGTAGTGTGGTACATTTTTTTTGCGACAGTTTATTTAATTATCATAATTATTGTTATATCAAATTCTCACTACGACTCTGCACTGCTAGCAAAAAAGGTAATCCATCACTGCTTAAGTTTTAAAAAGAATATTGGAAGTGTTTCAATTCCATGTGAAAAATAACGTTGTACGTTTTTTAACCAAGTCCCAATATTGTTTACCAAAGAAACAAATCAACAAACCTATCCCAAATGAAAGTAGGTACCTACGTTTCCAAAAAAATGTTTTTATATTTATTTTAAGAAAACGGCAAGAACCTTCAAATTTCCTTTCATCTATCTTGGTGTCTTTGATATTATACACAGCGCCCTTGAGGTGATTTTTCACAAAAACGGCGCCATACAAATTATCCAAATATTATTATTATTATGATATTTATTATATCTGTCTGAGAAAACATCTCACAATATTATTGTTTACACATAGAGTTTTTATTTTTATTTTCATCCCTACAATTTCTTTTTATGGAACCCAACGTTAATTTTCAAGAAATAATATTATATTAATATTGGAATGTGTGGGATTGCACTAAGCTCCCCACATCTCGGAATCAATAAATTATTATTATTATTAAATATTTAGCTATAGGTATCTATTATACGGCTTCGCTTGTGAATCGGATACTTGTTGGTATGAATTAATCTCTTATATGTTAAGATGTGAAATAAAAATGCTGAAATAAATGCGAAAATAACGTTGTAGGCTGACAATAGCGTTTATCTTAAAATTACTAGCAGAAAGAATCATTATTTTGTGGGTGAACATTAAGTATTAAACTAAACGAAAGAAAACGTTGGTTTTGAATACTTTAATATTTGTTTATTGGAGACAAAAATAATTTTACACGGAAGAAGGAAGTCAGTTACGTCGCTAATGTAATTTTTTGGGATATAAAAAATTCTACGAATTTTAAAAATAGTTCTTTATTTTAATACCTTTGACCATCTGCAAAGCTAAGTGTAATAAGAAAACAAAATTAAATTCAATAAAAATATAATTTTATGAGCGACTTTCTACGCAGTTACTTGGAATTTGGAAAGGTATTTGGAAAAGAGTTGATTTTTACGATATTCCAACAATTCTTCATACACGGCAATATCTATTCAGGAGAGCCCCTATTATCATCGTATTCAATGGCGGTTGTTGGAAAGGGCAGCCTTATTTGAAATTATTCAAATTCAAAACGTCCACGGATTTCGCATTTGTCTATAAAAGATTTTTGGTAACCGGTATACTTTTTTAATAATAAAAAAAATGATTTCAATATTTTGCTAACATACTCGTACATAGCAATCCCGATGAGTTATGAAAAAAAAACTCTGGAACAAGAGAAATTAAAGAATACATGAAATACAACAAATATACAAATACAGAGTAATCAAACACACATAAATCATTAGTAATGATAAATCAAACAATACATAAAAAAATACAGTATAAAAAATGGGATAGTTATTATTAATAGAAAATACAACTTAATTGTAAATAGAAACAAACAGAAGGATAAAGCTTAGAAGTGCAGTGAATAATGATGTTTTTACCCTACCGGGAAAAGAAAACTGATTTGAAAATTAGGTATTTTCTTTTTTAAATGAATTTTCAAATTATTATTTTAAAGCATTACTTTGAAACTTTTTATTAAGTTGACTGTTTTTTTAGTAATCTGGAAGCGACTTTTATGATGTGTAGGTAATATATTTAAAAGATTTTATGCCATAATTTGAGGTGTGTGTAAGTGGAATGTGAAATTTATTGTTATTTAGTGTGTTATGATGGTGGATGTTTTGATTTTAAAGAGGTTTGATGTTAGTGTGCGTTGTTTGCTAAATAATTTGTAGAATGGTGTTTGTGATCTATTAATATTTGGAGAAGATCTTTATTGGAAGGATGCCGGTATCTGAATAAATATCCCTGACATGATTGTCCCATGGAAGACCGAGGATATTTCTTAGAGCTCGGTTTTGGACTACCTGCAGGTCAGATATCATTTTCTTGGAGGCAAAGCCCCAGATACAGCAGAGATAAGGATAGGTTAACCATTAAACCACAATCAATTTTAAGAAAACAACACTGATTGTATTTTGATTATACTGTTAGCTTTGGAAATACATTATATTAAATAAAAGGTTTAATGGAGAACTCTACATACTTTGGTAAAATATTAATTAAGAAAAAAATTGTTACAGATATTGAATGAAATTATAATTAAATTCTTAAAATTTCACCGAAAAAGTTTGAAAAACTTTGGCCGTATTATTTTTCATTGCATTTGATGACAAATAGATGGAAAAAGGTCAATGTATAAGAACCATCGATATACTTGGTCGATGATCGGTACCCTTACAATCTTGAATTTAATTTAAATAAAACTAACATCATATTTTATTAATTACTATTTTTACGACCCAACTACGTCCGATCAACAAAAATATTGATATGAGTTCTTTGTTTGGGAAATTCTAGTAAAATTACATTCACCTATCTGCATTATTTCAAATTTTCAAAAATAAAACTGTAAATCTTACGTTATGAAGAAGTAAATGTGCACAAAGCTCTGGTGTCATCAAATTTTAAAATGTCGTTTTCAGGTAAACAGTTAAAATATCACAGTAAAAATCCTATTGGAAAAGCTTCGACAGACTTTCATACACCAGTTGATTGAAAACGTTCGATGGTGAAACGTGATCAATAATGACGTTTTCGAAGTATTACTTCACCAGAAACAAGCACTAAAAACGTTAATTAGAAACAATCCAAGTTAAAAAAAATAGCAAGACGCCATCTAGGGCCGGCCGCGAAAGCTTCTGTTTACGAAATAATTAAAATGACGTCTTACTCCGTTCGAGGGGCGAATCGGCCGTAATTCTGTCGTCCATCTCTCGTCGGTCCGTGGCTATCCGCTATCCACTACCCGCTACTCGTTACCCGCTACTCGTTACCCGCTACTCGTTACCCGCTACTCGTTACCCGCTACTCGTTACTCGCTACCCGCTACCTAGGCACACGCAGTAGCTGGCACTAATGACGCCATTGGGAAACTGACGGCTCCCCGCACGCGAGAACAAGGCTGTTAAGATGCCATTCAAAAAAGGATTTGTTAAGGGATCGATATCTTTTAACTCGAGCACGCTCCGAGGAGTATTTTGCAGTGAGTTGCCATTTATTGTAGCTGCCCGATGTTAAAACACTGACAATTATAGAACGCTTGCGTTTTGGTTACTTCGAATCAATAATAGGGACAATCGATACATGTATTTAAAAATCATCGATCATCCTAAAAATCTATCTGCTTACCCCGACAAAGATATGGATCGATAGTCAATTAGTTATTGACATAGATAGCCAGACGGCACGGCGTAAACTTTTTAAAAAAAATTATTTTACAAGAAAATTGTAGCTGATGCAGAAGTTTTTGATAAGTTTAGAAAAAAAAATTGCATCATAGTTTTCTTGTGATATCTTGAAGGGCTGAATGTACTCCATCTGCTTCCAGGAAAATTAAATAATAAGGTTCACAATTCAACTAGAAAGAGCGAACCTCTGCTATAAATAATTATAATAATTACTCTTTGTTTGGTATAATAATAGCATTTTATTTCAGCGGAACAGAGCGGTGGGTGTAATATAAGTTAAATGAAAACAATGAAAGAGATCACAAATTATTAAAGTAAAAAAAAAAATAACTTTAACATTTTATACCCGTTTTTAGTAAATATGAGATATTTAGTACATGGAGTAGATAAACACTTATTCTACAATTGTTTCAATTAATATTATTTTGAAAGGATTGCGTGGTTTTTTAAACTCTTAACCTTTATGATAGAAAATAAAGTTAAGCAAATACGAATCTCAGAAAATTGGAGTTGCCAGAAGTTGGAAAATATTTAGGTATTCACTTTCGTCACAACACCGTTTTAATGGTATAGCTATACGCCTGGAAATTTGAATCTCTTGCCGTCATCTGCGACACGCTTTATCCTCTACATTGGCATGCTGATTCACTCCTTATCGTACACCTTCTCTCAATGTTATCTTCATAATTCTTTTCTTCAAGAGATCACATCCTTTTTTGGGATCGCGATATTTCCGTTTGTGAAATCCGACAAAGGTGGTTTTGGATGCACGCCATTAGACAAAGCATTTGAGTCACTTGTTTCATGCCATGTCTTCTTAGCGTATTTCTGATTTTTTTTTTCATCTACGTCATGCACTCCTCTCATACTATGTTCTCTCCCGTTCGCTCTATATGCCCAAACCATGTAAGCGTTCCTTCTTAAACTTACGCCTAAGGATCTTATTCGTACTGCATTCAGTTAACATTCGTTTTTTTTCTACCAGTCCCATGCCTCACTGACATACGTCAAGATTGGTATTAGAACTCCATTGTATACTCGTAGCAGGCCCGACCTGTTACTATACTACATTGTCCTGTATTATGGTCCCATTTCAAACTGTTTTTTTGTTTTTCTGTTTCTAAAACTTTTGGTTTGTGCTACGAATGATAAACTGCAGCAGATTCAATAAAAAAAATCACCATAAATAAAATTTATGAAAAAATCGTCATGGGGTCGGAAATAAGATGCCGTTTTCTGAGGCGCTATGAGACCGAACAAAGTGAACCTTTCGAATTCTGAGAATGATGGACTCAAGACGATGAAAGAAAAAATCCAGAAAAAGTAGCATTTAAAAAAAATATTGCGAAATGCCATCCCTGGGGTTGGAAATCAGTTGGCGTTTTATTAGGCTTTGAGCGCACTTATCACAAAAATCCGCTAAATAAGTTCACTGCCATTATTATTATGGGACCGAATAAAGTGAACCTTTTGAATTCTGTTGAAAACGATGGACTAAAGACGATTACGTGAAAAAAACCCCCGAAAGTAACATTTAGCAAAAAAAATCCACTTTGCGGGCAAAATACGAGCCTTGGGGTCGAAAATTAGATGCCGTTTTCACAGACTCTGGATACCGAGTGAAGTTAACGTTTCGAATTTTGTTGGGAATGATGAACTTAAGGTGATTAAATAAAAAAATAATCTAAAAGTAACATTTGTTAAAAAATACCACTTTGCGAGAAAAATGCAAGGATTGGGGTCGAAAATCATAAGTCGTTTTATCAGGCTTACGCTTAAGTTAGCGTTTTATGAATGAGAGTAAATGTGTTTTAAAAAAAACAAACTTACATACTATAATAATTGCATTTGAAACAAGACATTAGTTTAAAAAAAAAACAAAACAAAAAATCGATTTGCCTCACAAATTCAAAAATAATTTGCAAATAGTCAGATGTTTCTACGAGTATATCCAAACCTAAAACTGATAACAGAATGCAAATATGATATTTACGCTGAATACGTTTCAAATTCGAATACATTCACAGTGGGAAAAAATCTTGAAAATCGCTGAAAAGAATGCGACAGCACTATAAATTCGTTTAGCGCTGTCTTATTCTTTCATTGGACTAAATTTGCGCCAATTTCTCTTTTATTTGAACTGCTTTTTTTTGCAAACTTTTGTCTATTTTAAACACCCAGTGTGAATTTATAGTTTGAATATAAAATAGGTATCAACTCGTATCAAGTTTAAGCGAGAGGTGTGGATCGAAAATCCGCGCCGTCGTGCCGGGAAATTGCGGGTTTAATTACCGTCAATGAATAATATCGTTTTTTCATTTTACATTATTATATATATTAAAAGGCGCTGGTCACGTAAAAACCACTGTAATTAGGTACTATCAGCGTCTTAGAAATTGGCCGCCTAGAGCAGACTGCTCGAATTGCGCCTGCACAGAACTGGTAAGCTCGCTTCCTTTGACAATTTATATTTCCAAATACTGAATTAGTCCTCTATTGATTGATTTTTCCGTAAACAGTTTTACATAGTCCATTGGTTTTTATAAAAATATTATTATCAATTATCATTATAATTGAAATCCTCATTGGAGCCGTCTTTTTTCGTATGAAAAAGTCTTAACTTGACTCATTTTAATGGCTTAGATAAATTTAGGTTTTTACATTTTTAGAAAAAAATTTTTTAGAGAAGGATTTGATTATCTGTTGGTGTGTTAGTGTGACCCATTTTTTACTTCCATGGAAAACGAATTAATTGTTTGTAGTTATAATAATTTAAAATTATTCTAAGAGTTTTATTAACAATCAAACAAAGCAATATAAAACAAAGAGAACAGAAAGAGGTTTTACTGTGATTATTTCTTTTTCACGGATTTTTAAATTTTATTTATTAAAATGATAGCATAGTACAAAAAAATACATTTCTTAGTATCTAATTCACAAAAGAATTAAAGAAACCCATTCCGCAAAGGACAATATTATAAAATAAAATGGAATAATATTTTTATAAAGACATACAAATGTGAAAAAGGAAGTACAAAAGAAGATGGAACAAGCGAATAAATACATAAAAAGAGACTCGTGGGAGTAGACATTAATTATATAAACATCACAAATATAATAAGAAAGAAATTCACACTCAGAGAAGTTTTACAGATAGGATATATCACTGATTAATAACATTGTCGAGGAAATATCCTTTAAGTGCTTTTGCCAATCTTTTTTAGTTCGCAATTGGGAGTTTTAATTCTTTGGGTAATGCGTTATATTGTTTATATGCAATGTACCGTAAGAAATTATTTAATTTTTGAAAATCGTTAGTACTGTTTCATACTTTTTTCGATGTTGGTATCTATTTTTATTTAATCATCATTATCATAATTAAAATTTTTATGATATTAACAGTAATTATAAATAAAACAGTTAATTTTATTTATAACCACTTTTATTATTCAATATTATGTCTAACGGTTTCGGAAGCGCCCTTCTATCATCAGGATAATATTAAAATTTTAATATTGTCCTGATGATGGAAAGGTGCTTCCGAAACCGGTCGACATAATATTGAATAATACAAGTGGTTATAAACAAAGTTTATCTGTTTTATTTATAAATATGGCAAACCACAAAGTAAATGCTTTTTACGAATATTTAATAGTAATTAGTTGTTAAAAATTGTTTGACATCTTTGTCATATCAAATCTTATCCAAAACACTGTCGCATAGCTTTACTCTACGTTAAAGACAAACTGAAACAACAAAAGATTTAGCGATGCATGAGTATAATATTTTATTCCATGTATTCATCAAATTGTCATCATTCGGTGCAAGAGGTCGTTGTTTTCTGACTGGTTTTCAGTGGTTGCACAGAAGATTACAGTGCAACTTAGTATCTCCACGGGTAGTATATCTGTAGAATACAATGAACTAAAGACATGAAGACCCGGGTGCATTTGTCATTGGCGGGAGTCCACAAAATAGCCTTTCACTAATGGTCTCTTTTGTAGCGAAGATGAAATAGCTATAAACGATGTGTTCATTTTTTTTTGCGTAATGTTGTTAGTACTTTCCGACGGACTAACTTAATATAAAAAACAAACGGTTTTAGTTCAAGGTGCAAACCATAGATGAGATAATTAAC
The DNA here is from genome assembly GCA_022651775.1 of Drusus annulatus. Taxonomy (NCBI): domain Eukaryota; kingdom Metazoa; phylum Arthropoda; class Insecta; order Trichoptera; family Limnephilidae; genus Drusus; species Drusus annulatus. Next base: position 25,673 of record JAGWCC010000350.1, on the reverse strand, counting down.
AGACTAGAACTTGAAAAAAATAAAACGTATTGATTGCCGCTTTGAACTTCATATCGTGACACCACGCGCACACACAAATACACACAATATAAAAGTTAAACGAGTCGATTACGTGATAAAAATCGAATACTTTTCGTGCGACGTATAAAATTATTTTTTGTCTAGATTTTCGCCACCATTGAGCATTCGATTTATTTCAGATTTTCGACATGCCAATTTTTTTGATGCAGAATCAACGCCACCTCACAAATTTTTAGGTAATGGCTGTTTTTGTCATCATACTTTATCACGAAAACAGCTGACACAAATAAAACGCCAGGAAATACGAGGTAACTTTTCTAAAATGTGAGGTAACTATTGTCGATGTATGCATTACATACGATCTATGACGTAAAAGAATTGTATTCGAAGAACTGTTTGATTTATTATCAATAATCAAGTCCGCGATGTACAGTACTTGATATTTTGGTACCTAAGTACGTTAAATTTGTGTTTGAAAAAATGATCTCCAAATTTCATAGGTCATTCTGTTCGTGGTACTGACAGATAGGATTTGACTATGTAAATACCATGAAGAGGTATAAAGCAATTCTTGAAGCGGTTTTGCGACTGCAGTTAAATGCACTATATTTTTGTCAAATCTGTACGAGGGTTAAAATTGTGAGAAGGTGGGACTAGCATATTATGTCGATGACAGCATGCGTGGTCAAGTGGTAAGACGCTCGACTAGGAATCCAAAGGTCGCGGGCTTAAGCCCAGCATGCACAAATAAAATTTATTTGATAAAAATGCACATATTTAATTCATATAAAATAATATATAGTATATTTGCGGCACGTTCCAGAGTGGTAGATACTCTTAAGTATCGACCACCATTCAGAATCGAAACGTTTTTTGAAATAATTGTAGCCGTGTTTGGTGATCAGATCGAATAGCCAGGTACTTCTCAACCTTTTTCTTCCCCATCTCCTTCTCCTCCCCACTGCCTTCAGCCTCACAACATATCTCAATTGGGGATGCCATAGTCTCACTGGCTTTAGACGGTTGGGAGCAGTTGGGACTCTTGTGCGGTATTCACCATAAAAAATAAATAAAAACGATAGAAAAGCTTAGATAAGATAATATTTAAAAAATTGCATCCGGGTTTTCAACGGGTAAGTTCAAATTTAGAATATTCTTTTGGTTGGTAATAATTTTGCTGCATCTTGTATGAAAGAGCAGTTAGATTATCTGTAACAGTGCAATTCCCTCGTTGGCAAAATACATCCCCACAATACCGACGCAATATTATACAGTGCAGTCCGAATTTGTGCATTCGGCGAAACATAAAATGAACATGACGCAAGGATGGAATTTCCGCACTTGTCAGTTTAGGGGAGTCGAAGCTATATAGTGCGATTACTCGTAAGCACTAACGTCTTTAAATTAAAATTTGTAGTTTTTAAACTCTTTAAAATTCTTCGCTGGCAATAACATAAGCTAAACTCATTTAAAAAAAAAAAAAATATTATTATTATATGAATACCGCACAAGAGTCTCAACTGCTCCCAACCGTCTAGAGCCAGTGAGACAATGGCATCCCCAAATAGGGTATGTTGTGAGGCTGAAGAGAGTGGGGAGGGGAAGGAGATAGGGAAGAGTAAGGTTGGGAAGTACCTGGCTATTCAGATCTGGTCACCAAACACGGCTAAAGCCATTTCAAGCAACGTTTCGATTCTGAATGGTAATCTTTCACCAGGGCGATACTTTAGAGTATCTACCACTCTGTATCATAAATATATATATATACTCATACATGCAGATATATAATTTTTTATTTAAAAAAAATAAATATAAATACGTATATATATATTTTGTGTATGAGAATATATAACCATACACTATGTATTTTGTTGTTTAGTTTAATTTTGTACCCTGATGATTGCTTATACTAAGCAAAATCGGTCGGTCATAAAAAAATAAAATAAAATCTTTGGTCTAATACAAAGTTATTATTTCATTTTCATTAAATATGTCAAGAGGTTAATAGGTTTCCGAGGAACTTGCGTCATTGATCCCTTCGGCACCGGTGCATAGTCGGGAAACTCGCCAAACGCGCGCCCAACATTTGTACACGGTTGACATTCAATACATGAGAACGGGTCGCTTTTACGACTCGTTCTTATGTTCAACAGCTCGGCTATGGAACGATTTGCCGGCCTCTGTGTTTCCTCCCTCCTTCAACATGGGCCTCTTCAAGACCCAAGTTCACTCCTTCCTTTCCTCAAAAAAACCCTCCACACAGCATCCCCAAAGATGACATAGGCCCTGAGGGAAATTGTTTTCCTCAAGGCCTCCTGTGTGGAGTTATTGTAAAAAAAACAACAACAACAAAGTGATTGCTTCCTACGAAAATCTGTTTTATTCTCTTATTTACTTTATTAGTGATCAGGGGCCCAGCACGAAACATCAATATAGATTTTATCGACAATTTCGGTAATTTGAAATCGTTCCCAAGCCCGACTGCATATCGCCAAAGAAACCAACGACAGTTCACATCGACTAAATTAAACAAACTCGAGAACGATTCCAAATTACAACATTGACATTGTCAATAAAATCTTTATCGATGTTTCGTGCTAGGGTCCCAGATCTGAATAACCAGGTTCTTACCAACGTTCCTCTTTCCCATTTTCTTTCCCTCAGCGTTATTATATACCCCGATTGAAGATGCTAAACCATACTAGAGATGGTCGATATTTCTGTCCCGGTTAGCTAGCAACCCTCCCCCCCCACGAATTTATTTTTGGCTAGAAACCGGTTCCAGTTCTTCCCGTTCTCGAAATTTCGCCAGCAACCCCACCCTCCCACTTCTTACTATAAAAATCTTCTTCGTGGGACTTTTCTGGCACCAGGAACCGGTTCCAAAAATAACCGGTTCCTCACCAGTCACCCGTAACTGGAACCGTAATGAGATCCAATTACCGATATCAACTATACCTAGATTGGACTCTTGTACGGTATCCACATAAAAAAATATAAGAAAGTGACTCTTCTGCTTAATATTTAAGATTCTGCACAATTCAAAATACCAAATAATATTTAAATATATCTTAACAAAACCTCAATAGATGTTTTCGAAAAGTAGCTTCTTTTAAAAATATTTGTGAATTTCGCGCAAATTTACATATTGAAATGTGACTCCTATATTTGATTCCAGACAAATTTCCACGAAATCTTTCAACTAACCAACAATATTATCATTTTTTTGTACCTAAAAAACCACTTTATACGTCTAACCTTTAACAATATCGTATAAGGAAATATTTAGGTTACTAATAATCTAGACGATTTTTCTAGAATTCCAAATAATACTTCAAGTTGGTAATATATTTTATTTAATTAATATGTGTCAAACCAATTAAATTAAAAAATATATTTATTTGGTATATTTGCGGCACGTTCCTGAGTATCGCCCTGGTGAAAGACTACTATACAGACTCCGAACGTTGCTTGAAATAGTTTTAGCCGTGTTTGGTGACCATATCTGAATAGCCAGCTCCTTCTTAACCTTCCTCTTCCCTATCTCCTTCCCCTCTCCACCCACCACCTTCAGTCTCACTGGCTCTAGACGGTTGGGAGCAGTTGAGACTTGTAAAAAAAGGCGTTGCGCCTTAATTATAATAATATTTAATAAGTACACAATGTGTAACAACAGAATATTAAAATAATATTTTCTTTGTTATTCTTTTATCCTGCCTAACAAAAAATGATCTGAATACAAGACTTTTTTGTTTTGAAGTAGAGCACGTGTATAAAAAATCTCAATACAGCGTAGTTACAATAAGGTACTGTGTTCATAATTTAAACAATTCAATGAACACGTAACGAAACGTAGGTAGATAGATATTAAGTCGTAATTTCAAAAAAATACTTTATTTCGGTAAGCCAGAATACGTTATGTAAGCAATAAGAAAGAATATTTGTTTGTGGAAACGGTGTTAATAACATTCAAACACTGTGAATAAAAAAAACATAGCGAAAAGAAAAACAATTTTGGTAATCAAAAGTGATTTTCAAGAAAAACGTGGTTGATCAAAACGACAGTATGGAAACTACCCACCTTAAAATGTGAAAACACCCCTCGCCGAGAATCGAACCAGTGAGATAAAGTTCTTATCACATTGCAAACAGGTGGTAACTTTTCTCAACTACCTCCATATATACAACCTATATTATAATGCGTGCTTTACACAAATCAAAAGAAAATAATCTTCTTATATTTTTTTTATGTTGCGAAATTTCTAGTGAAGTAGCACAGACAAAAAAAAAATTGGACTGGAGTTCACTACGAAATAAATAACTTAAATTAATAAATATATTCAGAAGGAGAAACGAATGTTGATTATGAATTTATTAGTTTTATTGTACTAGGTAGTTGTTAGCTGTGAAAAATCACGGGATGTAAAAGTATAAGTTTTTTAATCCCCCCATTTCAACTAACTTACTTACTAACCATCACGCCGTTTCACGCCGGTAGGCATAGAGGACGGACCGCTATACAACTATGTCTTAGCACACACTCCTTGCTTCATTCACATTCATACATCGTCTCACAAATACTCTTATTTTAATTTGACTCCTCACATGGCCCGACTCGAAGTATTTGATTCACGTGCCACGTCTTCCTCGGGCGTCACCGACTTCTTCTTCCACCCATTTTAAATATAGAATAATGTCTGCTCAAATACATTATAGTTATCGTATGCCTGAATTTCACAAGATTTCTTTTAATTAGGTGTTTTTTTGAACACATTCATAAGTTACAATTATTAAAAGTTAACATCTGTACGTACGTGCGTACTCACAAAATAAATTATGTTGTTTTATGTTTTTTTGTACATATCCACTTTAAACAACGAACGTTGATTATGAATATTTTAGTTCAATTGTATGTGATTTTTTATTCAATTAATAAATCAGTTTTAAAAAGTGATTAAAAACCCAGAGAACTGACGTCATTCCACCCCACCCGTTGCGCCATTGCATTGCAATGTGGAGAGATTGACAACTATTGTAACGTCATTAAAATTGATTCAAAATTGTATGGAGCTCTTTTAACATCGGACCTGTATTCAAAAGGGAAAAAAAAAATTGTATTGTGAAAACGTAGGTACTTAAAAAAAGCGTTGAAGTTAGACGGTGAACATTGTATGAACGAAATTTAAAAAATAGACTGGGGTTTCTCATCGTCACGAATAAGCCTTCCACATATTAAATTACCTTAACTCAAAACTTCTCTTTTGTACCTTAATAATTCCGGAGGTGTTATTCGTCTTTTAGAATTAATCCGTTCGTGCAAATCACTCGTATTAAGATCCATTACTACATACCAGCACCGGTTGCTAGCTCCCTGGATGAAGGAACAAATATGGAAGATTAGTTGCATTGCTCAATAAGAAAAGTGCTTGATAAAAACAGCGAATATCGAATTTTTAAAAAAGCTGAAGTTGTAGAATTATATTATACGTACAAGTTTAATGAAACGAAAAAAATACACTACTTTTGTAATAGGTGTGGCTAGTTACCGTCAGTGGCCAGTTACCATACTGTATACCATAATTAAAATTGATCATATTACTAAACAGCGGTTCAAATTATCGATCATTTTATAATATTCCACGACGGCTGCTGTTTTTAAACTTTATTATTCGTGTGAAGTTTATTCTCCTTCTGAATTTTTCGCAGAAGGTGAAAATTATGTGCGATGCCTTGAATATATTAACTATTGTCTGCACTTACTTGAAATAATGTTCGCCGCTGGCAAAAAACCAAATAAGGTGGATTTGCATCGCTTTGCTATTTACATATTATTACACATGTTCGTTACATATGCAATTTTGGGGTTACTTTCATCGTGTTACGTAAGCTGTCTAAAGAACTTAATTAAAAACTAAGCATTCATGATGCACATCGCAAAAGGGTGTGAGGTTTCACTGGGCGAATGAAAATCTAAGACTTTTGTGAAAGGTCGATAATGATAGTGACCAATTACTGAAACAATCAACTTTGAATGAGCAAATGGGCTCACTTGATATTGTGCAATGAAGCGCCAGTTTACGGTCTTTCACATTAGCCACAAAGTTCTATTAAAACTTTTGCAAAATCTGATTCAATCGAAGATTTTATCTTTAATTCGCAAAAATGAAAATGCAGCCACACTTACTTACCAACGAAAAATTTTTATCTATCAATTTCCACGTTTTGATTTCTATTTTTTAAATTGATAAATAACCTTTTTAATTTTCCGGCTACCTCGGGGAGTAGACTAAATTTAGATTTTCAATATGAGATATTTGACAAATTAATGTAAATTAGAAATAAAAAAGCATTGAAACCACATTTGCTGAGCTTTCTTTTTTATTACTGAAATTGATTTCAAAAATAAAAATTATCGCGCTTAAAAACTTTGAATCAGTCATACTTTTCCTCACTATCCCATGTTTTTTTTAATTTCATTTTTATTTTTTTATATGAATACCGCAATAGGGTCACAACTGCTCCCAACCATCTAGAGCCAGTGAGACTATGGCATCCCCAAATAGGGTATGTTGTGATGATGAAGGTAGTGGGTGAGGGGAAGGAGATTGGGAAGAGGAAGGTTCGGAAGTACCTGGCTATTCAGATCTGGTCACCAAATACGGCTGAAGCCATTTCAAGCAACGTTTCGATTCTGAATGGTGGTCTTTCACCAGGGCGATACTTAGAGTACCTACCACTCTGATACTCTCTTCACTCTTCTGTATCCCACACGTCCACACAGCTTGGCTGCCATTCAATAAACCGATTCAATAAACTTCAAGTGTGTGGATGATGCACTCTGTCAGTTAGAACGGCTCCATTTTCAATTGATCAGTATGAAGATTTATTGGGTGCTTTACGCGAAACAAGTCGTGTATAGGGAGCCAGTAAAAACAAATATTTCTATCAATGTTGATGAATTTCAGCATCCACGACGACTTTTGTTGCAGAATGCAAATTCACTGGCTTTGTACAAAAATATGGCGGGTTGGAAAAAAATGCCAAGGTTATTTCACTTAAGGACTAAAATACCTATTGTACCTATATTTGCAACACGTTCCAGACTTGAAGACACTCAAGGTATCGTTTTGCTGAGAGACCACCATTTAGAAACATGCCTAGAAATGGCTGAAGATATGTTAAGAAACCAAATCTAAATATCCAGGAAGTTTATCATTCTTTCCCCTTTTCCCAAACTTTCTTCAGCCTTACAACTTTCCCCAAATAGAGATGTTTTATATATATTTCCTTTGACTTCCGGTAGATGGAAATCTTTCGCCAAATGATTCATACTTATTTTTTTCTTGGGGCATGAACAAGTTTTCAGTTCTTATGGACTGCATTCCACTGGTGCATTCTTGAAAAATCGCTATTGATAATCGACGATATCGCTAATTGATATTGCCAGCCGTTGGAAACCTTGCTCAGAACAACAATAAAAAACAATAAAATATTGGGGAGGATGTAAAGACGTAAAGAGGAAGACGTAGTATGTAATCGGTTTGGGTTTTCTCATTGTTGCTCCAACCTTCTCTACAGCGGTTCAGCCGGGGTTCCGTGCTAATGCAGGTGATGATGGATCACGAAAGCCTTCTAAAAGCCTTAATTGATAATGCGGACCATCCCACGGCATGGCTGGTAATTGATTGCAGCGTTCCGGCGGCTTGTACCAGGCGCCATCTACGGTTAGTCCGACGTGTTAGGTTATAATGTTCCGACAGTTGTAACGTGAACCGGTTCGAGGATTTAACCGGAGAATTCCCGTGTCGCGTGCGGGCTGCGAGTTGAGGCAAAACGCTGCACTCAGTTAGATAGGCAGGTGGTCTTGCATACGGTACATTGCTGGTGGATCCTGTTTCCATTCACTTTGCGGAATGCACGAAGTTTTTAAACAGGACAAAAAATATAATCAAAGTTATTATCTACGACCTTCGTTGAAGAATAAACTAGCTTTACCACCCGCTTTGCCAGGGTTTTAATATTGTTTACTTGAAATATTTTTTTTTGTATTTCGTTTATTATTATATAAAAAAAAAAAAAAAAATTAAAACTTTTATTATTATTATTATATCAATAGAATGTCGGTAAGTAGATCTCTTGGATGAGTGACATCTTTTGATATAAAATAAAATGGAGTATAAAATTTATTTGTTGCTCTCATCTATTAACTACGTTAAAAACCTTGTTTCAGATTTAAAAAAAGATCGTTAATTTATTTTGAATCATTAATCTACTTATTTTCAACCAACCTTCCTCATTCATTCGGAACTACAATTAAACATTTGAAAATAAAGACAATAACAGTTGAAACTTTTTTTACTTGCATAACATTGATCTTTCATAATTCGTTTCACTACGTTAGTTAAAATGAATTAATTAATTAAATATATTCCGGCGAGGTTATCTGCTAGTAAAGTTAACATACTCCTACGCGTATGATGATCATACTAAACATATAACGATGTTATTTGGGTGTACGTGAACAAAAAGTTTGTATTAGCAGATCGTAGGTAGGTACCTACCTACGTATCTACTTTTAATATTATTTTCAAAAAATATTTTCATACAAGCAGGCTTTAGTTTTATCCTGAATTCAATAACCAATAATTTCCACCGTAATACCGTACACGTATCTACGGAAGAAGATACCTATTTTAATATCCGTAAGTAATGTCCGGTAAAGCGCTTGTAACGAACAACGTATCAACGTAGTACGTGTATGCCAACGCATATATTATGTCCAAGAGTAAGTAGGCCACCATGATGTGGTAGAATTTTGGATAAGACCCAAAATAGGAACATTAATAATAGGAAATGGGTAGATACTTACCCATGAGAACCTTAAATAAGGCGGGTAGAGTATTTAACTACAGAAAAAAGCTTGAAAGATGTGCCCGGCGTGAAATTTGCACAGCTTTTTCTGTTTAAAATTTCTGGGTCACCAATTTTTTCAGCTGGAAAATATCATTTTCATTGTCAATTATAGGGCTTCGAAATATCACGATTTTTGCATTGTTCAATCAGAAAGCATGTGTTAATACTTGAACAAAACTAGGCAGTAACTAGTGACATATAAAACTAAAATTAAATCGATAATTTTCAACAGATTGTTGGAAACAATCACGATATTCTATATACGAGTATTTTATGACCATGGTTTTTAATTTTTTAATATTTTTATTTATAAATATCTTGCTAACATATATAGCAATCCCGATAAGTTATAAAAACTCACTCTGGGACAAGGAAAATAAAAAAAAAACCACATGAGTTACAACAAAATACAAAATCAAACTATCATAAATCATGAAAAATCCAGCAATATAGTTCAATATAACATGATAAGAAATACAGTATAAAAATTAGGTGCTTGGTATTAATTTAAGATATAAAAGAATTAATAAGATAATTAGTGAAGATAGTCAAGAGGTTAAAAAGCAAGCAAATACTCAATTTAAAAATAGTACAATAATTATTAAAATATCTTTGTATATTGGGTAGGTACCCAAATGAAAAAAATCACCTTAGCTATTTAAAAATTAAAATTTTATTACTTTTATTACAATTTTATGGTAACAGCTTTTCACATTGGAATACAAAACTCGGATTCTAATTTATATTCGCATTAAGCCGTCTCATGTCTTTGGCGCAATCCCTCAAGGAGAAGTTTAATTATGGTTGTTTTCACGAAAAACATTATTTTAAAATACATTTATCTAAATATATTATATTACGAGCTATAAAATGAACCAAGCTCTTGTTTATTCATTATATCGAACGAAAGTATCTCCAGAGATGCTAGGTGAAGCGGCGGATTTAAAAGGAGAGTGGAAGCGGTTGGACGTAGATATTGACATACTGTAGAGTGCGTATATCATAAATAATTAGGTATATATGTAAAACTTACAATAAAAAGTGGTATTAACCATGAATGAGAATATTGTAATATATTGTTTTAATGTAATAAAATTTTAACATTAGAGAAATGATGTGAGGGTTAGAACTATTTTTATTTTTAGAAAACTGTTTTTTTAAATATTTTTCTTGTATTTCTTTGGCATTAACTTTGTTACGATTTTTACACATTTTGTTTTTGAAGACTTTTTTCATATATTTGCGAATAATTAAAAACTAAGTAAAAAATGTACATTGTAAAAAATAAAACTCGTCTATTATTAGTATTTTTTTTTAATAAAGAAAGACAAATATTCCCGGGTTATACGAATAACCTAAACATATTTGAAAAACTCCTACCAAGCACAAGCAGAAGATGTTGCTTGTGCAATTATGGCGAACTTAGCTAGCAAAGAATTTAACTCACGACACCCAAATGGGAATCCGACGCGTTTTTCCACTCGGCTGCTACTACTATTTGATGTTATAATAGATTTTTTTTAAGTATGAAAAATAAGAGCATGGTGAGAAAGTATATTATAAAGGGAATTTCAGTTTGAATTTTGTTGTTTTTTATATTTAAAATTGGAGATTGCCGGGTTTGCAACAGATAGCTTTGGAGAATTCAAATTTTGACAATTTTATTCAGAGTAATGGATGTTTCTGGAAAATTACTTTTAGTCAAATTCTTTTGTTAAAAGTCTAGTTCTTAAAATCATAATCAAGATGGCGGTGAGTCTAGGTTTTTTTTTGTAGTTTTTCTTTTAATTACTCCAGAACTAGTTCTTAAATTCAAACACGCTGATACTTAAGTACTTTTCACAGTAAAAAAACTGAAGGTTATCGACTTTACAAGTAGTACCTTCATGCCTTCGTGTTTTAAATATTAAAGTGGGGAAAAGTAAGCAAGGTACTAAATTAATAAATATGAAATTACATGGTTTTTCGGGGATTAAGTTTCACAACCAGCAGCCTCCGCGTGATCACAACTCCCGGGGAGAAACTTTATGAATTTCCAGCAATTTATTACAAAGGCTACGTAAAACATGGCGGGCGAACATTTAGTGAAGTTTGAATAAATGGAAATTAAGTTTCGCGGTATAGATTCTGTTTACAGTCTCCGCGGAAAAGTTTTTTACGTTTTATTGACGTACACAAGTCAAAGTAATTTTCTTTCCCCAAGAAACGACACTTTTTACGCAAATTTGTGGGAAGGAAATTTTACGAAAGAGAGTTTATTAGCTCCCGACGCCACGGGATGAAGTAAATTTTATTCAACCAATAAACTCGAACTGCTTTTGTTTCAATTTTTTGAATACTTTAGTGTTTGAGACATTTTTCAAATTAAGTTGGGGACGACTCAATGAAAAACTTATATCCACTTTAATATTTATTTTCCTAAGAAATAATGAATGTTGTTTATTTATTCCAATGACATATACTTCCTGTGACTGTGAATCAAGTGAAAGTGGCATTACTGTTTTTTTATCGTAGATAAATTTACTGAAAAGTACTTTATTACAAATGTTGAAGATCGTTATATAGGACACAATTACAAGCGTTAAAGTTCACATGAGCATAGGAAAATTTTCAACGGTTATTGAAAGCTTTTAATAGCCATGTTGCGTATTGCATACACCACTCAACGAGAAATGTACTCTACAATACAATTTACACGTGTTCACAGCTTGACACGAGTGGAAATGTACTAACAGAAAACAGAATTAAATATTTTTTCTTTTTTCGTGATGAACGATTTTTCAACGCAAGTTTTTCGACAAAATGATATGGAAATTAGATTTTTTTTGCGTTATGAACGATTTTTCAACGCTGGTTTTCCGAAAAAATGATAATTTTCTTTAACAAAATCCGTATTTTTTTTATTTGACGGCCTGCATGGCCGAGTGGTAAGACGCTCGACTATGAATCCACAGGTCGCGGGCTCGAACCCGGCGTGCGAAAATATATTTTTATGTAATAAATATGTGTTATTACATATTTAATTGATATAAAAATAAAATATAGTATAATTGCAGCACGTTCCAGAGTGGTAGATACTCTTAGTATCGCCCTGGTGAAATACCACCATTCAGAATTGAAACGTTGCTTGAAACGGCTTTAGCCGTGTTTGGTGACCAGATCTGAATAGCCAGGTACTTCTCAACCATCCCCTTCCTCATCTCCTTCCCGTTATAGAAGAGATGTATTCAAGCAAAGCAGATCACGCACTTGTGTGAAGTCTTAAGCATTACAGTGACGGTAAAATAAGAAAAGGGAATTAAAATGTCGACAGATCTGGTTAGATAACGAAATATTCCATCCATATCTTTATTAATTGTATTATTGACTAACATTCTTTGTCGCTACTCAAACAGCTATAAATTCCTTGCCGTAGACTAAGAAGAAATGAATTGCTGTTCCTCAATCATCACTCTACGAATTATGGATATTATTCTTCACTATCCAAAATGTCGAGACTCATTAACTCAAGCCATTGTCTTGAATTTTTTGCTACCAGTCTAAATGATTTTTGTCGTTCTTTACACTCTACCAAAACCTTGTTCAGGTTTTGAGTTGAATGTTCTTACTAATGTATATTTTTATCATTGTTTCGTTTAAATATTATGTATATGCTGTTCTTTCTCTGTTGTTCTTTTTCCCATTTCGTGTTATGTATTTTTTTGTAATTGGACAATGGTCCGTTAATATATAAATAAATAAATAAATGTCGCTATTGAAGATGATATTTTAACGGTGGGATATTGATAAGGTCCCTAGAGTGATTTGAGGGTATTATTTTTTATTAGTTATTAGGAATTCTTTCATAAAGATTGCCAAAATACTATTACCTTGTTTAGGTACACCTGTTCGTGAGGTTTGGGTTATTTGCATAATTATTAAAAATAGTTATTTCGTTGTCTATCACGTTCGAAAAAAAACTTCAGGCGATTCAATTACATATGGTTAATACAACGTGGTTATGTGGCGAGTCTAATGCGGGTAAAAATGGGTGCGATCCAAATTCCAAAGTCACACATCTTTAAATTTTTTATCAATATTGTTTCAGTGATTGTTATTATTACAGAAGCCTTAAGTTTTATTTAAAAATATTAAATACTTGACTAAATGTACAGGTATATCAAGTCAGGCACTGAACACATTTTGTGATATCAAACCACCAATATATATATATATAAATAATAGTTTGACTTACGTAGGATACTTGCAAAAGTATCGAATAAGAATAGGCACGTGTATGTGATCCTAGGCTGTTTTTTTTAAATTCTGATATTTAATTTCTATAATTTGTCTAAATCTATTAAAGGTATAAGTCCTGAGACAGGCTTTGTGCTTCTTGTTACCAAAAAGGCGTTTGGAGTGAATTTAAGCCTGTAAAAATCATTCTCAGCTATTTTCACAAATGTAAATTGGATTTCTCATGTCACTCAAAGGATTATCGTGGAAACTTGAACAATCTTTATTTTATTTCAGGCTCACATTCTGAAACGCTTTCTAGACAAAGTGAAAAACCTCCAGACATCATCATAAAAGTGGGAATAATGTGTGTGGGATTGGATTTAAAGCCAAGAATAAATAAATAAGTGCAAACCAATGTTACGCAATTTTTTTAACAAATGTTTATTTTACTGATGGAATTGTAAATGATAGTAAGACAACTACCCTGGACAATAATCCCCCAAAGGTTAGTTTAGGGCAGGCTTTATAAAGTTTTGTTAGATTGGGTGAGGTTATGTTAGGTTAGGTTACTTTCGGTTAGGTTATGTTAGGTCAGGTTAGGTTTAAAGCGCCCTTGAGGTGATATTTCTTTCACGAAAATGGCGCTTTAGAAATTAAGCCAATTTGAAAGAAAATTAGAAGGCCAATTATTATTATTTGTTAGGTTGTTTGATGGGTTAAGGATTTTTTTAGTGTCTTTAAATTATTTTGAGGGGATTTTTCGTCTAGTTATTAATTATGAACCTTCGAGATATTTACGTAAAATTAACAGCTTGTCTAACATAACCTTCATATTTATTCTTAGTTGGTATATACGTGTATCTTACAAAACTTAAAAACGTTAAATATAATCGGAGAGAATATAGACATCATGAAATTTTCACAGCTTTTGCGGTTCATAATTTTAAGTTTTCTACTCACCACATTTCAACGTGGGCTAAAAAGCTTTTAAATATCTATTTCTCTAAAATCCTTTGTCAAAAAATAAAACGCCGTATTATTGTTAGGTATATTTGAATATTGGTTTAATAAGCCGTAATTGTGTTAAAACTTAGGCGAAGCCTGGAAATAGCTCGCTAGATACTGTTACACTCTACAATAGTTTTATTTGTGAGTACGTACGTAGGAGTATTAACTATTCAAATTTGGATCTGATGGACATGTGTGAAAAAAATTGTAAATACATATTTTCAAATCCACACAAGTGGTGAAGACAAAAGTTGGATTTTTTATTATGAATCATTAAGCGATAACGTTTTTATTCTTTATTTAAAATACCTTGTTTAGTTTTCATTTGACAAGTAAAGTTGTATCTCTAGTTTTAGCATAATTATTTAAAAAAAGTTATTAATTTAAATAAAGAAAAAAAGCTTAAAAATAAGTGCTGTATTAAAAACCTACGTAGTGTGTAGATTGTAAGTTATATCGCCTCACTCTAGAATTATCACACGAGGGTTCCCATCATTAAACCCTGGGAAAAACTGAAGCAATAAAATGTTCAGACACCTTTCTATTTTAAGGAAAGGATACAATATAGGTTTGGAATACAAAAAAACAGGTATTCGGATTGGCGATTGTGTAACCTGGCTTAATAGTTGTAGGTTTGGTATATAGCCCAGGAATTATACATTCGATAGGGCCCGGTTCACAAATCTCACGCTTGACAAGCCTTAATTTAGGGATTCGGTCCGCTACACAAAGGAGCGAATTCCAACTTTAGCTGGTCAAAAGAGCACAATAAATAATCACTAAATGTCACGCTTTATGATAAAAAGAGATCATTTAGTTTGGCTAGGTATTTTGGGCGTAAACCCAAATCAACTTCGTTATGAAACTGCCCCGGAGTGCGTTCCTTTTAATGGAAAAAATGTGTTTGTATAATTTGTTTTCCTTAGATATTCATAAATAATCACCCACATAAATGTTGCATTATGAGATTTAAACACGGCGTATAATTCTGTATGCACAAAGAAGAACGGAATGAGTTAATAAACGCAGATGTTCAGGAAAGTCAAAACCAAATTTAGGTTTTTTTTTTAATGTATTTTTTTAAAAACATTTATTACAGATCTCGGGGAGGGCAGTGAAATTCAATGAGTTCAATATAATAAATAAATTTAAAAAAAAACATGATTATATAGTAATAAATAATAATAATAAAATTAAAATTAAGCTTTATTATGTCATATTTTTGTCACATATCCTTTTTCATAAAATAATGGCATATTCATTTATTCTCTAACTCATCTCATATTTCCTTACTAGATGTGTATTTAAGGAATAATTCTGCATACTTAACCCAAAACTTGATTTTTGTAAATCAATTCGTTCTTTCTTTCGCATACAGAATTACTAAACGTATTTGTGAATTCGTCTAAATCGTATTTTCGACCACCTAATATCGCGATTCGGACGACTGTGTGGCATTAGCATACAAAATATCGACATCAATTTACACGACCGTTTCGCGTTAAAAACGTTTCGGATATAGTCGAAAAGGGTATCTGTGCGTTGGCCGGGATAAGCGTGGAAATAACGTTTTTAGATTAATGTTTGCTTTGACTGGAGGCTCAAAGTATTGCGTTTTAATAAAGGATGTTTAATTAGAATGCGGATGGATAGGAGGTCAGGCAATCATATTAATTTTACAAAAAGGTCAATGTGATGGGGATTTTCTAACGCTAAAATGGTCTTATGTAATGCTGGATATTGATGATTTCGAAAATTTTCAACAATTATTTTCAAATATCTATAAAAAAAAACACTGGAACAATTCCAAATTAAAATGAGTAATAATAATGCTGAAAAGATACTACTTTACTTCACACTACATTATCTTACCTACATCACCTAACTTAACCTACACGAGCATACCAAAACGAGACTTGTAAAATGGAGGCCTCTGCGATATTATTGGTTAGTGAAAATGAATTGTGTTAGTCTTCCGCTAAGAATTAATAGTTACGTAACTTATCATTTTCCTAGTTAATTATGAAACTTGCTGTTAATGTTATACTGCACAACTGTTTGATTGATGCTAGCATCATGTTGAAAACTTCGATCGGTCAGTGGCCGAGTTGTCTAGTGTCTTGCGGTTTGTTTTCTAAAATTTTCAGGTTATTCTTAACGTGAGAATGTTTGTTTTTCTTTAAAAAAAGTTTAATTATCGGTCAACTGGTTTTGTTTTATTATAACCATTTCTATGACACTGTTATTTATTAATTAAATCTTCTCAAAAGGCTCAAGGGCACGTCAAATTCAATGAATCTTAACTGAAAAGCGAAACAAAAGCCATTTTCCAGATTTGTTAATTATCTGGCATGAGCCGCAAGCTTTAGATTTTAAGACAGAGCCTTCAAGTTTTCAGGATTCAGTGAACCTTTTCAACGCATGAATTTTAGTCTGCCCTTTGTGGACGTAGAAGGGCACGTTTTTTAATAAGAAAAAATAATTCAGCTTATACATAGTGACTCCGTATTTAACCATCCTTCAAATCCAGGGGTTAATTTACTATTCTCTTTATACATTCAGAAGAAGTCCCATGCTAACAATAGGTCTTACAAAATAAATTAAGTTTCTTTCTGCGATGAATGACGTTTTTAATTTCCTTTGTATCGTTTTAAAACGACTCATAAAAATATTATTCATCCACTCGTGATTTCAATTGTCAAATCAATTATAGCAAAAATTGTCTAACTACTTGCAATTTTTTTAATGTATCCAATTTTAAAAATTGACAACTTTTACCTGCTACAGAAGTAGTTTAGCAGGATTTTAATTTGAATACAAAATAAAATAAATGGCTTGCACAAGTACAATGACTGTGGTCTAAGCGTTAGAAATCACTGTACGAGTGTCTTTTTTTTGTTACAAAACTGAGTTCAGCCTTTATACCCACTAAAGAGAACCCTTCTTTTTTATGTGTTTTGGTGTGGCATTGAGAATTCACACTATTCTAAGGATATTCAAATATTCCTAAAAAAATCATGTAAAAAATTTATAAGCTTGCAACCTATGGATTTTAGTTTTATAATAGTTGAAGAAGATACGTTATTTGTAAGCCATAGAGGTTTAACGTGTCAAGTTTTAAATATTAGGCTCCCTCAAATATTTACAGAAAATATTCAATTTTTTGGCTGCTTTCACCCATCCGAAGCCTGTAGTTCTCTTCAAATCGTCATCCCACCTCATCTGTGGGAGACCTCTGTTCTGTTTTCTCAACCAAGAATGCCACCCGGTGATTTTGTACATTAGTGGTCAAATGTAAATCGTGCCACTTATCCAGCATAGTCCCACTCGAGGTTGGTGATGGTAATATCGACCACCTTTGGCTTGCTCCTTGTTCACTTATGCTACTATTCATCTCACAAGGAGAAACCTAACACAGCTCTTTCCATGGCTTTTTGGGTGGTGTCCATTTTGTCATTTTTAAGGCTTTTACTTAAAAAAATTGTGAGGGTTTTCTGTTTTTTTTTTCTGTGGTGGGCCCAATTTGTGAGTAAGTTTAAATCTGCCTCTGGCAAAACTAGGCCTAAGATAAATTAACAGTTTTTTAGCCTGGGAATGAGGTAGCTGTTGACCTACACCTACTTTTTGTAAGCTTTTGTCGCGCCCGTAGATTTTTTCTACTTTATTGAAATGTAAGAAAACAATAAATTTATTGGTTTTGCAATGTGATCCTGCTATGTTTAAAAGCAAGAACATGGAAGCCAGATTGAATAATGATTTGAATTCAAGAGGGTTTTAATAAGGTTTGATAGCTCAGTCAGCGATAGTAGAAAAGTAAACTACGATTCTTAGACAATAAAGAATTCAAACCGATTTAACGGTTCCAATTCTATTTTTACCAGGTCCAAAAATATGCATACGACGTGTAGAAGTATAAATTTGTAATACGGAACTAGATTTATCGTAGCAAAATAGGGTTTTTTCTTAATTTTGTAATAAAGATATTTTAAGGTAAAAAAACGGTGTTGGTATTGAAATATTAGTCTTTATGATTATAGAAAGGCTAACATGGCCGCCGTATGGTCAACCTCGACTCAAAAATAGTTTTTATTAAAATTACCGGTGGTTTGTTGACTTTCACTAAGATGCCAGAAATCGGGAATGACGTTTGACAGTTAACTTTGCTGTCAAGTATAGTGAGGTCTACCGTTATCTAGACAAAGTTATGACAAATATGTCCAAACACACTGTGTATTTTTTTGGGTTGATTCAAAATGATTGTCTGCTATATAAATGAATGGACACAAATCTTTGCACGGGAAACGGAGTTCCGACATTTATTCAAAAGCTATGAGTTTTATTACCAATAACCGTTACAATTATTGGTAAAAAAAAGTATATAGTAAACACTTAAATAAATCATAAAATCTACAACAGTTCTACAAAACAAACTCATTTGACTTTGACGTCTTTAATCGACAAACATCATACTGCGTCATAGATAAAATGACAGTTTTACCATCGTAGTTTGATTTTTACCAAACCATAAATAAAATTTGACTTTGACGTCTTTAAAAAACATCATAATAGAAAACACAGTTTTTAAATCCACTTTATTTTTTTTAAAAGTCAACTAGTTTTAATTCTGCTGAATCTTCATCGGGACTTAAAAATATAATAATGAAATTAGAGGAATGTTCATATATATATATATATATATATATATATATATATATAATCCATTATATATATATGAACATTCCTCTAATTTAATAAATATATTTTTAAGTCCTGATAAAGATTCATTAGAATTGAAACTAGTTGACTTATTAAAAAAATAAAGTGGATTTAAACAACGTGTGTTTTTTTTATTTAATTAATCATGTCAATCCACAAAGTGCTTATTCTGATAAAAATAAAATTATCTATATATTAAGTATTATTTATTTATTAGTGTTGTCAACCACAAAAAATCACGGACTGTAAGTTGATTTGTCAAGAGAAAATTATTAGTGGCTTTAATCCTCCCATTTTTTATTTAAAAATCATTTCATAGGTACTTTATTAGGAAGGTTGAGATTTAAAAAGATTATATTTTTGATAATTTCAATCAAAATTAGTACCAAAATACAAAAGTTCTCACTCGTATGGCATTCGTACTCACAATTTTTATTTATTTAAAGGTTATTATGATTTAAATTTTAATAAAAAAAGATAATTGATAAACTAACGACTACAGCTTAGTTTGTGGATTTTGCTTGGTTGTCGATATTGCCGTGATAGGCTCCCAAGGAGACTTCAGCGAACGACCAAGTCATAAGTGTGCGACCAATGAAGGATTAAATAGTAATACTTTCAACGGTTTTAGTGTAATTTTTAAGTTCTGTATTAAAATCATACTTTGTCCTTGCTTATCTTCAATTCCGCAACCCGTGCGACAAAATTCGACCAAGTTACAGGATTGTTTTTACAAATGACAAATCACTACCCGCCCCTGCCCCGGCTTACACTTAATCTTGACGGACAAATGACGCGCCCCTGGGGCCTACCTGCGAGTCCTGAAACTTTGCTTTATTTCATCCTTCAAGAAAACAGTGGCGTTCCGAAGGAAACGATAAATTACGAAAAAAGATGACGATTATTTTTACAGAAACCGGAAAGTTCTCAGAAGTAATTTAAGATGTTTAATTCGTAAAAGTCAAGCTGCTATTAAGTATCTGGTGGATTTCAAATATACTTACTTAACGCTTTAAGAATTTTATAATTATATTCATTATACATATTTAGGTAACCGAAAGATGGTATCAAGTCTTAGCATTAACATATTTTTCACGTGGGAAAATTAGATTCGACTCTATGGTGTCCCATAATAGTTTTGCAGGGCAGTGTGATTATGAATACTAGTAATATATGCAGTGTTGTACAGTGTAAATTCTGTCCTCGTTCTACCGATATTTCAATATAAGATGCTCCGAGGCACTTGTGTCATTGATCCCTTCGGCACCGGTGCAGAGTCTGAAACTCGCCAAACGAGCGCCCAACATTTGTTCACGGTTTACATTCAATACATCGGAACGGGTCGCTTTTACGACTCAGTAAAGATTTTACAATTCGTTTACTTAGTGGAAAGTTAGTAAATACTGATTTATTATGTACTAGCGAGTACTCGGCATGCTTTGCAATGCCACTCAAAGAAAGATTTTTGTTTGAATTATTTTTAATAATTTACAGTCTTGCTTCTCGTTGCTTGACTGTTTCTGAAGCACGTGATGCCTTTATCTTTCGTGCTCGAGGTGTAGATCGACCAATAAATTTTCATTCTGGTGCCAAAATTAATTTGATTTGGAAAGTAAAAATGCCTTTTCACGACTATTACGATCTCTAAACAAATAAATAAAGAAACATTCATTTAAAAAATATATAAATTTATATTAAAATAAATTCTTAATTAGGTACCTAATTGTGTTCTAACCCGAGTGGTATATCTATGGACTAACCTACATAGAACAGACAAACATTTATTTTTATATATAATAATTTATTGTTAGAATTTACCATCTTGGTTGCTAGGTTATTTTTGGCAACATTTTCCAAATATTTTTCAATTTGAGTAACAGATTTAATATTTAATCAATTAAAATTCAATCCACTATTATATTATCTGACATTTACTTATAATACGGGAAATTTGTCGTTTCTCCACGCCGAAGAAACCTTGACATTTTAATTAAAGCAGTTCGAAAAAACTTCAATTTAGTGCCAGGGGCAAATGCAGTTAAAATAACTCAAATAAAGTGCTAAGGGTAAAGCGCTGTAAAGATGATTTAGTTTCGTACTTGAAAAAAGCACCCGTAAAGTCAGATAAAAAAACATAGCACGCGACTTCGCGTAGTGTTTTTATGAAATGCAACCGTAAACGACGACTGGGAGTTCAAAGTCGGAATGATAAAGTTTTATCGTTTTTGAGAGTTATGACTCCTTTTGTAGTTGATGTACAATTTTCGCTTATTAAATAGCAACTTCTGACTTAAATTTAAAGTGCCGTTTTTGTGGACGTCCTTCTTCGCTAACGACGGAATTGTTGTAAAAGTATTACGAAGATAAAAATACACAAATGGTGACACGACTCCGTGCTGAAACGGGCGGTCCGTTCGATTGATTTCCCCATGTTAATAAAATAATTCCAGTCTTTGGAGCAGAGTCGACTGGTGAGAATGTTGCCCTTATTCTACGGGTATTTAAATTAATGATGCTCTTAAGACCTTACGACATTAATGCCACTGGCACCTGTGCTGAGTTGGAAAACACGTTAAATGCGCAAAATTTGTAAACGGTTGACATTTGTCATATGAGAATAGGTCGCTTCTACGACTCGTTCTTGCGTTCAATAATTCGGCTGTGGCTGTGTTCGACTTTCTCCTACAACAAGGGTCTTTTCAAGTCTCATTCACTCCTTAATTTCTTCGGAAAGACCTTCCACACAGCATTTCAAAAGATGACATACTTTCAAACAATTTTCTTTAAGGCTTCCTGTGTGTAGTTAATGTAAATAAAAGCCCTGTTTAGTAACCAAACCTGAATAGCCAGATATTTCTCAATCTTCATCTTCCCCATATCCGCCCCCACCGCTCTTTTCAATCTCAAAACATAACCCGATTGGGGATGCCATAGTTCGGGTAGTTGACACTTTCATTCTTTTTATGTCAGAATTTAAACGCTATAACATAATAAATCTCCAAAAAGACTCTATGTACTCAATAATATTTTCTGAAACAATAGGTTTTATTTTATCCACTTAAAGTTCTCTATGTTTCATCCCTCCTACAATATGGTATTTTCAAGGCTCAGGTTTATCTCTTCCTTTCCCAAAAAATACTTCACACAATATTATAAAAAAAAATATAATAATAATCAAAGAACGTCATCATCTGCGATTCCTGTAGAATCATATTGTTATGCAAACAGCACAATGTGACATACAAGATGTAAGCAGCTTATTGTCTGAGCTATTTACGAAACTTTCAAAGCTCGTCACTTCACGGCTGGCGTCATCCCTTTGTGGCGGCAAAGTTATCTGTAGTGAAGTGTTGCCAGGAGTTAATAAACTAATAATGCCATAACGTATGCAATATCCTTTCCACAAATCGATACTCGGGCATCATAAATAACCGACGCTTCCAACAGAACTTATGTGCTCCGCGGTGTAATTAAAACGCGTGAACATAAAATGGGATAGAACAATTTATTTTTATGGTCGCAAGTTGATGACATGTTGTGTTATTTTATGGGCCCACATAGTTGTTACGTGTTCTATGTTGTCCCCGTGAGTCAGACCACGTTTTACACTGACGCTGTTTTAAAATAAATTGAAGCACGGATCTTGTTTTGTACGAGGCTATTTTCGATTAAATATAAGCAGGGTTGCATTCATTATAAAATATACACTGTGCATACATTTCAAAACATCTGGGTCAGCGATTCTCAAACAAGTATAAGTTTAATAATAAAAAATGTAATATACTCAGTCATTTGAATACATATTACTTAATAAGTTTGATCAAAAGGAATTCATGGAGACATATTTCGTTGGTTGAAATCATATCTATGTAACAAACCAAAACTAGTGTTTATTAATAGATACCAATCATTGCCTACAATCGTAACATATGGCGTACCACAAGGATCAAATCTCAGGTCTCTGCTTTTAAAATATTTACAAATGATATTTTCGCAGAAAGCAATCACTTTGTGCTTTGAAATATTTGATGAAAATGAAATTATAACTTTGTATAAGACCACAGTATTTATTTTAATTTTTAAGACCGGCCGGTTTCACTCATCCCAAGCATCAGCAGGGTACAAAATTAAACTAATAAATTACTTCTAGTAGTTCTATATTGAACAATGTTTTTTTTTCGCCGATGATCTAATTTTTTTTAGTAAAATGATGCCTCTTTTCAACCATTAACTGCTTTAAAATGATCTCTACAAACTCAATGACTGGTTTAATTCGGGAACCACCTCTGGGCTGGAGTTACTTAAATACTTGATAAACTTGTTTGATTCTGTACAAAGTAGGGCGATTCGTCTGATTGTCATCTTTAATGCACAGAAAAAACAAAGGTACGCTGAGTCTGTTCTACAAGTATTTAAATGTAGTCTGCTCGAACGGGCTATCAATATTGATTCGCTGCGCAACGGTGCATGTGCATGAAATTTGAAGGACGTGAGTGGAACATCCGTTTATATTTAATCTCGGCTTCATGAGAACGGATCGTTTCTACGATTCGTTTTTGCATAAGTCGGTTCGTATGTGGAACGACCTACCAGTGTTTGTCTTTTCATTCCTAACTTAATTAACAATAAACACACTCATACAGCCCCTTCCTTGATCCGACTCACAAAGTTGCGAATCCGGGTGGCGATATGGTTTCTCTGCATTGTAACCTTTTTGCTATTTTGAAATATTTGCTAATATTCTCTAATGATATTTTTTTGTACTCTAAATTGCTTGTATCACATTTTCCTTTTTATTTTATTTCTCTTTTATTTTTCTTTTATATTATTAATTTAATTTGTCTCTTTTGTATTGTGTGATTTTTTTTATAATTGGGTTGTTCTCATTCACATGTGAGTGATCTGTAAACATTTGTAAAATATATACATATTTATTGTTACGTACTAGGTAAAAATACGTGGATCTCAAAAGATTTCCAAAAATTGTTTTGTAATGTTTTTGGTATTATTAAACCGACATTTTTAATTCGTATTTCTCAAATGAATAGATATTTATAAAAAAAAACTATTTGATAAAACCAGGTTAGAACGAATTATACAAAGCAAAACATACTTATCTTGGCACATAATGTACTTTCACGCAATCAGAATATATTTTAATATTTCGCACACATTGGTAGAAGACCATTCAATTGGTACAGATTGATACATGAGACACCTTAAATCATAAAATAAGAGGTGTTGAAGAAAAATACAGGCTTAAAGATAGTGAAATACTGATGCCTAAAGATAACCCAGATTTATAATACGATTGTTTGGCACTATCAAAATATTTAGTTTGTGTACGAGTATGTTGCTAAATAAAAAAAAATATATACCTACATATATATGTAAATATATATAATTTTTTTTATAATTTTTATTTATATAAACTAAACAGTATATAAAGTTCTTCACACTATGACATATATTTTTGATTTTTTTTTAACAAGAGAACCCAGCCCAGGAGAGAAATCAATTCTCGTGTTTGGGTTGGGGAGCAACGCTATTACGTTATAAATACATATAGGTAATTCAAAATTATACAATACAATTTAAATCAAGAAATACACAATAAAGAGTTTGATTCAACGTCGAAAAGTGATTAGTAAAATTTTGAGGATGTGTCTTATTGTATTATAATTTTTCGAAAATAAAGTAGAAGTGATGTAAGATGTATTTTTTATTATTTATTTATTTATTATTATTAATATATTATTTTTATTATTATTGTTATTTTTTATAAATTAAGAATATGTGTTTACTGGTCGAGTTTTCTAATATTTTTTTGATATTTGATTTAAAAGTTATATAATTTTTTTCCAAATTAATTTTCAACGGGAGAACATTCAAATATTTAATACCTTGATAGGAGTAATGGTGTTGTGAGGCACTCGTTTTGAATTTAGGGATTTCTATGTTGCCAATTGATCTTGGTCGGACACTAGTTTTGGTGGAAATTGTTGAGTTGAAATGGTCTTTGTGTGTTGGTAACAATGCATTCTTTTTGAAAATATTATTTAAACTAAGGACTTTAAAATTGTTAAAGAGTTCCATGGTGGGAAAAAACGATGGTTTGCGTAGTATCACTTTAATAATTAATCTTTGTGCTTTTGTACAGGCGAGAGGTTGGTTTTGAAAGTCCCTCCCCATCCGATTATACCGTACTGGAGAATAGATTGAGCAAGTGAGAAATATATGGTTTTAATCATATTTAATGAAAGGATGTTTCTCAATCTGATAAATATATATTCATAAGTTTTCTTACTCTCGTAACTGTATTTCTGACTTGTTCGTTCCGTTTTAAATTTTGGTCAACTATAACACCAAGATATTTAATACTATTTTTGCCTGTTATGCGTAAACAATTGACATCGTCGCATTCTTTTCTGTTTTCACACTCTGATGAATGAATTTTGATGGTTATGTTGTATTGGGCACTTTTATCTTTTATAGAAAATGGGATGCAATATGTTTTTTCAGTATTTAGTGACAAGCAGTTTTGGTCAAGCCATAATTTTAATATATTAATGTTGGTGTTTGCTCTCATCATCGTTTCCTCCCATGACTTTCCTTTTGTGATGAGTACTGTGTTATCTGCATAAGATATTATGCTACTTTCTATGGGGAGGGTGAAAATTTTGTTTACATAAATAATGAAGAGGATAGGACCATATATATTCCACTTTTGACAAGTTTAGATTTAGTTTTTTAAATTCCAAAGCAAAATTGTCGAAAATAAAATTCATTAATCATAA